>CAMRHE010000367.1:600000-1175000 GCA_947044405.1 Leptodactylus fallax
AGAAGGAGGCACAATCTGAAATTACTTGGGGAAAAAAGAAGAAATGTCAGGAAATATTATTTCACTGAAAAAGTAGTTGAGGCTTGGAACAAACTTCCAGCAGATTTAATTGAGAAATCTATAATAAGTGAATTTAACTGGAAATCTTTAAATAGTTCACCAAATATAAAAAGAAAATTAGAGTTTAGATGGGGTGTCTGACCTCTTAAAGCACTAGCAAGTTTTTCCTTAATGTAAAAAAAAAAGAGAGAACAACTGGAAAACTCTTGCTGACTCTGTCTCTGAAGCCTCAAGGAGAAAGTCTATACTCCCTGTGAGAAGTTTATAGCATGAATCGGTTTCCCTGGTGTTTTCATCATGAGCTGTGATGCATTTCACAAGGTTGCTGCAGCTTTGCAAGACAACAATAAAGATATTTGCATGCTGTTCGGTTAGACCTTGGCTCTGGAAGCAGAAAAATGCTTGTATCCATGTAACTACTCTCAGCAAGTATTAAAGCCAGCAGGAACTATTGAGTATCTGCTATGCCACCAACAGCTATTGAAAACTACACTACCTGTCAATTTAGTTGATTTTTCAGAATAAGTTGTGTGTGTACATGTACGTATGGCATCATTTCTAACTATTATATGACTTGTATACTGTATTGTTCCTCAGTTTTTTGTGAGATTTCCTTTGTGGGCAGTGAGACTAGATTCTACTCAATAGATAATAACTAATTTGATGTCTCTCATACACTGTTCACGGAGAAGATGAGATCCACCATTTAGTCCTTTGTTCTGATCCTTTGTAAGAGCAGAACAACGGGCTGAAAAGGTAATAAAATGAGGGATGCAGATGCAGCACATTCTGTCATATCACAGTAATTTTATTATTATTATTTTCAGTTTATTGTTCTGATCCTACAATGAACTAAATAGTGTAAATCTGAGCAGAGCCTAACAAAAATTTGTTGAAAAGTACAGTGTCTTTTTAAGGTAGTAACCATCTTTCCTCTATCTTTGCCCTCCATACATCCAGGTGGGCCGGGGCAGTTTGGACGTGAAGTTTCACTCCACTATCTGAGAAATTATAACTTTATTTTTTGTGGTTATGTTGAAAATTTCTAACCACAGAAGGATCTGGTTCTATCTAACAGCCTCATGTAAGCTTTTCTTTTGTTTCTTTCATAACTATATATATCTCTATGCTCAGTATTTTTTGTCTTTTCAGTACAGAAGAAATATAATAGTATAATCATCAGCATTCTGGTTTGTTATATAATGCTTTTTGGCAAAGTAGCCTTGTCCTTTTAATTCACTGTTAATGGCATGATCCTGTGCTGCACTATTTATCACTGTGGCGTAAGCATCATGTCACTTTGCTGAGACTCCTCATTGGCCCTCTGAGCCTGACCATCTCTCAGCAGTTCTTTTCTTGAGATAGAAAGCTTCAGTTATGAGCTGATCTGCATGAATACATTAGCAAGTTGAGGTCTCCATTGCATTAAGCTGCATCCTGTAATCATTTCAGTATCGATCCACTGCTCGCAATGGTGAAACTGCAGGAATAATCTTAATACAGCTTCTTCACTCCAAGGGCCTTTGAGCTACCTTGTCCTTATGATAAAAAGAACATATGATAATAACTAATCATATCTCAGTTCATACACTACATTTATCAGGCCTCTGCAATTACATAAAAGTGTGTTGGAAAAATTAGAAAGGCGGCCATTTTAAACTCCCTTGAGAGACAGGGAGGAGAAGAACGCTGTAGACAGAGTGGCAGAGAGATTTAACATTTTCTAAATGCATAGCAACACTGCTTCTAATTAACAGCATAAACTATGTTAAGATGCCATAATGTGCTCATGAGGAAGGAACAACAGCAGTAAACTCCATCCCCCATTTCCAATTGCTTATGTTAAAAGATAAATTAAAAACATTATTTTACATGTGTTTATTGGTACAGTTGAAGTATGTGCTTTCATTTTAACTATTTATTTACTTGCTACAGTAAAGCATGTCTTGGCAGGTCTTCTAAAGCACTTGATCTTTGCATGATAGTGTAAGGAACAGAGATTGATGTAATATGACATAATCTGTTCACATTTTAGAAAGTATTTATGTTTAAAGCGCATTTTGTCGTTTCAGGTGATTTTTTTTTTTAGGATAAGCTGCCATGTCTGTGTATATAGGAAATAACACTATTTCTGGTCACTATATAGCTTCTAGTTTGTATTATTGAGCACCCCTTCCCTTCTGCATGCTGTATCTGTAGTCTGCAGTCCTCTCTGAGCTATTGGGTGGAGAAAAGACTAGTTGCCATACACTTCACACAGTGAGTAGAGGAGAATCTGCCCTATAACTGTGTCTCGCTCTATCAGAAACAGCCCCAGTACCATGCAAAACATATACAGAGTAGTACTAACATGTACTGATGTATGTAATGTGGTTTGGTTGTAACAGAACATTTCATTCAGCTCTAGTATTAGCCTAAACCTGTGTTTCTTCACTTTTTCCTCCTGCACTTCTCTGTAGACTTGTAAAGACATAAGTGATCTAAGTCATGTGACCTGCAATCTATCTTGAGACAATAGGGCAGTGATTTTTAGAGTAAAAGGTAGTTTACAGAGAGGGTGAGCTGCGAAGCAACAGAATAACAACAGAAATGGTTATTTCTCTCTGAATTTCTTATAACTGCCTATACTGTTCATTTAGGGAAAGTCTTTTGAAACAGCATTGCTCATCTAAAGTGCATCTGTTTATATGGAACATCTACAAGCATGGTACAGCACTGTTGCTCATTTTTTGCAAAAATCTCAGAAAATATAAGTGTTAATTTTCTACTGATCCCTTCCATTTTTGGCTGGCAGACTGTGGTAGTAGAAGCGCTTAGAGTATATTAACAAAACTGTTGTTAAAAAAGCAGCTGTGAAAAACAAACCATTGTATCTGTTTCACCATCTGACCATTTTTAACGTCATTAGTCTCTTTTTTGATCCAATCCACTGTTCCATTTTTAACACCTGTCACTCACATTTTGACTGGACCAACTGATATCTATTGGGGCCATCAAAAAGGCCAAAAATATGACATGACGTATTTTTGACCATCCATTACCACTTTAGTACTGGGTTATTTTACCTGGTTCAGGACCAGACACATTTTCGGCATTTTTAGATCATGCGGTTATGAGGGCTAAAATTTTTTCAGGTTATTCAAGTAATTTTTGCAGTGACACACAGGGCTATATTTTCATGTTATTTTTTATTTTTGCATATTTTTTTTTCTTTTTTTACATATATATATACAGGATATATACCAGCCATGTAACAGCAGTTTTTCATGTGATCTTGTGTTGTCTATACAGTGGGGAAAAAAAAGTATTTAGTCAGCCACCAATTGTGCAAGTTCTCCCACTTCAAAAGATGAGAGAGGCCTGTAATTGACATCATAGGTAGACCTCAACTATGAGAGACAAAATGAGAAAACATATCTAGAAAATCACATTGTCTGATTTTTAAAGAATTTATTTGCAAATTATGGTGGAAAATAAGTATTTGGTCACCTACAAACAAGCCATATTTCTGGCTCTCACAGACCTGTAACTTCTTCTTTAAGAGGCTCCTCTGTCCTCCACTCATTACCTGTAGTAATGGCTAATGTTTGACATTGTTATCAGTATAAAAGACACCTGTCCACAACCTCAAACAGTCACACTCCAAACTCCACTATGGTGAAGACAAAAGAGCTGTGGAAGGACAACAGAAACAAAATTATAGACCTGCCCCAGGCTGGGATGGCTGAATCTGCAATAGGCAAGCAGCTTGGTGTGAATAAATCAACTGTAGGAGCAATAATTAGAAAATGGAAGACATACAAGACCACTGATAATCTCCTTCGATCCGGGCCCGTCTGAAGTTTTCTAGAGAGCATCTGGATGTTCCAGAAGAGTATTGGGAGAATGTCATATGGTCAGATGAAACCAAAGTAGAACTGTTTGGTAGAAACGCAACTCATTGTGTTTGGAGGAGAGTGAATGCTGAGTTGCATCCAAAGAACACCATACCTACTGTGAAGCATGGGGGTGGCAACATCATGCTTTGGGGCTGTTTCTCTGCAAAGGGACCAGGACGACTGATCCGTGTACATGAAAGAATGAATGGGGCCATGTATCGTGAGATTCTGAATGCAAACCTCCTTCCATCAGCAAGGGCATTGAAGATGAAATGTGGCTGAGTCTTTCAGCATGACAATGATCTCAAGCACACCGCCAGGGCAACGAAGGAGTGGCTTCGTAAGAAGCATTTCAAGGTCCTGAGACTGGCCTAGCCAGTCTCTAGATCTCAACCCCATAGAAAACCTTTGGACGGAGTTGAAAGTCCGTGTTGCCTAGTGACAGCCCCAAAACATCACTGCTCTAGAGGAGATCTGCATGGAGGAATGGGCCAACATACCAGCAACAGTGTGTGCCAACCTTGTGAAGACTTACAGAAAACGTTTGACCTCTGTCATTGCCAACAAAGGATATATAACAAAGTATTGAGATGAACTTTTGTTATTGACCAAATACTTATTTTCCACCATAATTTTCTAATAAATTCTTAAAAAATCAGACAATGTGATTTTCTGGATTTGTTTTCTCATTTTGTCTCTCATAGTTGAGGTCTACCTATGATGTCAATTACAGGCCGGCTTCATCTTTTTAAGTGGGAGAACTTGCACAATTGGTGGCTAACTAAATACTTTTTTCCCCACTGTACACGTCACCTCTGCAGCAGTCACTGGACTCAGCAGTCTGTATTTACAGCTTGAGACTACTGATCTACTTCTGTGTTTTCTAAGGCAGAAGATGTGTCTTGTTATTATATGCAGCAATAATATGTCTACTTACATGACTATGTCAGCAGAAGTTATACTGCATACTATACCACAGTGTAAGCAAGTGTTAGCAAGAATGCATTCTGTAGGTAGCTAGCTCAAGAAGTAACATAGTATTTATGAGAGAGCCATTTCTTGAGAGAAAAGACCATACTTTCTATTAAAAGCAGCCTGTCTCATTAAACATGATCTGCTAGCAGCATGTTATAGCGGTAGTAGCTGAGCGGATCCATGTATAGTTTTTTTTTTTTTTTTTTTTTTAAATTCAGTATAAAGATAGCCATACATCTTCAATATCTGGTAGCTGAATGATCCTTTGGCTAGCAGCTATCCTTTCCAACAAGCACCCCTTTCCCCATACACATGTACATTTAGCTTAGCCAAACATGTGTGGGTTCTGAAAGGGGAGAGGGCTTAAGCACTGCTATATACTACTGCTATATACCAGTGGTAATAACATCTCCCCTGAGAAAAGGCACCAACTTTAAAACTCCAACATCATCTGTGTGGGGAGAGTTGGCCTGGGTGTGCCTCATGTTTGCAGAGGCATGCACCTTGTCATATATGAGGCGCACATTCCACCAGTGATTGGGCTATGAAGATTGGTAAAGCCAGTCTTCAGAAATCTGTCCCAGTGCGTAACTAACATTGTGAGTGTAAATTTTGCCAAGATAGCTTCATATAGTGTTCCTAAGAATTTTAATCATTGCCTACATACTGCCAAACAGTGCCAAGAGAGTGCCATATTCCATTAAAGGAACATTCCTACCACAAGAACAGAGTCCGTCTGACCCCTGCCTTGGCCTCCTAGTGTATGGATAGGTGGCCACCATGTGCATGTCTCTCCATTCATTGCTATAGCAGTTCCGAGAATAGCTGTGCTGAGAAGCTTGATTCATATCCCATGGGTATGAATAGAGTAAGCCACACATGCGTGGTCACCTCTCCATTCCTTTGAGGCCAAGAAAGGGATAAGGCAACCCCTAATCTCGTGATCGGTGTACCCCTTTAATGGAATTCTGAGGTATCTCTCAATGAACATATTCTTGATATTGGAGCATGAATTACGCTAGGTTCACACTAGCGCTCGGGTCTCCGTCTTTCGGGTGCGCATGGGGACACGAAAGATGGAGACCCTGTACGCTTAAAAAGCGGTTACCCGTGGCAGTTTTTATAATGAAACCGTCAGAGAGAAAAGTCATCCTTGCAGGACTTTTTTCTCTGTCAATTTTAAGCAGATTCTGCGGCGGAGTCTCTTATGGATACTCTAATGCAGGTGTGAATCCAGCCTTATACTTATAGGCATGGTCTACACAGAGAAAAACATTTTACGTTGTAAAAAGTGCACTACATCTCCAGTCTATGAGAGTTCTTCAGAGAGCTCTATTATAAAATCTTTTTTGAACTCTGGTTTATATGCAAGTAATAAAATAGAGGTTAGTGGTCTCTAGTTTACAGTAGCTTGCTCTGCTATTTTACTATGCAGAGGAAATGAGACAAAAATGATGTTTATATTTAGATGCACGGCTTGCTGACTCAGAACCTCTCCTCATAAGTCACAGCTCACAAGGGGACAGGAGACTGCAGGGATGATATTTATATCTGAAACTGAAGAGGGCAAGCTTTACATAAGAATTAATGGAGATGTTAAATGAGCTGCCAGTTTACTTTTTATATATATAGGCATTTCCACGTCTTTCTAAGCAGCTAGTTCATATGCCAACAGGATAGAATGTGATATATGAATCTCAAAAATAAATGTAACCTAGTTATAGCATTAACTACTAAATGACCAATTGACAAAGATACTGTCATCAGAATAATCTTTTTACAAGATGGCGGAATTCCAATGATAAAACAGCCATAATAGGAGAAAATTCCCTGCCTCAGGCCTTTTCACAGCAGTCTGTCTTTTGTGAATGGACTTCTTAAAAAGTCACCGCCACATATTTCTTGCCACACAACAGTGGCATATGTTTTTATCCAACATTAAAAAATGTTCTGAACATTCTGAGAATTCATTTCATTTGTATGTTCACACTGAGGAATTTGGTGCTGATTTTGGCGCTGCTCACACAGAAATTCTTTCTTGAATCTGTCTCCCTTTTCAATTATCCACATAAGCCGGGACTTGAGCTATTCCGCTGATTGGCCACATACATGTGAAGCCATGGCGAAAAACCGGAGGGATAAAAATTGGCGTCTGCAGGGAGGGCTTCTCTCTGTTATAGTCTATGGGGTCTGAGGGTGTTCCCAGGCAACCGCTTTTTAAGCGGACAGGCTCTTCGTTTTTCGAGTCCCCATGTGGACCTGAATGACCGAGACCCGAACACTAGCGTGAACCTAACGTAAGTAAGAAAAAAAGACAAGACTAGAAATATAGCTCACTCAGTGCTGATCATTGCGACAACTTTGAAAGATTCTTCAAGTTCAGTAGCAAAAACCATTAAGTGTTATGATGTTCTAATGCAGATCACCTCTACTACGCAGGACTCGAGTATTTAAGTTACTAGCCTCCCAAGTTAGAAATGATCAGCCCCTCACATTAAAGCCCAATTGAATGGGTTTACACACTACAAAACACATTCAAAATCCTTGCATTTTTATATTAAAAAAGCATGCATTTCTGAAAAAAAACATGCATTTTTGAAAGCTGCACATGCATTTTCAATATAAAACGACTTGCATTTTTGTGTACATCTTTGAGGAGAAAGCACTCTGTAAACCCAGTCTCGAAGGGGCACATTTAATATACACCTACACCACTTTTGTGGTATAAAATAGTTCCAACAAGTTGTGCATCTTTTTAAACACCACTTGTGGCAATATTTGTCACAAGAGGCATTTTTACAATGTCCTTGTCACTTTGAGGGTTGAGGCCATCTGCCCCGCCAGATTTATTATGATTTATTATTATTTTTCCATCTGTGTGCACAGCAGCATGAGAACTGTAGAACATCACCAAAAATTCCATAGACCAGCACCCTAATACTCCAAGAAGATGATTAAAATGATATCTCTTTATTGTAGATCACATGGATAAAAAGCCACACAGCTCAGATTAATGCTGGAGTCCAGGACTGTGGAATTCCATGATAGAACTACTATGGGAGACAAACAGGTACAGACTTCTTTGCAACACGAATAGTGTAAATCAGAGCTGTTGAAACCTGTCTTTTGGTTTAAATATATATGACGGGAGAGTTTTACTAGACTAAATGCACTAGAATTGTGGCTTCATTTGTACAGTATATTACGTTTAAGCTGTGTACCACTTGTATTATGTGTATTAGACACTTGTTTTGCCTTGTACAATAAGGATTCATGGTTTAGCTGGAAAAAAGAGTGAATTGCCAGAGGGGTTTGGCCTTTTATACAACAACGCTCTGAAATTGCACCAGAATTTTATTCTAAATACAAGTCAACTAATATATTAGGTGGTATATACAGTACTTATGCTAGACAGCTTAAAAGTACACTAAACTTCTACTCCAGTATCAGACACTGTAATAATTCTAGTGAATTTTTAGGCTTAGTCTAGTCTAAGCTTAGAATTTGGGGGAAGTTTTTAAGACTAGTGTTACAGAAGTCTTAATCAATTCCCAAACTGGTGTGAGATGTACTCTTGTGCACCAGAACCGAAATTTATGCCAGTCCGATACTGGTATATATTTCAGATATAACTAATGCCAGTTTTCTGGCTTAAGTTATAGTAAATTTGTCAGATCGAGGTGTCCCTGCTATTGGTCTCCACCCCACTCTGCTTACTTTCGTAAAACGTGGCTTATGGGGCACAGACCCAACAATGCTGTACCTCTTTTTTGCAAAAAAGGGTCAAAGAAACAACACATTTACATACACCTACACCAGAAAACTGTCTTAGGCTAAGGCCCCATGTAGTGGGCCACAGCAAAAAAGTGCTGTGGGAAAAACCGCGGCGGCAGCGCATTGCTGTTTTTCCCGCAGCGCTTTTCACAGAAAGTCCAAAAATTGAAAATTGAAAATGAAACCTACAAACATCCTCATTTTGTATTCAGCGCATATTTTACTGAATAAGGATCTAATTTAAGAAACCCTCTTAAACTGACATCTATGGATCCCAGCAGGTTGAACATTCTGGATTATTAGTGGGACATATCTCCTCATTTTGCAAGATTCCAGATCAAATAATTAAACTGCAGGTGTTTACTGCAATTTTTATTATAATTTGCTTTTACTAACTATTTGCTTTAAAAATAATAATTAGAATTAAGAATTACTATATTCTAATTTTTCAATGCACACTCCTCTTATTTGTTAATCTTTTAATACAATATGTAACCTAGACTGGAAAAAGAAAAGAAAAAAAAAACAACAGTGTTTTTTGTGCCTCATTGGAACAACATTAAAGCTCAACTGAACCATCCTCTCAAAAATCAGGCCATGAAAGCTGACATTTTCATCCGAGCCCTTAAAATCATAATCATTAATAAATCAAGACTCTAAGAGCTCAGCTGTGGGAGGGGGGTTCAGATTTAGACTTCATGGCGGCTGCTCAAATATGAATTCTGAATCTGAAATATTACGTTAACCCCTAAAACGCTTGCGAAAAGTTTCCCACATAATATAGTTCAAAGATTGATCTGACAATATACCAATATATGACATGTCAAGTTTGTCAGCTAGCTAGTGATATAATCTATTCCAATCCAACACAATGGCTAGATCTGTTGTTAGACTCCAGGACTATCTTGCTGCAAAGTCAGAGACTCAGAAATATGAAAAGGAAGGAAAGAAGGTAGGGAGGAATGAGGATGGAAGGAGGGTGGGAGGTTCAGGAGGGATGGAAAGAAGGAGGGATTGGGGATGGAGGGAGGGATGGAAGGAAGAAGGGAGGGATGGGAAGTATTTGCATCCCTGATGATCTAATATTAGTATCCTTGGTGATATAGGGAAATGAAGAGGTTCAATATCAATAAGACCTAAGGTGGTTAATGTAAGTGGTCTATGGCAATAGAAGCGTTAATGATGCATACCTGGTGTCCAGTGATTTGCTCACCATTCTAGGAACCAGTGTTGGCAGTGTAACAGGAAACTGATCATTCACCTTCCTGTTTCCTCCCTGCAATGGTTATAAAATCTATGTAACAGTGACTGAAGGACGGGAATCCTGGTACAGTGCGGCAGACATAGTTACCTCATCCTTTAGGACATTTCTCAAACCTGTGCTCATGCAGTACCTCCAGTGCCACTGATTCCCTGCACAGAATGGTATGACAGTCTTTGAAATAAAGGGTTCAACAAGTAGTTATTCAATAACTGACTCTGTAAGGTGGTAACAATATGCTTATCACACTAAGCGGTAGTAGTAGTGGTGCCAGAAGCATGGCCTTATAGATTGCCTGTCAGTTTTACACTGACAGACAATAATTCTTGGTGTAATGATGAGTATACAAGCTATTATAGAATAGATCGGCAGATTGCATTCTGAAGTCCACTAGCAAGACTAAACAAAATAAAGTGAAGTAAAGCTCACTAAAACAAAAATATGTACAGTAAAAAATAATAAACCCCCTTTTTACCACAGGAGGGGAAGGGTTACTTGAAATTTAATGCACATCTGTTTCATTTGACTTTTCATGTGTGTACCTTGATATCTGTAACTTGTAGTCCTTTGAGATGGTGGCTTCAGACCAGCTGCTATACACTGCATACCGTAAGAGAAGAAACTGCTCCATAACTGTCTCACTCAGAATCAGCCCAAGGATCATTCAGGATATATAGAGAAGTACTGACCTATACTGAAATGGATAGGAAGTGGTTTGCTTGTGATAGAAATCTTCCATTAAGCTGTAGCATCAGACTAAGCCAATCTTTCTTCTCTTATATCCTGCACTTTCTGCTATTCCTCCCCCTCCCCTCTCCATAGACTTCTATAAGCATGTAAAATCATGTGACCTGCAGTTCATGTCAAGACTGGTCTTTGGGCCTTTTCAATGACGTTACAGACCACTGAGGCCTGTGATTATGCTTCAGCGGTCACGTGGGTCACACCAGTGGCACGACGAATAATGACGCTAGTGTAACCCACATTGCTGTGAAGAATTTCACAAGGTTTGCCCACCAAATACTCTCAGTTCCGTAGTCCTACTTATCGATCTCCGCTCCAGCCTACAGCCACCTTCACTTCTCCCTTCAGCCTCCAGAAGGTCCTGTGCACCATGCTGAATAGCATCAGCAATGTCCTGAAGCTGATCAGCATCAGAGACATGATGTGGGATGCACGGAGTCCCTTGGAGGGCTGAAGGGAAGCAGTGTGCAGGAGCTGGAATCGGTAAGTAAATAGCTGCTGTTATCTGCTGGTATAATCCAGAAGGTAATGGCCTATTTAAAGAAAAAAGCAGCAGGGGCCCCTAAGGTCGTGGTAATTCCTGCACAGGGCATAACATTTGAGAAGCAAAATATTAGTGGTGGAGTTGCTGTTTTTCCCATTTTCCCACAGAAAGAATAAAGTTAATAAATAAGTTATATGAAGAATAAACTAGTACTGCTGCAAAAGCTCCAGCCAAATACAAACTCTACATTGATGGAAAATTATAGGCCTGTTCTGATGGGGCTAGGGTTAGTGGGCTTGTTTTTAGGCTTTTACCAGCAAATTTTCCAACGTATTATGTAAAACCATGGGTCCAACTCCAACAAATCTTGTCCAATCCTGTATTCTATGCAGATTAAAGTAAGGCTGCAAACACAACCACCAAGACAGCATTTTACACTCAATGCAGTTATTTACCATGTGCTGTATATCATGAAATAACAAAGAGCTGGAAAATAAGTTACCACATGCTACAAATGAAGACAAATTCAATTAAAATGAATAGTAATAATTCTTCCCAGGATTCTCTGTAACCTTTCTAAAACAAGGCATGTCAAATTGTTCTACCATTTGTCTATGACTACAAATTATCATATTTGCTAATAAGCAATTTAGTAACAATGTGATATTTTTGCAATTAAATGGCACATTTTTCACATTTTATATATCTCTTTCCCGTTGTCTCATTTAAATTTCATGATAAAATCTACTAAAACCCTACCACATACATTCATCATTCTCCTTTTTGGCTATTCTAACCATCTACTATGTGGCCCTCCATTAACCAAACTGTCAACACTTCAATAAATACAGTTTCTAGATTGATTATCCTTACAAATCATTTTACTAATGCAGCAACTCTGCCAGTTATTGCGCTGTCTGCCTGTTATCTCCAGAATTCAATTTAAAGTCTTTCTCCTACCTAGAAAGCTCTCCATGATGCCAAACTTTTCTTCTCTGTGGTCTCCAAACAGATTCACAACCACGCAATTTATCTGTCAAGGACCTAATGACCTATCATGCGTTTTTATTTTCTCTAGCACAAAAAACTGCATTTTACAAGAAAGATCTGAATTCACATGATTTCTTTTCATCCGAACCCTAATGTTCAAGCTCTTTTGAAGTTCTTTGCTCTGTACGCTTGCAATATTTTTATGTTTCAGGTCATTATGGTGACTAAACCAGACAAATTATAAAGAATTACAGAGTATTCTCTAGTCATGTCTATGACAATAAAATGCTTTGCGGGACATATAATCTTTGCAGACAGGGCACAAATAAACTTATATTAACATGTAAATGGTTTGTTTCACAGGTAGAAAATTGGATCAAAAATTTTGGCTGGTCACCTATATGAATTAAAAAGTCTGTCAGAGAATTTATGACTACCAAAAAACTCACAGGGAACATTTATCCTTTAGGGAAATTAGATGATCACATAGGCAGTCCCTATCCCAGCAAGTGCTTCAATCCAAACATAAACAGCCCACGCGCAGTAGGTTTCAATGAGAAGAGCAGTGACATTTGAAAAGATGGCTGCTGTCAACCAGGACAAAGGGAAGGCATTGGGCAGTCTCTACAAGCAAGATCTGAAAGCGCTTGCCAGGATTGGTATAGATCCTGTGGCATTTGCCATCTATTTTCTATAAAAAAAAAAAAATTAAAGTTCATTTTCTTTGCAATGAATAACCACATTGGTATCTTGCTAATGACAATGACAGACATTTGTAATGTGCTTTTCTCAGCTCCAGCACCCACAAGGGTCAACTATTTTACAGGAAGACAATTTAACTAGCAGTATATATTTTTGGCATATGAAAGGAAACTGGGATACCCAGAGGAACTCGACCAGGAACCCCAATTCTGCAAGGCAACACTGCTAACCACTGAGCCACCATGCCCTACCAAGTGGTAGGAGACCTTTGGTATGGATAACTCATCTGACAGACTGCCTTATAACATATAAGAGTGTATAAGTTATCTAGACAATGCACATTTAATTTATGCATGCAGAAGTCACAGACAGAGCACAGTCCTCATTGTCATTTGTCACTTTAGCCAATCACATGACAAACAACTGTCCTTTTTTAATGTGGTTTTTTCATGTGGGCCTGAGGCAATACACGACTTGGGGCTCTTTAATGAAATGGAACACTCATATTTTGAGATGAGCGAATTTTCTAAAATTTGTTTAAAGTGTGATTCGATTCCTGAAAAAAAAAAAAAGGCCACATTTACCTGATGTCAGGATGCAGACTGTCCCATATAGTAAATGGTGAAAACTACACAGGTGCAGGATGCAGATAAAGCAAGCACTCACACACCTACAATCCATCAGGGGTGGGTGTCGGCAATTCAAATTATTTTAATTAGTCCTTTTGCAGTGAAATGTTTTTGATTTTAGTATAGGGACTCACAAGACATGGGTAAACTTGACGCATTTTGCACAATTGAGTATTTTGGACAAAATATTAACTAATATCACATGGCTATTGACCTTTTTTAGGCCCTGTTATGTTGTTTGAAGAGTGCTGTTACTAGTGGGGTGCACGTATGGGGGTGCTGGACAGCCCAACGGATATAATGTGAGGGGCACATTGCCAGCTAACAGACTATTAGTGACAGCCATACTATTAGATCCGGGGGACTGTCCAGCACCTCCATACGTGCACCCCACTGGCACATTATACAAGCTTTATTTGTATGTTAGCATCTATAACACTCATGGATTGTAGGTGTGTGAGTAGTTGCTTTATCAGCATTCTGTACCTGTGCTATTTTGACCATGCACTACACGGGCCTGTCTGTATCCTGCACAGAACCATAGTTTATTCTGATCAGATAAATATGGCCTTTTTTCAGTGATTTTTTTAATGATGTCCTTTTGCAGTGTGTGTTTTGTAAGATTCAACTGTCAGATTCTATTTGGTCTGAATAAATTTGGTCCGAACCAAAATTGGCCCAGTGGCTCTAAAAAGTAATTTATGACACTTAGAGGTCTCCTAGGACTGTATTAATGTAAGAATCATATAGCTGCAAGACTGCTCACTGATAGCAATGGCTACCTGTACCTGTCTAGCTAACATACTGACACTGACTCCTATCTCTTTCTAAAATCTCTATCAATTTATTGTAAATCTATCTTTTCCCTTGTTTTCACTTTGAAGCACATTTATCCACTATCTGTATTCTGTGTTTCAATGCTGCATCTCTTATTTTCTATTTGACGTCCTCTCCTTTTGTATCCCAACAAAGCAGCAGTTTTTCCTGGTCGGTCTGATTTATAGTGGCTAGGACTCATCAGTCATCAGTGACTTTCACTTATACTCCTTCTTGATTGGTCACAACTTGTGCTGGAGGGAGGGCTATCTGCAAGGGATTATGGGGAACCTGGAGGGCTGCCACCCAAAGTCATGTGTCTTCTTCTAATCTGTAAAATGGTGACCACCATTTCAAGAAATTTGTTGGTACAAAACCCAAAAGTTTTGGATTCGCTGAAATCTGAAACTTTTGGGAAATTCGTAACAAATTTCATTAATTTCTAACAAATCTGATTCATATTGTATGTCTTGCATAATGTTATTATTGCAAAACACAAAGTGAACTTTATATATTAGTGGTTTCACGATTTTCATAGACACAATGGGGGAATTCATTGATTCAATTATCTGTTATTCATTGATGTAACGCCTTGGACTGAAAGAAAGTATCATGCAATGGCAAGCTAAAAATGGGTCCATTTCCCAAAGGACAATACAAGTGAGTAAACTTTTTTAAACAAAAAAAAGACCATCTGCATGGACTGTGGTGAAGCCATATGCATTCAACACATGTCAGTGTGTAATAAAGCATAGACATACTGGAACAGTTCTATTCCACTCAACAAACAGAGCTGTGTACAGTTGCAAGCTAATGTCATTTTGCTTGAAGGATTAAGGAATAGCTATCTAGAGATAAAACCAGCTCTTCTCTAAATACTGATTAATAATCATTTTGTCTCTCCCCGAGGAAAACAAAGTCGCTAATTAAAAACTGCTTTCTTCTGCCGGCATGTGTTATTTTTTAGGTCAGTAAATCTATCAGCTTCTTGTTGTATTTAAAATACTGAGATGAATGCACTGAAGCGGCATGGATTTAAAGTGGCTGTAACCATGGGACAAATCACATCAAGAGGCAGCCACTAGTCATTTCATCTACCAGAAATGTACCTGAAAATAAATGCATAGCTTGAATCTCTAGTTATAGTATGCTAGCTGTATCTTCACAACCTGACCTTAATGATTTAGAGTACTAAGGTATATAAAGATGTTATATTAGAGCCATGTATCAACTACAAAGAAAACTTCAGAAGGTAACAGCAGAAAATTTCAGCACACTTATTTATTCAGCATGTGGTTCTTAGAAGTCACTGCTAACTGGTGGTCAGTAATAAATTTTAATCTTTTGCTGATCGCCCATTGACTATATATGTCTGGACAGCAGATGATTATATCTCTGCAAGGATGTACCAATACATCCTAACAAATTTAGCATCTGCACAATCTTGTACAGCTGCATGTGTGGGGAGTTGTTATTACTCCCCCTGCCTTCCTGATCACTGTACACACAGCCCTTAACCCCTTCCTGACATCCGCCGTATTACTACGGCGGATGTCGGTTATTTAAATATGGCAGCCTCTCAGCATTAGTGCTCATACCCCTAGAGGTCTAATAAATGCAGAAAAAAAAAATAAAAGGAAATAAAAATTCAAATCACTCCTTTCCCGAGAACACATATAAAAGTAAAAAAAATAAAGTTAAACACATACACATTAGGTATCCCTGTGTCTAAAAACGCCCGGTCTACAAACATAAAAATAATTTTTCCATATGGTGAAAACCGTAGCAGGAAAAAAAAATAAAAAAGCCAAACCGCGTAGTTTTTTTGATAATTTGCAATAATTAAAATAATTTATTTGAATAAAAAGTGACATTCTGCAATATAGTATAATTAAAATATATCTAGCCCTGCAAAAAAGATGCCCTATGCATCCCTGTACACAGAAATATAAAAAAGTTACAAGTGTCAGAATATGATAACTCCAAGAAATTTATTTATTTATTTATTGATTTTTTTTTTTTTGCAAAGTTTTGGATTTTTTAAGGGGTTAAAATGTAAATAAAACTATATAAATTTGGTATCCCTAGAATAAAGGTGACATGTCATTTTGGCTGCATAGTGAATGTCATAAAAATTATGCAGAATTGCAGCTTTTCTTCAATTCCACCCCATTCTGAATTTTTTTCCAGCTTCCCAGTACATTGTACAGAATATTAAATGATATCACTATGAAGAACCACAAACATTAAGCCCTCGTAAGGCTCTGTGAACGGAAAAATAAAAAGTTATGGGGTTTGGAAGGTGGGGAGTCAAAAATGAAAATCGAAAAATGCTTGTGGCAAGAAAGGGTTAATGAGCACTGTGGATACAATTATGGAAGCCATGATGTGGCTTTCATCCAGCCCAGTGGATATGTGATCTACCCAGGGGCAGGAACTGCTGGATTCTACAGAACCCAGATAAGATCTGCTGTAAATGCTAGAAAGCTGTATTTATATGATATCAAACCCAGTTGCACGGCAAATCATAAAAAAAAAGTAAGGTTATAGTGACACTCAGAGGTCTATTGTAACTTTTTGGGGAGCACAATGTGCAAAAAAAAAAAATTTAAATCAAGGCAGAAAGATTAACAAAAAAAAAAAAAACAATGTCGCTAACACTGCGGGTAGCCCACGGGCAGAAAATGGCAATGGAAAATAAGGAGGAACTCCACTTCATTTTTCGCCGTGTAATCTTACCTTAAATGTTATCCTGGTATGGAGTATATTTCTATCTGCTCAGCATATACTACTCTACAACATGCTGCCTGCAGATTGGACTGCACTTTCATAGTGAAAGATTTGCTTTAAGCTTCCTAATACAACAAAGTAAATGCTGGAACCTAGATGAGTGAATAAATACTATTGTGACCTTTCACTACCATAGAAACCAAGGAAACATTAAAATTGTCCCTTGTTTGCCTTAGGGCATCTAAATCCTAAAAGTAACCCTTTCACTACCTTAGGCCACCAGGAATGCACACAGTGATCATCACTGCCCTAGACCTGTTTGCCATGTAAATCTATTTCCCTGTATGATATGTACAGTAGACCTATGCATCTTTCTGCAGTATGACTGAAAAGGTAGAGTTTTTTAATATTTATTTTATGCAGTTATTTATTGCCCAACCAAAAAGAAACAGTGCCTCAAATTCTTACTGTCCTGCTCACTATAGCTTTAAATACCTAGAGAGAACAATGCCTAATGTTGCTTTGTTTGGCAAAAACAACCCTGCCAGACTTTTCCCATTAATTCTTAGCTGTCTATCGGTCGCTGGCATCTGCTGGAAGAGAATTATTTTCAGGTATGCAATGTTTGTTGGTTTCTTGGATGCACAAGCCCCACAACATCTCAGGGTAGAACTTAATTCCTGACTTTTTTTCAGCCATGTCTTGGTAAAATCATTGTTATCAGCAAGTTGGAAGGTCCACTTTAGGTCAGGGTAAACGCCATGGTTCTAGCGAATCCCATCGACACCTTGCGGAAAAATATGCGCAGCGAAGACGCTGCGATTTCCAAAACCGTTACAGTTTTGTAAATCGCAGCATGTCAATTATACCTACGGAAATGCCAGGGGTTTCCATACCTGTCGCACAGCCACAAATTTGTCTCTCAAATAACAACAAGCCAAAAGGGGCTAATTCTTCTATAAAACAATTGTTTTTGCAATATAAGCTACCAGGTGTGTCTAAAAATCCACAGGCAAGCACCTTTCCTTAACAAAAAGGGCAAATGTAAATTTTTTTTAAATGTGAGTGGCAGCACAATGTTGGTTAAGCTATGAGTTATATCCACTGCTTATGATCCGTTTTTCCATAGACATACATGTCACTTTCACATAACCTTGGCTGTATTTGCCCTATTATTTTGCTTACTTATATCGTGCCATCATATACCACAGCACTTTAAAAAGATACTGTCAACACTGTTCCTATCAGTATGTCTTTGGAGTGTGACTCCTTGCGGATATTGTCCTTGGTTGGATTCAACCAAGGACAATATCCGCTCCAGCACTGCAAGGTATCAGTGATGACCCCTGAGCCAACATGCTAGAAAAGAATGGATAGCTAGGGTCCCTAGGAGCCCTGACAGTGTTATACACTATGATTTAAGCCAATTTAAGCTGTGTTTCGTACCAAATTTCTGTGACCTGAAACAAATCGTGGTCTTGAGCCACTCAAACCCAAAACTAAACAAATCTTGGTTTGCTATCTCTATCAGAGACCTCAAACACATTTAGACCCTCATGATTGTCTACCTACAAAGCATTATGCGATCTTTCTTCTTGCGTGCATCAATTGACACTACAGTTGTTGATGGCAATGTTTATATATAATATTTTCTTACCAAAGAGCTGTCATGCTTCACTCTTTTGGATAACTTTTTATTGCTTGTTTCGGGAGGCGAGGTGACCATTACTTTAGCACTGCTGTAAATATTTTTTTTATGGTATTTACCGTATGGGATAAAAAAGCTTTATTTTTGGATAGTTCTGACTTATAAGCACACAAAGATGTCCAATATGTTTGTTTAATATATTTACATTATTCTTAAAATGGGAAGGGGTTTTTGTATATTTTATTATGTATTTCTTGATATATTTATTTATTATACTTTATAAAAATGTTCACTTTTCTTTTCATTTTTTTATTGTCCCACAAGGAGACTTGAACCTAGAATCACTTGATCCTTGGTACAATACACTGCAATACTTCTGTATTGCAGTATTTTATACATTTCTTGCCTATTTGCAGAGGAAAGGGGATGAAAGAAGGGGCACCTCCTGGCACAGCTCTGTGCTGTACTATTCCAGCAATAAGCATTAACTATACACGTGGACAAAATTGTTGGTACCCCTCATTTAATGAAAGAAAAACCCACAATGGTCACAGAAATAACTTGAATCTGACAAAAGTAATAATATATAAAACTACATGTTGACAAGCCACAAAGCTTCTGGGAGGATGTCCGATGGACAGATGAGACAAAAAGGCAAGGCACATCAGCTCTATGTTCACAGATGGAAAAATGAAGCATATCTTGAAAAGAACACTGTCCGTACTGTGAAACATGGAGGAGGCTCTGTTATGTTCTGGGGCTGCTTTGCTGCATCTGGCACAGGGTGTCTTGAATCTGTGCAGGGTATAATGAAATCTCAAGACTATCAAGGGATTCTAGAGAGAAATGTGCTGCCCAGTGTCAGAAAGCTTGGTCTCAGTCGCAGGTCATGGGTCTTGCAACAGGATAATGACCCAAAACACACAGCTAAAAACACCCAAGAATGGCTAAGAGCAAAACATTGGACTATTCTGAAGTGGCCTTCTATGAGCCCTGACCTAAATCCTATTGAGCATCTTTGGAAGGAGCTGAAACATGCGGTCTGGAAAAGGCACCCTTCAAACCCGAGACAACTGGAGCAGTTTGCTCATGAGGAGTGGGCCAAAATACCTGTTGAGAGGTGCAGAAGTCTCATTGACAGTTACAGGAATCATTTGATTGCAGTGATTGCCTCAAAAGGTTGTGCAACAAAATATTAAGTTAAGGGTACCATCATTTCTGTCCAGGCCTGTTTTATGAGTTTTCTTTTTCAAAAAATTCTGTTGAAGTATGGTTGAAAAGCAATGTCTGACTTTGATTTGTTCATTTTCATAGAATTTTTATATATTATTACTTTTGTCAGATTCAAGTTATTTCTGTGACCATTGTGGGTTTTTCTTTCGTTAAACGAGGGGTACCAACAATTTTGTCCACGTGTGTATAAGGCCAGCATGATGTAATAGTTTGGCCCAGTGTTAAGGGGTTAAGCACCTTCACCGCCATTACTTCTCTTTACCTACTCTGAAGCAATTATCCTCCATGTTGCCTCTTACCTCTTAAATTAGTAGCACTACCACCACCATTGACTATTTCAGTGCCAGCTTTATTTCTGTCAAGTGGCTTTCCCATAAAGGTTGTGCTCTCACTTTTCCAACTGGCTGTTGCTGGATACTGCCATCATTACCACTTGTCTCCTATTGCTAACAAAGAATATATCACTTTGGGTGAGAATGGGTCCTTTTTGTTGGTCTACATACAGTATACTGTTCCTTTTATTAGCCCTCACACTGTATATTGCCCCTTTTATTGGCTACCACACAGTGCACTGCTCTATTATTGGCCCCTACACTCACTGTATATTGACCCGCACGTAGTATACTGCCCCCACTAGGCTGCTACCTGTTGGATTATTCCTCTAAGTAAATGGTGATCTTTATCACTCAATGCTCCTGTCCAGGTCCACCTCTGCTTTGGCTGTAGTCTGCCACTGCATACTTGTCTGGATGCTGAACAACGGTAAGTTCAGTGTCTAGTGCCCCCTGGAGCTAAAGAGGAGGAGGGCCTGAGAAGGAGTAAGTATGAATATCAAATATCTGCTGTTACCTGTTGGAATAATCTAATAGATAATGACCAATTAAAAAAAGAAAAAAAAAAAAAAAACACTCATGGAATGAGCACTTCCACCATTACTTCATTTTAACTGTGAAACTGCCCCCTTATGAATACCCCTAGAGATAAGTAATTCTAAGACCTGATCAGATGTTACCATTATGTTACATAGTTAATACTGTTGAAAAAAGACTTACGTCCAATGAGTTCAACTGTAACTATGACAAGGAGGCATCCTCTATGTCTAGAGGAAAAGTTGTTTTACCATAGTCATAGGCGGGCTTCATTACAGTAAGAGCGGTAAGACTCATTACTGATAACTTATACAAGTTTAAGAGGGGCCTGGATGCCTTTCTTGAAAGTAAGAACAAAATTTTACGGGGGCTAGAAGCTTTTGAAATAGGATGTTGATTCAGGGACATAGTCCAGTTGCCATATTTGGAGTTGGGAAGGAATGTTCTCTTATGATGGGCAATTGGCGTCACCCTTGTGGGGTTTTTTGCCTTCCTCTGGATCAACCTGGTAGGTTTATTAATTGAAATTAATGTATTTATCTAGCTTTATCCACTATGTTACTATGTAATCACTAACGGTGAGCTACAATAAAAAAAAAGGGTTTGCTTCTCAACTATTGTTTGTAATGTCAAAAACATTGCAAAAGTAATACAAGAATCAAATTGTGGTGTAAATGTGGAAAGAGATAATGCACTGACAATGAAGAATTAGTTGTAGCAGTAATAAATCTCTCATAAATCTTTTCCATGTCAATTGAATAACGTATGTCCTCTGTGCATTAGCAGGCCATCAAGTTACCATTAGATCTAACTGTAGGCATATAGTTTCATAAGTTCAACTCATTGTCCATGGAGGACATTAACAAGCTTTCCTCCATTAAAAGTAGCCTTAAAAGGACCTGACACCAGCCCTATACTAGCCTTGACCCAGGATAGAGGTCCTAGCAGAGCTTATAAGCAAACATTAATCAAACAAGGCCTCAATTTGTAGATCAATACGAGCCAATTAGACTGATCCCTACAGGGGCAATACCCTGGAGACACTCTATGACCTTTGACTCGTTCCTTTTTATGATGCCTGTGCACAGATGCTTCATATAACTGATAGTAACTCACTTTTTTTTCATTAAGAGCACATGCAGCTATATCATAAAAACAACATTGTTTCAGCACAAAGTGAATTATGAGTCAGAAGCTCTAAAATTCATAGCTAAATGTTGCACTATTCAGTCTTCTTTCTATACAGCTATTTGAAGTAAAAAGTTTATATTTCAAGGTCTTGAAAAACAATTTATGCCCTTCACCCATTTACAGTACATAATATTTCTGTTACTATTTTATAAGACTGTTTATGATCAAGACTATACCGATACATATAAATGTAATCTACAGGAATGTTTTTATACTCTTTTTTTTATAATTGCATTGTGATTGTCACATCCTAGGTTATTCTTATAGTTTCCTAAAAGAACCTCTTGTGTCACATAAAAATAAGTATTTTATATACTCGTTTTAATGACAAAGATGTAGAAAAGAGACTTAAAATTAATAGAATGTAAAGGGTTTTTCAGGAGATTACAAATGGGGGCCTAAACAAGAGGCTCTACTATAAAGGCTGATTACCAGGCTAGTTAAATGGGGTTTTCCATTAACATACAAATATTTAAATTTGTAGACAATTAAAAGTAAATAAATATAAGTGATTACAAATTGAGGGTTGGTTCACACTTGCACCTGGAATTCGACCTAAATATCAGGAAAAAGGATAGGGAAAGGTTTGCAAACGGTTTGTTTAAAAACTCATTCACTTTAATGGGTTTTTAAAGAATCTGAAGGTGTCTGATTGCAGCCTCTGCGCATGTCCTGCATGTCCGACTTTGTTTCCGACCAAAAAAAGTGGCTTCGCAGCGCAGAGGCTGCAATCGGACATCTTCCTGATTACTTGGGGCTATAACCTGTAATTACAGCATTTTATTGGTGTATTATTTTATTTATTTTTTTAATTATTTTATTTACATTTTTTTTTTTACTTTTCTATTCATTTTTTTTATTTTTATTTTCTTTACAGTGTGTCCCCATAAGGTCATAATAGACCTGATTTTCCCTCAAACTGGGGTTGGTAGATTTAGCCCCAGTTGTAGGAAGAATGCAGCCTCCTGCACGTTACTACAGAGCTGATCTGGGTCCAGTAAGACCCAGGAGCTCTTACAGACACTGATCCCGGCGGATCATGTCACCGCCCGGGTCCGAGGGGAGCCGCAAGATGGCGGCGCCCATAGTGTTGTATACTGCACTCATTGAGCGCTGTATACACAGCGATCGGGAAGGCAGAAAAGATAATAAACCTTCCCTGCCTTCTCTCTGGGAGCTCCGGCTGAAGTTTACAGCTGGCTCCCCGTTTCAGCAACTGCACGATTTCGTGCAGCTACTGAGTTCTGCTTGGACGTATTGGTACGTCCTTGCAGAACAAGGCAACCACCCATTGGATGTATATAATCTATAGGCGGTATGGAAGTGGTTAAACAAACTGTTTGCAAACCTTTGCCTATCCTTTTTCCTGATATTTAGGTCGAATTCACGGCGGACGGACACCAAGCGCAAGTGTGAACCAACCCTTAGCAGAGTTTCAAACATTTTCTGTAATTATTTTGGTCACAATCTTTTCCCTCATCAGGTTGTCAATGGATATGACCATGAACCTATGGTCTGGTCCTTGTTACAATCCCAGTCATGATTTTCTTATTGTGTAATCTCAGAGCTTTAAAACCTTTAAAGCTTTGAAATATTTTGGATCACTTATATTTTCAAGAATGTTTAACTTCTAATTGGCTAAAAGCTTAAATATAGTTATGTTTGTGGAATAACCTAACCCTTACACTCAAATGTATGATATCCCTGAAAAGGTCGCCCCTCGAGTGGGAATGGCCATGAAAAATGGATGTTTTTCATGGCCATTTTGCACCCCAGTTGTCTGAATTTAGCCTTAGAGTAGGCTATCGGTACCAGATTGGCAAGGGTCCCACTCAGCTGATTGGAGGGGTTCTTTAAGGCTGGGGCCCCACAAGGCATAAACGCGTGGTTTACCTGCCGCAGAAATGCTACGGAGAAAAACACAGCATTGTACAGTCACTATGTAGTGGATGGGATTCTAGAGAATCCCATGCCCACACAGCGATAAAATTTGCGGAAAGAATACGCTGCGATTTCCAAAACCGTCGCGGTTTTGGAAATCGCAGCATGTCAATTATACCTATGGAAATGCTGGTGGTTTCCCAGTTTCCCTATAGGTATAATTGAAGCAGAAAGTCCGCCGAGGAAACCTCTGTGAACTTTCCGTGAAAAGCACTGCGGGAAAAAACGCTATGCATTGCCGCTCCAACAGAGCTTTTTTTGTTGCAGATTTTGCTGCAGTTTTTTGAGCCAAAGCCAAGAATGGCTACAAATGGAATAGGAAATATATAGGAAGCTCTTATACTTCTACCTTCTGCTCAATCCACTCCCGGCATTCTGTAAAAAAAAAAAACGCAGCAAAATCTGCAACCAAATAAGATGATAAGTTTCTGAAATGTGGGGCCTCAGTTTTAGGCCAGGGCCCCACGTGACGCAAATGCCACAAAATGTTACAGTCCCTGCAAAGTAGATGGGATTCTAGTGAATCCCATACACACATTGCAGAAAAATACGCACAACAGAAATGTTGTGATTTCCAAAACCATTGCGATTTTGGAAATCGCAGCATGTCAATTATAAGAAATATACTGTACAGTAGGTATGTAGGAAAGCTCTGTAGGCTTCCTGTGGAAAGCTCTGCGGGAAAAGCTGCTATGCTTTCCAGTGCCAAAATCTGGAAATAAAGCCAAGACAGAATATCCTCTCCAAATGGAAGAGAGACCTATTCACAGATAGCTGTTTTGAGATTAGTCATCTTATCATTGTGAAGCATGGCTCTGACTGGCTGGAGGTCATAGATTAGAAGGGGTACTATTGCAGCAACCTGTTGGGGGAGACCAGGAAGTTGAGAGTAATAGTAGTAGTAACTGGTCATGGTGGCAAGAGTCTAGCTCTCGTCCTAGGCTGGTGCAGTGCTGAAGGGGCCTGAGCCTGGTGATTATTAGAGTGCCCAAGATGGTTGTGCAGGAATATGACTCAGGAGACAGCAGTTTTTGTAGAACAGCATAACTTACAAAATTTACTGGGTAACTTTAATAGCTTCCAGATACTGGAGGTATAGTTTCTAACAGAGTATCCACTGAGGGCTGGGGCTTATCTGGTTGATGGTATTCCTATTGACAGTATTCATCTCTCCTGCTGGGGTAGTTTTCCACTACATTGTGTATATATAGTGTGCTATATTCTCTCAAAATCCATGCTACTCCCAGCAGAGGAGCACATGGCTGTTTCTAGGCTGATAGCTTCCAGCCTAATTTGAAGCTTTGCTCAGGCTCCTAGCTTCCCTTCACACTCTTTCTTCCTTCCAACTCATGTCTCCTCCCCATCCCAGAACTCTTTCAGTCAGGATCATACCATCATCTCAGCACCCACTTTCCAGTGATTTGGTCTGTTTAAAGTTACATATATACACATGCAGACGCTCAAAGACATATACACAAGTGAACCTATTGTAGTGTTCCTATTGAGAAACTACACTATATCTCCTTAAAGGTATTCCCATCTCAAGGATCATGTTCAGACTTGTAGCTTAAAGTGGTTGTCCACTTTCTTTCCAATATTGAGAGACCAATGATATTGTTTGTATAATAAAAAGTTCTACAATTTCCCAATATACTTTCTGTATCAATTCCTTACAGTGTTCTAGATCTCTGCTTGCTGTCATTCATTCTGCTTAGTTCCAGTGGATAAAAATCAGTCCGTGGTAATGTGATGTACGGTCCATGATAATGTGATAGACACACAGGTGCAAAGCTTGTTATAGTCACAGCACAAAAATCAGACATTTGCCTGGTAACAAGCTGTGCACCTGTGTGTCCATCACATGACCATGGACTGTATATCACATGACCATGGACTGATTTTTATCCACTGGAAGTAAACAGAGTGAATGACAACAAGCAGAGATCTAGAACACCATGAGGAATTGATACAAAAATATATTTGAAAATTGTAACTTTTTAGTATACAAACAATAACATTGGTCTCTCAATTTTGGAAAGAAAGTAGACAACCCCTTTAAGCTAACTGAAGTGTTTACCCAATATATTGCTTTATCTATCTTGCTCAGATTTCCAGATACAACAAAATCTCTCCCTCAGTGTTTACAACTGGTTGCCTAGGTTTCAGGTTTGTTCCAGGTTGGAATGGTGACTCAGTCCCTCTTGCCGGCCAACTATATTCACTTCTCTTCCTCTTTCTGCATATGGATTTCAGTTTTTGAGCACTGAAAATGGCTAGATAAGTTTCTTGAGCAGTACTTCTATATATACATGTAAATCCACAGGTAACTGTGCAGTTTACAGCAAGTACAAGCTCCATGTTAAAAACCAGGAAGTGGAGAGGAGAAAGGAAGGCAGCTGAAATGGTAAGATGAGGAAGAAGACATTGGGGCATATTTATCAATCCAAGTCCGACACTTTTCTGTCTACATTTACGCCAAAATTCATAGTGCACAGCATTTACGACATATTTATGAACAGTGTGCACCAGAAAGAAAATAAAAATACGACAGGCTCGACACTTTTTAAAAATGTGCACCAGAATGGGCTTGGTTTAGAAGTATCTTACTTTATGACACATTTATGAAACAGAAAAGAACGAATATGGCGCAGATTTCCTGTGCAAAGTAGACCAAGTTTAAAATGGTGTAAAGAATTTACAACGATTTACTTTGTGCGCCAAAAGTTCCCGTTGTGCGCCACATATTTGTGTCAATGAGCGAGAGATGATTTGTGTCTGCTTATGTTATGCCAAGAATTATAGGGTCTTTGATGATGCGTGCGCTAATATTTGTTCCTTACAGCCTGCAACTTAAGATTTTTGTCTACAGATTTTGTCTTCATTTTTGTGCCAAATATTTGTCTCCATTTTTGTGCCAAATATTTGTCTCATGGTAAGCCAGAATTTTGGAGCTTCTAGAAACACTCCATATTTATGAAGGTCTGTATGACAGATTTATAAATATGTCTAAAACTATGAATGGGAGTCGTAGGGTAAGACAGTGCAAAGATAGACAGTATTGATAAATGTGCCCTATTGTCTATATCAGGCCACCTTATGGTGTAAAAGGACTTATAAGACCATGCATGCCCTATTAAGTATTGTGGGAAAGGATATGCAAATAAGTGCATAATTGGCATTATTGTCATGTCACATTGGGGTCTAGGTTTTTAGTCGAAAATATCTGTATACTCTGTGTGTACATGTGCTTGATAGGAAAATCTGAAGGTTTACAATTAATAAATCGCTGTGGAATATGTTGGTGCTTTAAATATAACAGAAAAATCACAGGAAATATTGATTTATTCTGATTTCTGGGAAGCTTGTCAGATGTCATTTCTCTCTCGTTCTTATTTACTGTAAGACCTGTCCTGTTTTTGAAAGAATTAATTTTGAATAGAAAATTAGCTCATTTTATAAGGAATCTCAGTAGCCACTAGCTCTTTTGCAATGTAACTAAATGTAATTTGTATAACATCAGTCACTTTTTCTGAGCAAAGACTGTGAGTGCCTTCATTCTGCAGCTTTAATGAAGCTGAGACAAAGCAGAAGCCATATGCCTTGTAATTCCAGTCCACTGCTTTAATTCAGGGCTAGATGAGGCTACAGCAAAGGTTGGCTGAGGTAATTTGGTGAGATTCTATAATACCAGGGTGACTAGCTACTCTAAAAGTTGGATACCACCTTCAAAAGGAACTGTTTCTATAGGGTATATATTGGTGAAACAACCCTGAATTAAGCTATGAGTTGGGGATCACCTCAGGTATATGCAATGTGTTCCATTATGGACATCTATCAGCTAAAATATGACAAAAACAGGGAACATTACAAGAAGAAATAACCAAGATATATACCCTGCATATGGTGTATCTGTTAGAGTTGAATAATGGGATCTAGTTTTTGGAAATTGCATGTGCTGTAATTAACATATTGTAAAATGTTGATTTACTGTATCCAAATCCCTTTCCATCTTGCATGTCCTCTCTCATTCCTTATTTCAACTTGGAGCACGTGTACTAACTAAACTATGTAACTAATATGTAATGTTAAGATCATAAAAGTTATATAAAGTGAATTAAAGATGTGTAATTTAAGAAAATTAATCTGATTGCAAGTGTGACCCTGAAGAAGTACTAAACAGAGGGATGAAATGCGTGGATGGCATCAGATGCTGGGATCCTGTGGCCTCAACAGTTTCCTGTGCTGAGTGGCATGGAAGATACAGTTGGGCTGTAGAAATGACTTGTTTTTGTGGGCATGTGTAAGACGAGGTCCATCAAGAACACTATATAATATCTGCAGCTGCAATCAAATACTGTTTTGTAACAAGGCACCTAGACATGACTTGCATTAAAGATAATTCTTATATTTGGTGGTATTATGCTATGATGTTGTATAGGAGTATATTTTAATGCTGAACTGTCTTGCTTTTTATTCAATTTAAGGGATTACTTTTCATTATAGATGAGCAAACTGGATTCGTCCCAAATTTTCCAAAACTTCCACGTTCGTCCACACACAAAACTGGGGTTCCATTGAACTGGAAGTGAAATTATTATACTCTGAGGTCTTTTCAGACCCCAGAGTATATTAGGTGGAGGCACAGGGGAGGAGCAAAAAAATACCAAACATTTATATTCACCTTCCTTGACCTATTCTGGGCCTCCTCACAGCTCTCTCTCTCTCTCGGTATCCTGTATGATGTTATGCACCCGGAGTCACTGCTGAGGCCCAATCACATGGGGCACGCCAAGCATCATTATGTCCTGGCACTCAATGTGTCCCATGTGACCGCTGAGGCCCAATCACAGGCCTCAGCAGTGACCCCGTGCTCATGAGGTCACTCAAGAGGATGAGAGAGAGAGCCGGACACTGCTAGGAAGTCCAAAAGAATTGAGGAGAGGTGAGTATAAATGTTACTTATTTTTTCACACCTCCCCTGGTCCTCCATCTATTATATTCTGAGGTCTGAAGAGAACCCAGAGAATAATAATTTTACTTCCAGTTCTATCCAAACAAGTTTGCACTGAAACAAACCGGATGATCAATTGGTCCAGACCCAAGACAAAACAAATTTTCAGAGGTTCATCCATCTCTACTTTTTATTATTATCTAAATTTTCTGAATTTAAGGAATAAGGAATCAGACTGTTCTGTTTTTGCATAACAATATACTTAATTATAGGGTTACCCAGAAAAGAGATACTGAAATACAGATGGCCTCAGGAAGATCTGCAACATAAGTTTCAGTTGTCCAAATTAGACAATGACTTTAACCTGAGGTTTGTCTCATAAAGGGTGGTAGAGAGATTTAAAGGGTTGTGATATTGATGATATATCAGATCAGTGAGTGTCCGACCTCCCGCCGATTAGTTGTTCTTACCAGCCCCAGTACAGAAAACAGAACCTAAAGAAGAGTTTTGTTCTCTGTGTAGTGGCTGTCCTGACGACAGATTAATACCTGGTTTTCCTGAAATCTAGAGGCAAAATCTAGAAATAAAGCCAAAACAGAATATCTCCTCCAAAAGGAAGAGAGACCCATTCACAGACAGCTGTTTTGAGGTTATTCATCTCATCAGAGCAAAGCAGAGCACCGACTGGCTGGATGACAGGTCATAGACATAGGTCAGAAGGAGTACTATTGCAGCAACCCATTAGGGGAGACTGGGAGGTTGGGAGTAGTAGTAGTCACAGTGGTCATGATGGCAAGAATCTCACTCACCCCACATATCAGCTGTTCTCATTAGCCACCATACAGGGAAAAGAAGCTGAGCTGGAGTAACTCAGCACAACCGCTACAGAGCTATCCATATAGTGGCAGGTAACAACAACTGATTGATGGGGGTCCCAATTGTTGGACCCTCGCCTATCAGATATTGATGACCTTAAAGGGGTTTGTCAAGGCAAAAATGGACACCCAAATTATTTTTTAAATCGGCTGGGGGTGGTGAGAAAAATGTAAAAAAAAAAAGCATACTCACCTTTCCTCAGTGCCTCCCCACCCGGACAACCTCTTTAACTAAGCATAGGCCATCAATATTGTTTCCCTAGAAACCCCTGTAACTAACATGAAAAATTATAAAGTCCCTCTGTATAAGGATGCACAAAATATCAGTAAAATATATAAAAGGTATATTAATAACTAGTGATAATCATGACAGGATTCATTATTAAAAGAAAAAAACAAACAAACATGCAACTCCTTTACATGAACAGGAATTCTTTATGACACGTGTTTAATATATACCTTGCCAAAATAAGATGTGGTTTCTTCCCAGTATTGACATGGATGGCCTCTCCTGCTTTGTGTAAAATTATACTTATCATCTGTCAATCAGCCCAGCAATCCATCTTGTTGTGTTATTTTGACAAATTCGTTGCTAACTAAAGAAAGCACAGCTGAAACCACTGACACTAGAGTCCAGGATGAATGACATTTCCCCATCTTCAAGCATATATTTGAAGTGAAAATAGCTGCTTTTCAAACAACATTAAATAACTGTTATTTCTTTGTCATTTCATAGAAAACATGTATTTCAGAATTAGAATGCTTACTAACTCATATATTCATACTGAGTAAACTGTGTCAGGTATACTGACATGAAAGAAATACATTAATATAACTATAAAGTTAGAATCACATAAAAATGTACAAAAAAAAAAATGAAATAAAATAATGTCCTCCTTTCATTTGATTCTATTTTACAATTATAACGGAGAACAACATAAATAATTCTTCTATATGTGTGCCACAAAATCTGTCATGTTCATCCTCTTCCTTCTTACTGTGCTGTGAGTAGCTGTAATGAAATTGGCTGCAGCAAGAGCCTCCCTACTATGTCCAGCCAATAAGACAAAAGATTGTTAAAACCCTCCCCCTAAAAAAAAAAACCCTCCCCCTCAGTCAGTCTCTCCAGCCCAAGACGGATCAGATCAGAAGAGGTTTTTTGGAAAGTTTCTACAAAACTGTTTGTTCCAGGATAACATGACATGTTGCAGCATGACAAATCTACTACTGCTTCTTTGTAGTGATGAACAAATCTATCAAGATTTGTTTTGGGCAGATATGCTCGATTCAGGCAAAAAATAAATTTCAGATCTAATAAATTTGGCCCAAATTGATTGACCCCTGAAAAGTTGTCTATTATTCTCTGGGGTCTCTTCAGGCCCAAAATATAATAATGGGAGAAACCATAGACTGACCATAGGAATTTCAGCTTAACGTAGCATTTGCTTCTTTCTCTACTATTAGGTGGCAATTGTCAGGCCAGCAGGTTAATCAGCTGTTGGCCTTATGGAATCATAGGTCTTCCTGTACCCCACAAATGACTCACATTTTCTGAAATAATGTAACAATATATCTTGTTAGATCTGTGGACTCTCCCCTCCCCCTCCACTTCCTCCTTTGCTCCCCCTCCATTTTTTATGCAATTGTGTGTAATTGTTTTCATGGCAAGACAACGCTGTATTACGTGGCGAAAGGTAACCTGCTGTTGAACATATATGTGTATATTTTCTTTATACATAACAATAAAGAAAATATTAAACATAAAGAGATGGCAGGGAAGGGAATGAAAAATAATGGAAAAAAAAATTACTCACGTATACTAGTCCCTGGAGCAGCACATCTCTGTACTTTTTGTAGTGGCTGTGTGCAGTATTACAACTTGATCCCACTTCCTTAAATGGAACTGAGCTGCTTTAACACCACCACCAATCTGCTATATTGGCTACTAAGATTTTAAAATACATTATTTAGGTGGATTACCTTTAAGGGTATGTTCACATGGAGTTTTTTGCAGGCTGAAAAAATCTGCTTCAGGAATTGACACTTTTTTTTGCCTGACGCATTTTTTTCTCGCTTTTTTGTCACGTTTTTCGTCGTGTTTTTTGGTTCCAGCACACTGTATGGACCTGGAAACCTCCCTTGGATTTTAGAAGCGTTTTTTATACGTTTTTTTTTCCGCCTCCCATTGATTTCAATGTTTTTTTTAAGATGGAATTTGCTTGAGATGGGTCATATCGCTTTTTTCCCCCTGATTTCCTCTAACTGCTACTGACTCCCATTGAAATGAATGAGAGTTTTTTGAGGCAGATTTTAAAGTGGATTCCTCCTGAAATCAGGCTGCAAAATAACTCTGTGTGAACATACCCTAACATGTGTGTAATTGGTATAGGCAAAAAAAATACAGCTAGAAAAGAAAATAGATATGACAATATATAAAGTAACATGGCAAACATATAAAGAATAAATATTTTGATGCAGATGTGACTGCTATATAATATAAACTAGTTATTTTTTGTATTTTACAACTATTATTATTATTATTAGTAGTATTATTATTATTATCATTATTTTTAATATATTATAAAATAATTACATTATTTTAATTCTTTATAAAATTAAAATTATTACATTATTATTTTATTTTTATAAAAAGAAATAATAATTTGACACACATATATATATTAGCACTTTATACAGTATGTATTCATAAAAATGCAGTAATTAGTAGTGGAAAAACTGCTAATTTGACTCTTTATTGTTTATTTGAGATGATATGACCTTTTTTTTCCCTTGACATCAAGAAAGAAAGGAAAAGGATGGAGTAAAAGACACGTGAAGGAATAACGAAGAATGGGGAGGATTATTAGCAGCAGATGGCAGATATGAATTATTTACCACTTACATACAAGACAAAAACACACGAGCTTTAACTGCACTGACAAAACAAGTCCAATAAAGATCTGCAAGCATACGGAAATAAAACCGCACCGTTTAAGGGCTGGCAATAAATGTTCTGTATTCTTCCTAATCTTCCCTGCCAGAATCACAATTGTTTCAGCCTCAGTAAATTACAGCTAAAATCTAAAAGGAGCATAAAAAAGAAATTACCCACACAAATAACCCTAAAGGCAGTGAAATGTTAAATTTGTTTGAAAACGAAGCGTCTGTTTCCAATCGTTAATTACAATAGTGCCAGGAAATTTTTGTATAGGCTCTCCCCGCATAAATACATTTGTTTATGTTTGATGCTATTTCTATATAGTTCTGCCTCTATCTACAAATTGATTTTTCTATCAGCCTTATTATATTCATGCTCTAAGGACCATGTTGTCCAGTATAAGTCAGCGTCTGACAGCTGCAGTCTTACCAACAGAATCACATGACAATTTAGATTGTACTTACAGTATTATAACAGTTTGTATGAAAGTGATTGAAAGAAGTAATTGAATTTTTCATACAAAATGAAGCCTAAAAAGACACAACCTGAGATTCATGGTGTATCATTTTAAGAAGGCCAAAATAATTTATGTCAGCACCAATTATTGTATTGATGAAGAGATTGTTAAAGTGCACCTCCAGTTATTAATTATATTTATGTGCCTTGCAGTAAAGGCTTCCAGCATAGTACAGTTGCCTTGGCTACGAGACCTCCTGCTCTCCTGGATGCCTCTCTTGCTTCCACATTTAAGCTTTTGGTTGAAGTGGGAGAAAACACATAACAGAAGGTACAATTTAAGAGTATAACTCCCAAAATGAAAATTAAAAAATATAGAGTTATTATTGCTGAGTTTCCTTTCCTGTCAATATGTTGACTGTATATAACTTTTGCTTGTTTATTTCTTTATCTGTGACAACCAATATACTCAACATTACACATTAAGTAATCTTTGCTTTTAGTAATATGGCTGATGGCTGCATATTTATCTTTAAAAAATCTTTAAGGTCTAATGGAAGTTCTCTTATTTGAAAAGAGAAAACCAAATTACGCCCTTTTCAAATTCTATTGTTTTACATACAGTGCTGGCCAAAAGTATTGGCACCCCTGCAATTCTGTCAGATAATACTCAATTTCTTCCAGAAAATGATTGCAATCACAAATGCTTTGGTAATAATATCTTCATTTAATTTGTCGTCAATGGAAAACCACAAAAAGAATTGTCAAAAAGCCAAATTGGATATAATTCCACACCAAACATAAAAAAGGGGGTGGACAAAAGTATTGGCACCCTTTGAAAAATCAGGTGATGCTTCTCTAATTTGTGTAATTAACAGCACCTGTTACTTACCTGTGGCACATAACAGGTGGTGGCAATAACTAAATCACACTTGCAGCCAGTTGAAATGGATTAAAGTTGACTCAACCTCTGTCCTGTGTCCTTGTGTGTACCACATTGAGCATGGAGAAAAGAAAGCAGACCAAAGAACTGTCTGAGGACTTGAGAAGCAAAATTGTGAGGAAGCATGAGCAATCTCAAGGCTACAAGTCCATCTCCAAAGACCTGAATGTTCCTGCGTCTACCGTGCGCAGTGTCATCAAGAAGTTTAAAGCCCATGGCACTGTGGCTAACCTCCCTAGATGTGGACGGAAAAGAAAAATTGACGAGAGATTTCAACAAAAGATTGTGCGGATGGTGGCTAAAGAACCTCGACTAACATCCAAACAAGTTCTAGCTGCCCAGCAGTCCGAGGGTACAACAGTGTCAACCCGTACTATCCGTCGGCATCTGAATGAAAAGGGACTCTATGGTAGGATACCCAGGAAGACCTCACTTCTGACCCAGAGACATAAAAAGCCAGGCTAGAGTTTGCCAAAACTTACCTGAGAAAGCCAAAAACTTTTTGGAAGAATGTTCTCTGGTCAGATGAGACAAAAGTAGAGCTTTTTGGGAAAAGGCATCAACATAGAGTTTACAGGAAAAAAAAAAAGAGGCCTTCAAAGAAAAGAACACGGTCCCTACAGTCAAACATGGTGGAGGTTCCCTGATGTTTTGGGGTTGCTTTGCTGCCTCTGGCACTGGAGTGCTTGACTGCGTGCATGGCATTATGAAGTCTGAAGACTACCAACAAATTTTTCAGCATAATGTAGGGCCCAGTGTGAGAAAGCTGGGTCTCCCTCAGAGGTCATGGGTCTTCCAGCAGGACAATGACCCAAAACACACTTCAAAAAGCAGTAGAAAATGGTTTGAGAGAAAGCACTGGAGACTTCTAAAGTGGCCAGCAATGAGTCCAGACCTGAATCCCATAGAACACCTGTGGAGAGATCTCAAAATGGCAGTTTGGAGAAGGCACCCTTCAAATCTCAGGGACCTGGAGAAATTTTCCAAAGAAGAATGGTCTAAAATTCCAGCAGAGCATTGTAAGAAACTCATTGATGGTTACCGGAAGCAGTTGTTCGCAGTTATTTTGTCTAAAGGTTGTGCTACCAAGTATTAGGCTGAGGGTGCCAATACTTTTGTCCAGCCCATTTTTGGAGTTTTGCGTAAAATAATCAATGATTTGACTTTTTTTTTCATTCTCTTTTGTGTTTTTTCATTGCAAGCAAAATAAATGAAGATATTATTACCAAAGCATTTGTGATTGCAATCATTTTCTGGAAAAAATTGAGTATTAGCTGACAGAATTGCAGGGGTGCCAATACTTTTGGCCAGCACTGTATCAAGACATAAAAATCATCTTAGAAAGTCTTAAAATTTTGTAAATACAACCTCAGATGAACAATAATACATGACAAAGTACACTGTGTCATTATTTAGCAAAAACTATACCTAAAAGCAGAAGCAGTGTGTGAAAAATTAGGTACACCCTTACTTATTCCATAGAAATTAAGAGAGTAGGTAGCAGCCAGGTGCTGCTAATCAAATGCCCTTGATTAATTGATCAATAGCAAGTGTAGCCACCTCTATTTAAGCAGAATTGTTGGCAGTTTGCTGGTCTGGAGCATTCAGGAGTGTGTTAACACAATGCCAAGGAGGAAAGACATCAGTAATGATCTTCGAGAAGCAGTTGGTGGTGCCTATCATTCTGAGAATGGTTATAAGGACATTTTCAAACCATTTGAAGTCCATCATTATATAGTGAGAAAGGTTATTCAGAAAATAGAAACCATTCAAGACAGTTGGCAATCATCCTAGGAGTGGAGTATGCAGTGCTCAGAGAAATTCCAAAAAAAACCAAGAGCTACAACTCAGACTCTACAGGCCTCATTTAGTATGTTAAATGTTAAAGTTCATAACAGTACAATTAGAAAAACACTGAATAAGTATGGCTTATTTATAAGGGTTGCCAAGAGAAAGCCTCGGAAGAGTGAAGAAATCAGGCAATACCTTTTAGAGGCTAACTGAGTATATTTTGATAAGTAAGCTTTCAAGAGTACTAGCTCTCTTCTTCAGACATGGTGTTATACAAGAACTGAAAATTCACAGAATATTTATACTCTATACACATGATCTTCAAAGGATTTTAGAGTCCTTAAAAAACCCCCCAAAAAATGCAATCTAAGTAGAGAAGTTATTTACAACAGGTCAAAAAACAATCTGGAAAGTTGTGGTGCGTGACAGAGGGATCTGTTATCTGTTTGCTATCAGGAGGTGATTTGTGACCCTCACAGTTCATACATAGTGTGACTTGAAGCTGGCGTGAAAATTAAGTCCAAACTGCAGAGTTTGAAATTTTTGCATAAACTTGTACTCCCATTCTTTCCTTTCCTCCTGCGTCTTAAAATGTCCCATTAAAACCACAACCCGCAAATCTTCAATAGAGTGATTTTCTCCGGAAAGAGAAAACCTCATCTTTCTATTAAGAATATGTCAGTACAACCTACCATAAATGGTCGCTAACTTTTCACACAACTTATGCTCTTTTCATAGAATTCCCCATGCTGAACATAATTGCAAATCACTTTCATTAAAAAATCAGATGTTTTCCACCCAACTGTTTTGAAAATCCTGCCACTAGGGGGCTCCTGTCTTTTGAATCTGCTTTCCACTAGCTGTTGGTTGTTAAGTAAAATACGTTCTTGGCTGCTGAGACAGGTATGTAAGAATTAGGTGGATGGGTCCAGTAGCTCCTTCACAAGCATTATCTCTACAAAGGCACTTCTCTGCTCTCAGCTCTGTGCAGTACATAGACAGTTGGATGAGGCTTTGTGCACACTGCTGAGCCTCGTGGGAAGTACCGTATATACTGGCGTATAAGACGACTTTTTAACCCCTTAAAATAATGGCTACAGTGGGGGGTCGTCTTATACGCCGGATATACGGGGGCCGCACTGTGTGAGGTGTTTTTTTCCCCCGTCAGCGCGTAGAGAGCCGCTTCCTGGGACCGCCGCGCATGCGCGGCAATCCGCCTCTCACAGTCATTAGAAGAGGCTTAGTACGCGCTGACGGGGCGGCGCGCTGTATGCTAATGCAGCCGCCCCGTCACAGCGGTCGGCGTCACAGAGCTGGGGGTCACAGGCGGCACTTACAGAAGCATGTCGGATCTTCATTAATATCACAGCATGGATGCGAGGGGAAAGCTGGCGGTGCAGTAACGCCAGATTCCCCTCGCATCCATGCTGTGATATTAATGAAGAGCTTAGCTTTACCGTACATGTTTGAAACAACCTTATGTTTATAAGTGACAGTTTTGCTGCTATATACAGTACCTGCATGTCATATGCATTTGAATTAAAATTAACATGTTGAAATCAAAGCAGACTTTTTTTTCATTTGGGAGAGGGGTAGTCTTATACAGTGAGTATATACCAAATTCTATATTTTTAGGGCAGAAGTTGGGGGTCGTCTTATACGCCCAGTCGTCTTATACGCCGGCATATACGGTATTACTCAGTAAATTACAAAAAAGGACTACATTATATACCCCCCTTTCTTTAAGTGAACTGCAGATCAAGGTGTAAGCAAAGTGGGATGATTATCCCCAGAAAAAAAAAGAATACATGAACATATTTGGAGGGTCACACATCAACAGAGCGATGTCCTCAGGAAGGCTCTGCATGATTTGAAGTTCCATTGAAAACTCAGGTCCCCTTTAAAGGGAGTCTGTCACTAAAACCCAAAATATCAACTCATCCTCACAGATAGATAGGTTATGGTCACCTGAATCAGTGTTTTTCCCCTTTTTTTGTCAATATGCAAATGAGTTTTAAGAGCATTGAGAGCACTGGCAAAGCCCTCCCCCCCTCCATTGCTCCAAAGAGCTCATTTGCAGATTGACAAAAAAAGGTGAGATATTAATTTACAAGGGGAATATACTGTTACTGTTTGATTCAGGTTACCCTAACCTAGCTGCCTGTAGTGTTGGGTTGATATGCTGAGTTTTGGTGACAGACTTCCTTTAAGTTTGCTAAGCTCCATCTGAATAAATCACAAGACTTCTGTAACAATGTCCTATAGACAGATGAGACCAAAGTGGAGATATTTGACTATAATGCGCAACACCACATTTGGTGAAAACCAAACAAAGTTTATCAGTACAAACACCTCATAGTAATTCATTGGTCTTGTTTTGCAGCCACAGGACCTGAGCACCTTGCAGTCATCAAGTTGACCATGAACTCCTCTGTTGGGATGAAACTGTGTAATGCAACAGGACAAGGATCCCAAGCACACCAACAAATCTACAGCAGAATGGCTGCGGAAGAAAAGAATCCTGGTGTTGCAAAGACCCTCTAAAAGTCCATACATCAATCCAATTGAAATGCTGTGACCTTTAGGCTGGGTTCACATCTGCATTTGTCAATCCGCTCGAAATCAGTATGGGAAATTTCAAAAACTGATTTTGAATGGTCCGGATTAAAACCATTGATTTCAAGGGGTTTTAAAAGTAATCCGCATCTATCAGTTTGTGCCATTTCCGTCTGGTTTCCACTTTTTTGTGCGGAGAGAAAAGTAGAACTTGCAGGACTTTGTCTCCGTACTAAAAATAAGGATTCCCCTTACGTCCGACAGCAGCACAATATGGGGTATCTCTGCCCCTGTGTGTTGTTTAGGACAGGTGGAACCTTTAATTAGCACCAAAAAGGTGCCTCCTACTAGCCCTATAAGAGGGCACAAGAGACCTCCCTCCACTGTGTTTTTTTCTGTCCTGTGTGGAACAGGTGGACGGAGGTCTCTTGTGACCTCCCGTTGCTAGGGGTTTTAGTTACTCCTGGCTTACCTTCTTGGGGTACCTCGGTCCCAAAGAAAAAACCTCCGGTCCTTCGGGCCTTCGCACCGCAGCGCAGCGTTATCCGGCATCCATCTGCAGGCAGCGCGATCCCGGAAGTAAGCGGGGAACCTCCGCGGCCGGAACTTTTCTCCGGTTCCGTGTTCCCAGGGGAAGGAAGCCTTTGCACACCACCGCGCCCTACTTCCGGTTTTCTCGGAAAAAGTGCGGTAAGTTTGGAAATTTAAAATTTAAAGGCAAAATATAGAATTGATTTTTGCTGCTTGTATTTTGAGCCTCTGGCTTAGGCTTATGCTCCTCTATGTTCCAGTATGGCGTTTGACTTGTTTTGGTGCTGTATAAATGTTTCTTTGTTGGCTTCCTCCCCTCGCTGCTGGATTACATTTAAAAGGTCTGAATGCAGTCCTTTATTTGTTGAGTGAGTGGTTTCTAGCTCCTCTGCTGTAGGTTGCGGTGGCTGTTTTTTTTTCTGACGTTTTTTTTTCTCTCTTCAAGTGACCGATTCAAAAAAAAAAAAAAAAAGAGGTACCCCTTGGGTTTTTATGCGATGCTTGGCGATCTTCCCTGTTTCAGTGTCACGTGGCTGTTTGATGTTTCAGATGTCATCTTCTGCAGCACGTAATGGCGATGCGCTTAGGAGGAAAAATTCCTCTAAACTTGAAACACCTAATGTGTTTGGATTGCAGTACCCCTTTACCTGACGGCTATGATTTTACCCGCTGTCACCAGTGTCGCGGACCCTGCCAGAAGTACCTTCTATAAGAGGTTGTTACTTAGGTAAAGGACTTTATGAGGAGTCTCTTAAAGGAGATTCGTTCTTCCATCGCCCAGATTGCCAAGAGACCGCAGATTGAGACACAATCTTCCTTACGGATCTCTGATGAAGATTATCAGATAGTGGACGAGACACTCTCATCTGATGATTCCACTGAAGATCCCAGCAGGCCGTGCTTCCACTCGAAAAATTAAGCTGGCTGCTGAAGTCCATCCGGTCTAAGGATCGTGATGTTGACGGGGAAGCCTCCGCGTCCACCTATAGAGGGCCTAGGGTCTTCCATTACAAAAATTAATGTCCTCAGAGTAGAGAAGTCTTGAAAAACCTCTTGTGGTTCCTAGGAGGTTCAGCGCTTTATTCCCAGTTGCTCAATGGGATCAATGGGGTCCTCCTCCCAAGGTGGATATGGCGGTGGCTAAACTGTCCTGCTGCACTAAGGTACCATCAGATGATGGAGCAAATCTGCACGACGCCATGGCAGGCGCTTCGACAATACCTTCAAGAAGGCTTATTCAGCTGCCTCGCCCAAGACCGCTGTGCGGTTGCGTCCTGTGAAGTGTCAGCCAAATTATGTACTGACCTGGTCCACCTCGAAAGTGACCGACTCTGGAGTCTCCAGAGACGAGCTGCTAGGGTTTCTAGGCTCAGTTTCCCTGGCAGCTGAATATTTAACGGAAGCCTCCCACCATCAATTAAGGCTGGCGGCCAAATCCCTGGCACTTACCAAGAACACTGCAGCAGGAAGACCTCTATGGTTAAAACCTTGGAGAGCTGTGTTCCCCTCAAAGTATAATTTGTGCGCATTCCCCTTTGAGCCGGGTAGAGTCTTTGGCTGTGCCCTAGACGAGATCCTAGAGGGCTTGGCCGACAAGAAGGGTAAACCTTTACCCCAGGCCTTCAGAGGTAGGTCTGGCTCTGGCCATGGTAGAGGCTATCCGCCTCGTCGTGGAAGGCAGTCCAGAGAGGCTCTAGTTATTCCTCTAGAGGCGCCGGCCGGAGATTCCGAAGTCTGATGATAAAAAAGTCAAGCCTAGCTTTTGACATCAGAAGCAGTTTTCCTGTGGCCGAGATTCCTGTCGGAGGTCGTGTCTCCCACTTTCTCAACTGCGGGCAGGAAAAAATTCGAGACCCATGGGTCCGGTAGGTAATCCAAAGAGGTTATGCAATGAAGTTCCTCCGTCCTCCTCAGGATCGGTTTGTGTTAACTCGCAGCCTCTCTGGAATGCTTCATCCGAGAGTACATTCACAAGGGAGCCCTGGTGGAAGTCCCTTCTCTAGAAGAAGGATCCAGTTTCTATTCTCCCGTCTTCCTGATGCCAAAACCGGCAGACAAGTGGAGAATGATCATAGACTTAAGGTACCTCAACTGCTTCATCAAAAAGAAGCGCTTCCATAGGAAAACCATAAAGTCTGTCACCACCTTTCTCCTCTAAGGCGATGTTTTTTGTGACTTTGGATATAAAAGACGCCTATTTGCATATTTCTATTTACCTCCACACAGAAGGTTTTTTTCTAAGGATTGCCGTAGTAGTTTCCGGCCACAGGAAGCACTTTCAATTCACAGCACTACCCTTCGGGATCTCCTCTGCTTCCCACACCTTTACAAAGGTAGTGGCCCCCATAATGGCCGCCCTCAGGCTTCAGGGGATATTCTTGGTGCCTTATCTAGACGACTGGTTGATAAAGGCCCAGTCAGAGTCTGTTCTGCTCCAGTACCTACAGACAGCCTTCAGAGTCTGTGATGGCTTATAAATTGGGAGAAGTCAAAAAACGATCCCTTCAACTCGAAGGAAGTTCCTCTGAGAAAACTACTTCCTAGATTGAGTCCGCCTGCAAATCTCCTTGACACCAGCAAGGAAGGAGAAGCTGGTTGCGGCAGTCCGGCACCTCTTCAAAAAGCCAATAGCCTCCATCAGAACATTGATGAAGATCCTGGGCTTGATGTCTTCCGCAGTGGAGGCAGTCCCATGGGCCTTGTGGCACTTACGTCCCCTCCAGAAGGAGTTACTAGAGGCTTGGGATCGCTCCCTTCTTACATTCAGCAAGAAGATTCGACTCTCCCCCAGGACCCATCTTTTTCCCTCAAGTGGTGGTTGCACCTGAAAGACGGAAGGTCCATGGTCCAACCTTCTTGGACCCTGTTGACTACAGATGCATCCCTCTCGGGATGGGGAGCCCATTGGACGAAAACTCCATAAAGGGAGTCTGGAGCGCTCCTGAAAAAAGGACCTCGTCCAACTGGAAGGAGCTCAGAGCCGTATATCGTGCCTTACTCTATTGCTCGCCTCTTCCCAGGGAAGAGCAGTCAAAATCCGGTCAGACAACATGACCACAATGCTGTACGTGAACAGACAGGGAGGCACCAGATCACCAACCCTCCTTAGGGAGGCAGATCTGATATTTACATGGGCAGAGAAAAATCTAACCCATTTATCCGCAGTTCACATCAAGGGCTCCCTGAACATAGTAGCGGATCGGTTGAGTCGGGGTTATGCCGTATCAGGAGAATGGTCACTCAATCCAGAAGTCTTTCATCACATTACCCTGAACAGGGGTCTTCCAGAAATAGACCTCATGGCAACCCGACTCAACGCCAAGGTGGAGAAGTTCTGTTCCCTTTACCAGGAGGACAATCCCTTGGCAGTGGATGCCCTGTCCATCCCTTGGAGGTCCAGGCTGGCATACATCTTCCCTCCAATTCCAATAATACCAAAGGTATTAATGAAAATCAGACAGGACCAAGTCTCTGTGATAGCCATCATTCCATTCTGGCCAAAAAGAGCTTGGTTTTTCCCAACTCATGGAGATGAGTCGAGGGATATATTGGAGGCTTCCCCCCCATCCAGAACCTGGTTTCCCAAGGATCTCTGAAGTGCCAGGATCTCTGGAGATTCAACCTGACAGCCTGGAGGTTGAGCAGTCCCTACAGCAGGATAGAGGACTGTCAGAGGCCGTCCTGAAGACCCTTTATTCTGCAAGAGCAGAATCTACCAATAAGAACTACCAGAGGACAGCCAAGATTTTCATGGAGTGGTGCTCCAAGAAGGGTATTAATAATCTAGAACCTTCAACGGCTGATATTTTCTTCAGGACGGTTTGGATAAGGGCCTTGCCCCTGCCACTTTGAAAGTGCAGATTGCGGCCCTCTCCGCTCATTTGAACAGACGTCTGTCTCAGGATCCTCTGGTTGCAAGGTTCCTTAAAGGGGCAATGAGGCTAAAGCCCTCAGTATCATCCCCAGTGGGACCTTGCGGTAGTCATTACAGGCCTGTGCGGTCCTCCATTTGGACCCTTGGAGACTACGGGGATAAAATATTTAGCCTACAAACCACTTTTTTGTTGGCTATTATATCTGCCAAAGAGTAGGGGTACTTCAGGCCCTCTCTTCTAGAGAACCGTACATTTTGTTTTTGCAGATAGGGTGCACCTTAGGTTTGCCTGGGTTTATCCCTAAGGTCCCCTCATACTATAATAGCAATCAGCTAATTTCGTTACCTGTGTTTTTCCCCTCTCCAACCTCTGAGGAGGAAGAAAAGCTCAACACCTTAGATGTGGTAAGATGTCTGTGGATTTACCTATTCCACACTCAACCGCTTAAGAAGGCCGAAAGCCTACTAATTGATATGCAGTGTAAAAACAGAGGCCTCAAGGCTTCCAAGCCTACTCTATCCACATGGATCAAGGAGACAATTAAGTCTTCCTTTCTTATTCAGGAGTTATTCCCTCCAGTCTTTCTACGGCCACTCGACCTGGGTTGTCGACTTCTTTGGCTGAGTATCGGTCCTTACCATTGGACCAGATTTGTGCGGCTGCATCATAGTCATCTCAGTTGACCTTTTGTTAAACATTATCATTGGACATCCGCAGTTTCCAGACAACTGCCTTTGGTCAGTCAGTCCTTGATGTTGTAAGGCGAGGAAACCCTCCCTAGGGGAATTACTTGCTATCTCCCCATATTGTGCTGCTGTCGGACGTAAGGGGAATCGTTGATTGTAATGTCAATCTGTATTCCCTTAGTCCAGACAGCAGCACAAGGCTTCCCTCCCTAGAAGCTTGTTTCCTGTTACTTTATAATTTACACAGTGGAGGGAGGTCTCTTGTGCCCTCTTATAGGGCTAGTAGGAGGCGCCTTTTTGGTGCTAATTAAAGGTTCCACCTGTCCTAAACAACACACAGGGGCAGAGATACCCCATATTGTGCTGCTGTCTGGACTAAGGGAATACAGATTGACATTACAATCAACGATTCCAGACGGACAGCAACCAATCCGTTTTTTTTTAACATTGAGGTCTATGTAAAACGGATTACAAATGGATAGCAATCAATTTGTGTCCATTTTATATTCGGTTTTGCCTTTGCGCATGCTCAGAAGGGAGAAGAAAAAAAAATGGATTGGTCAAAAACAGACACAAATGGATTACAAACGGACACAAACTGACACAAATGGTCAGTTTTTTTGAACGGACACCCATTGACTAATCCGTCTAAAAAAAACATTTGGAATCATTTTTGTACCAAACCGTTTTTCTCATAAAACAGTTTGCAAGCGGACGGATACTAGACGCAGTTGTGAACCCAGCCTAAGAAAACTGTGAGGAAACGAAAGCCCACACACCTCAATGAGCTGAAGCACCATTGTAAAAAATAAAGGACCTTTTCCTGCTGATGGGAGTAAGATGGGATGGAGCTGCTAGAGGGTTGAAGGGGTAGTAGGCTGTAAAGCAGAGAGTGAGAGGGAGACAAGGACTATAAGGAATATTTTTTTTAATCCAATCCCCTTCCTCATTCTGAACTTGTCAGTAAAATTGGCATTTTTCAGCAGGAGCAGGTAGGGGATGATTCGGAAGGTCGGGTCAGAGCTGCTAGCAGTGTTAGCAGACTGTAAGGCTAGGGAGAAGGAAAGAGACAACCAGTGTTCCTCCCTCTCCTATGCATGGTATATTCAGAAACACTGAAGTGTATCAGCAGTCAGTAGAGCATGTACCAGGATTTTATATACAGACAAATAAATAATAGCCAGATAAATAATGACTGACCAAGTATCTTAGGTATATGGCTAACTCTCCCGAATGATAATGTGTGAGGGAAGGAAGGATCAGGCATGTTGAATTATATCATTCATGATCCTTTATTTCCCTGGGAGATAGGTGGTTTCTGAAAGCAGCTTACCCTCTTTTTTTTCCATTGAAAATGCATCTGAATGAGAAAAAGGGGGTTAGGGAGAAAAGTAGTTGGCAGCTGTTGAAGATGTATGGGCACTTTTAGGTCCATACATATCTCTTATTATGATTCTTTATTAGACAGCATATCTAATACACTGAGAAATGTAAAATACTAAGACAGATCTATGCATTATTTAAAGAAACAAAGTAGCTCACATCACCCATGACTACCTCTGAGAAAGGATTCTGGGCTATGCTTGATTAAAACTCAGAGATCTACTATTTTAAACCCGTACAATGTGTACTAAATATAAATACTGTACAAGCATACTTTATCACCGCGGCAGTGTCATTATGGCCTTCTCTCTTCTTACACATCTTTATGTAATTTTTATGTTTCCTATTGCTCTTGATCACTCCCTTATTTCTACTACGATATAGACAGGTATAATATGTTAACATGCTCTGTGGACCGTCCTAAATCTAATTTGCTAATGGGCTTTCATGTGTTAAGAGAAGCTCTGGTGATTCCTTTTGTGATGTCGAAAGCACTTTACCATTTTTTTCCTTTGCCATTGTGGAATCCATTCAGGACTCAGAATTCCTCATGCAACACATGCTAATTAGTGATGAATCATTGGGAGTGAAAAGAAAGCATGTTTTATTGACTAGAACCTTAGCTACACAAAGGAATGCTGTCAGAAACCTACTATATCAGCCGCCTTTGACTTTTTTATGTACCTACATAGGACACTTACAATTTGCCTTGACCATACTTTGTTCTTAATTATTGTTTTTTATTTTTTATTACTATTATTTTTTTGACTAGCCTAAGATGCTGTATAAGCATTGCCGGTTTAGGTTCATTTAGATTGGGAATAACATTATTCTTGGTATGGGTGTTTCTGAAGGAAGTGACCTTGGGGAATACTCACAATGGGAATGATTTAATGGGCCATTCACTAAACCAGAAGTATTTAATTACATATGCCTAATTGTATGTGTTCTCAACCTGAACTTGCAATGATGTGTCCATGAGAGGAACCTAGCAGGTATCCACTGTAGATAAGAGGCTGATGCCATTAACATTGAAAAGAACATTTTTTTTTTCTTCAATTTTCTAGTAATAGCTTTAAAATCGAATGTGTATAAATCTGTAGATTATCCTTCTGGCATATATGAATGTTACCATAACGGGCACTATAAACAATTATTTAATGGATTGTTATCCTGTTAAGTACCCCCAGTAGCTCATCATTTCAGGATATCCTCTAAAGGAAACACGTGTGATAAATTCTGACTATAATCAGATCACCTGCACAGTTCTATGCTAATCCTTAAAATATGAACTGCTGTTGGGTGCTGGGATGAAAAATGCTGCTTTAGGGTACTGAATGTGAGATTTGTTGATTTAACCCTCTAAGGTTGCCAGGAAATTTGTACGTTAATGCTCAGCGACTTTTTTCAGATTTTCCTTCCCCGCCTTCCAAAATTCTTAACTTTTTTATTTTTCTGTTGATATAGCTAAGTGAGGTCTTATTCTTTGTGTGATGAGTTGTATTTTTATTTGGCACCATTTTGGGGTACATATAATGTTTTGATTAGCTTTAATTAATGTTTTTGCAGGGTTTATGTGAAAAAAAAAAACAATTCTATCATCATTTTTTTGCATTTTGTTTTTACGGCATTCACTCTGCATTAAAAATGACAAGGCAACTTTGTCTAGTGGGTCATTACAATTACAGCGATACCATATTTATATTGGTTTTATTATGTTTTACCGCGTTTCCTAATTAAACATAATTTTTTGAAAATGAACGATTTTCTTGGGGTTACCAAATTCTGAGGGCTATAAGTTTTTTACTGTTTTGTTGACAGTTGTTTTGGGGTAAGTTGTAATTTTTATTGGTACCATTTTTTGATATGTATGATTTTTTTAATCACTTTTGATTGCTACTTTTGGTGTGAAGCAAGGTGACCAAATACATTAATTTGCGCATGTTTGTTTATTTTTTTAGATTACATTTACATTTGTGTTTTTTAATTTAAAAGGTGTTTTTTTAACTTTGTTAACTGTTTATTGTTTATACTTTATTTTTAAATTTTGGACTTTTTTGTACTGCAGCACATTGCACATAGGCTTCCTATGTGTAATAGGGAGCAGCAGTCAGGAGGCCCTTTATCAACGAGGGGGACAATCTTGATCAGGGCATCTGAGTGTTAAACTGCTGGAGTCGGGATATTTTGCAACTCCAGCAGGGAGTCCCCGGTCTCGGCTGTGTAATACAGCTGAGACGTGTAAGTCTCAGAGCTAAGCATTAAAGGGAGTCTATCATTCAGATTTTCAATTTTTAGCTAAGGCTATATTCATGTAGCCTTTAGAAAGGCTATTGTAGGCATACCTTTTATTTCCTGAATCTTGCTGGCGTTTTTCAGAAAATTAGCCTTCACAGAGCACAGGGGGCATTCCCCCTGTGCTCCGAGCACACCCGCGCCATCACCCTCTCCCTGCATCTCCACCCCCTTTTTCCTTCTTGTTGATGCCTTCTCCACCTCCTTTGCTTCTTTCTCCTATCTCCATGAACGAAATCTCGCATATGCGTAATTCCTCGTCTCTGGAGCCCCAATAGCCAATATGAATGAAAAGAAAGTACAGGCCCCTTGCATGACAAAGTAGAATATGCTCCCTCAACAGTGGCTCCCAACCAGTTTCTTGAGAGTCACATGTGTCTCTTGACCCTCTGTGACATGGCTTGCTTAGGAGCCCTGATTTATAACCATATGACTGTCAGTTTTCATTATTGTAGACATATCTCAATTTATGATGTTTGTTTCTCTACATTTAGCATATATATCTTGCATTTCTGAGCTTAAGGCTAAAGCCCTATGTTGCGGAAACGCAGTGTTTTTCCCGCTGTGGGAAAAAACATAGCGTTTTACATTACCAGCAAAGTGAATGAGATTCTAGCTAATCCCATCCACACATTGCAGAAAAAAAAAAACTCTGCATAAAATCTGCGTTTTTGAAAATCCCATCATGTCAGTTATACCTCCAGAAACACTCGCGTTTCCCCTATAGGTTTAATAAGGGAAGAAAATTCGCAGACAAAATCTCAGTAAAAACACAATGAAAAATGCTGCAGAAAAAAACACAATGTGTTTCCGCTGCGTTTTTTCCACAGCATTTTTTAGCTGCGTATCGGTATGCTGCGTATGTGTCCTTAGCCTAAAGGGTTTTTCCAACATTTTATTTTATTTTATTTTTTTTTTTTACAGATAGACAAAAAGTGTGGTAAAATGAATTTTTCTAATTGAGATCAAATAAAAATGTCCTACCCTCTTGCTGAAATGTGTGACAGCACAATGTTTGCTGCATTCACTTCCTTACATCATGGTCCTGATCATGTGCGTTTATTGTGCACATGACTTCAGGTGTTAGCCACACCCACCATGAGTGTGATGTCATCACTGATAAAAGCACTATTTGATTAAACTTTATTGACTGCCAGAGCAGCCAGGAGAAGGTGGAGACTGGTCCTGACCAGACAAGCCAGCCCTGATTCACAGCAGTGTTTAGAAGCAGCAGAAGCAGCAAGGTAGACAAGTACATTTTTTATTTTTATTTATTTTTAACAATTCTAGTCTCTCCCCTGTCTTTATCAGATAGGCATTCTTTGGTGAGTTGTCAGAAGGTTTTTATGGACACTGAGGAGCTGGCAGCATGGTAGATGCATAGGGAGAGTAAAGGATATGAGCAACATGTGCAACAGATGTAAATACTTTATCATTAGCATCACGCAGGGAAAATTGCATGCTTTAAAAAGCATGTGTGGGTTTAAAAAAAAAAACGCATTTGGTTTTCTGATAAAAACACATGCTTTTTTTGTTTTGTTTGTTTGTTTTTATCAAAGCTGCACCGTGTGAACACAGACTTACTGGGAAGTATTGTATCATGGGGCCAGAATGTGTGATTGTGCTTTACTGGCATTCTCAATCAATATTTATAAAAAGATACACATACATATTCTTATATATACATACAGTGGGGAAAAAAAGTATTTAGTCAGCCACCAATTGTGCAAGTTCTCCCACTTAAAAAGATGAGGCCGGCCTGTAATTGACATCATAGGTAGACCTCAACTATGAGAGACAAAATGAGAAAACAAATCCAGAAAATCACATTGTCTGATTTTTAAAGAATTTATTTGCAATTTATGGTGGAAAATAAGTATTTGGTCACCTACAAACAAGCAAGATTTCAGGCTCTCACAGACCTGTAAATTCTTCTTTAAGAGGCTCCTCTGTCCTCCACTCATTACCTGTAGTAAAGGCACCTGTTTGACATTGTTATCAGTATAAAAGACACCTGTCCACAACCTCAAACAGTCACACTCCAAACTCCACTATGGTGAAGACCAAAGAGCTGTGGAAGGACACCAGAAACAAAATTGTAGACTTGCACAAGGCTGGGAAGACTGAATCTGCAATAGGCAAGCAGCTTGGTGTGAAGAAATCAACTGTGGGAGCAATAATTAGAAAATGGAAGACATACAAGACCACTGATAATCTCCCTCCATCAGGGTCTCCACACAAGATCTCACCCCGTGGGGTCAAAATGTTCACAAGAACGGTGAGCAAAAATCCCAGAACCACACGGGGGGAACTAGTGAATGACCTGCAGAAAGCTGGGACTGATGTAACAAAGGCTACCATCAGTAACACACTACACCGCCAGGGACTCAGATCCTGCAGTGTCAGACGTGTCCCCCTGCTTAAGCCAGTACATATCCGGGCCTGTCTGAAGTTTGCTAGAGAGCATTTGGATGTTCCAGAAGAGTATTGGGAGAATGTCATATGGTCAGATGAAACGAAAGTAGAACTGTTTGGTAGAAACACAACTTGTCGTGTTTGGAGGAGAGTCAATGCTGAGTTGCATCCAAAGAACACCATACCTACTGTGAAGCATGGGGGTGGCAACATCATGCTTTGGGGCTGTTTCTCTGCAAAAGGACCAGGACAACTGATCCGTGTACATGAAAGAATGAATGGGGCCATGTATCGTGAGATTTTGAGTGCAAACCTCCTTCCATCAGCAAGGGCATTGAAGATGAAATGTGGTTGGGTCTTTCAGCATGACAATGATCCCAAGCACACCGCCAGGGCAACGAAGGAGTGGCTTCGTAAGAAGCATTTCAAGGTCCTGGAGTGGCCTAGCCAGTCTCCAGATCTCAACCCCATAGAAAACCTTTGGAGTGAGTTGAAAGTCCGTGTTGCCCAGCGACAGCCCCAAAACATTACTGCTCTAGAGGAGATCTGCATGGAGGAATGGGCCAACATACCAGCAACAGTGTGTGCCAACCTTGTGAAGACTTACAGAAAACGTTTGACCTCTGTCATTGCCAACAAAGGATATATAACAAAGTATTGAGATGAACTTTTGTTATTGACCAAATACTTATTTTCCACCATAATTTGCAAATAAATTCTTTAAAAAGCAGACAATGTGATTTCCTGGATTTGTTTTCTCATTTTGTCCCTCATAGTTGAGGTCTACCTATGATGTCAATTACAGGCCGGCCTCATCTTTTTAAGTGGGAGAACTTGCACAATTGGTGGCTGACTAAATACTTTTTTTCCCCACTGTATATATATGGGAGAGAGAGAGAGAGAGAGAGAGAGAGAGAGAGAGAGAGAGAGAGAGAGAGAGAGAGAGAGAGAAAGAGATAAATACATATATAAGGATACATATATGGAGTGAATGAAAAACTGCTAGGAGGTGCAGTGGGCAGATGCTGGGAGGGGCTGCCTGGAAAAGATTTGACACTCCCACAACCAGGAACTAGAGATCAGGAAGTATTGCATGAGCCTGTAAATATGTGGAATGGTAAAAATGGTCCAAACACACATAAAGGTACTCAGTTATTCATTCATATGACAAGTATTTCCTGTCTTTAGTGACATTTTCTTAGTCCCAGAAAACCATTTTAACATGGCCCCTGACCAGCCCTCAAAGTTTTTTTTTTTGTTTTTTTTTTTCCAAGATGGCGCCGCTGGAGTGGCAGCCTGTTAGAGCAGCTCTGAGACTCTCTCTCTTATTTTTATTTCTTTGTCTTGTTTTTTATCTCTCTACTTAAAAGACTTTGCACTATGAAGAAACACACAAAGACTTGGAATTGGACCTTTGTGATACTTTTTTGTTTTTATCTGTCTTTTTGTTCTGCTTGAAATGGGAACTTTTGTGTCTGCAGACATTTCTTTTGTCTACCCCAGAGAGAAACTTTTGCAGCTTAGAGACACAGCAGGGCTGCATACCATTTGCCCACCCATCCCCCAAGAGCTCTGGAGAAAGAAAAAGCGGGGGAGTGGCTACAGAGCAGGAACTCTTCAGAGGATTAAAAAGAGGCGTTATAGACCAGTTCTTCCCACCATCATTATGGGCAATGTGAGATCTCTTGCAAACAAGATGGATGAACTAACAGCGCTCACCAGGCATCATCAGGAGTTTCGGGTGTGCAGCATGATGCTACTTACAGAGACTTGGCTCACTGAAGTTAGTCCAGACACTCTGGTCTCCTTGGATGGTTTTAAACTCCTTCGGGCAGACAGGACAAGGGAGAGCGGTAAGAGGAAAGGAGGTGGGCTGGCAATGTTTGTGAATAATAGATGGTGCAATCCTAGGCACATTGTGATTAAGGAGCAAACTTGCTGTAAGGACATTAAACTATTAGCTGTGAGCATGAGACCTTTCTATCTACCAAGGGAACTATCACATGTCATCGTGATAGCTGCATATGTCCCCCCCTCTGCGAAAGCTGACGCTGCCTGCGAGGTCCTACAAGCCACGCTGAGCCATTTACAGTCACAACACCCCCAGGCCCTCCTTCTTGTGTCTGGTGATTTCAACCATGCCTCTCCATCATCCACACTGCCCAGTTTCACACCGTATGTAACCTGCCACACAAGAGACAACAAAACACTGGACTTGTTGTTTGCCAACACGAGGGAGGCATATAACTCATCAGCTCTACCGCCCCTGGGAAGATCGGATCACAACCTAGTACATCTCCGACCTGTGTACAAGCCACTTGTACGTAGAGAACCAGCTGTCACCCGCACAGTGAGGATATGGTCCGAAGAGAGTGATGAGGCTCTGAGGGATTGTTTTGACACAACTGCATGGGAAGTTTTGCAGGATTCTTATGGAGAAGATATAGAAGGACTCACACACTGCATAACGGACTACATTAATTTTTGTGTGGACAACACAGTACCCACGAAAGTGGTGAGGTGCTTCTCCAACAACAAACCATGGATTAACTCTGATATAAAAACACTACTTAAGGAGAAAAAGATGGCATTCAGGAGAAGAGATAAGGAGGGGTTGAGGGAAGTACAAAAGGAGCTGAGGCATAAAATCAGGCAGGGAAAAGCCAGTTATAAGGAAAAAATGGAAAACCAAATGGAAAGAAAAGACATAAGGGGGGTCTGTGAGGGGCTTAAGTCAATTTCGGGTCATAAACAGTCTGTCTGCCAGATTGAGACAGATGTTAATTGGCTTAATGAACTAAACCTATTCTTCAACAGATTTGATCACACACCAGCTCCTCCCACCCCAGCATGTCCTTCAGCTCCCCCCACCACAATGACTTCACCCCATTCACCCCATGCGGCTACTTCCCAACAGACCAGTAAATCCAGAAATCCGCCTTTATCTGACCACAGTCTGACCTTCACACGGGCCCAGGTGAGGAAGGAGATGAAAAAGATCAAGGCGAGGAAAGCCGCAGGGCCAGATGACATCAGTGCAAGGCTAATTAAGACTTGTGGGGACCAGCTGTGTGGTATAATTACATATATGTATAATATGAGCCTGAGGCAGGAAATAGTCCCTGAATTATGGAAATCTTCTTGTGTGGTACCAGTTCCAAAGAAACCTCACCCTATGGACCTCAACGACTACAGACCTGTAGCACTGACATCCCACCTGATGAAGATCTTAGAGAGATTGGTTCTCACACATCTTCGCCCTCTAGTGAGCCCCGCTATGGACGCTCTCCAGTTTGCTTATCGGCCGGGCATTGGGGTAGATGATGCCATCATCCACCTTTTGCACAGGGCTCTGTCTCACCTGGAGAAACCAGGGAACACGGTGAGAATAATGTTCTTTGATTTCTCCAGTGCTTTTAACACCATACAGCCCAGGTTACTGAGAGACAAGCTGGGCCTTGCTGGAGTGGACCACCACCTCTCCAACTGGATCCTAGACTACCTCACAAATCGACCTCAATACGTGAGAGCCCAAGACTGTGTGTCAGGTACCGTGATCTGTAATATAGGGGCACCTCAGGGTATGGTTCTCACCCCTTTCCTCTTCACACTGTACACTGCTGATTTTAGGTGCAACTCATCTAGCTGCTACCTACAGAAGTATTCTGACGACTCTGCAATAGTAGGCCTCATCACAGACGATGATGACAGGGAGTACAGAGAACTGAACCGGGTTTTTGTGGACTGGTGCCACCGGAACCACCTGAAGATTAACGTGGGGAAGACCAAGGAGATGGTGGTGGACTTCCGTAAAGGCAGATGCCCTCCAAAACCAGTGGACATCCTGGGGACGGGCATCGAGATTGTGAACACCTATAAGTACCTGGGTTTGCTCCTTAATAATAAGCTGGACTGGGCAGATCATATGGAGGTCCTGTACAGGAAGGGCCACAGCAGGATCTACCTGCTTAGGAAGCTGAGAGCCTTTGGAATCCGGGGGGCACTTCTTAGGACTTTCTTCAACTCGGTAGTGGCATCAGCCATCTTCTTTGGAGTGGCCTGCTGGAGGAGCAGTATATCAACCAGGGACAGAAATAAACTTGACAAGCTGATTAGAAGGGCCAGCTCTGTCCTGGGGAGCCCACTGGACCCAGTGCAGGCGGTGGGTGACAGAAGGATACTGTCCGTGGTGAGCTCCATGCAGAAGAAGAAGTCCCATCCCATGCATGAGACTGTGATTGCGCTGGGTAGTACTGTCAGTGACCGACTGCTCCACCCTAAGTGTGAGAAGGAGCGCTATCGGAAGTCTTTCCTCCCCGCTGCGGTTAGGCTGTACAACCAACACCGACCTAAGCGGAGATCATTACACACAGAGAACTGAAATATCTCTCTGCCTGTTAACCCCCCCCCCCCCCCTCCTCTGCTACTTCCTATCTGTCTGTCTGCTATTAATGTAATGCCTCTCACCTTGGAACATTCCTGTACATGTTGTATTTTGTATTTGTATCTGCTTATCTTATCTTTGCTGCTGTAACACACAGAATTTCCCCATTGTGGGACTATTAAAGGACTATTATTATTATTATTATTATTATTATTAAAAGGTTGGGATCTTCTTTCCTAGAATATCGAGATTCCACATAAGGAGGTCTGTTACTGATTGTACCACTGTTAGAAAGGTAGAGTGTTAGGAAAATGTTAGGAAAAAAGTTATTTACTACATATTTTCTCATAACTGGCACTATCAGCACTGATTGCCACCCATAAGTGTTGCAACCAGTTGTCAATTTATTCATAACTTTATACAAGGAATAACAGTAGAACAGCACAGCACAGAGTTCTAAGAAAAGATTCTCCAGAATTGTTAGTTAAAAGTATTTAGTAAAACAGACATGTCAGGTGAGATGACAGGACCTCTTTAACTGCTTGAATGTAGTAGACTTCAAGATGATTTATATTAGTGTGACAACTTGTGTTACATATATTCAAGATATCAACTTAAAATGTTTGTAGGTATTATATTTATAGCAAAATATTGACCCTTGAGGCAATGAATGTGTTAATGTATTTGCTTGCCTCTTGATAAATGATCCCATACATCTTCATTGCTTGTGCATGCGCTTCCTAGGCATCCCAGCTCTACTCTACCCTTATCAGAGCACTTACTTCATTGGAAAGCTGGGCAGTTATTCTTCATTCAATTACAGCGTAATGTGGCGTGATCAGCCTTACTCTGCCCGGCAACACATTAACCCCTATTGTGTCTTGTTGGGTCAAGAAATGTCTTACATGCAACCAAAGTATTCTGCCATGCAAATAATCAGTTTAACAATATTGTCATGTGTTACTGTGTTACTTTGCAGATATAGATGTCCTGTGTGCCGCTTATAAATCCCTTTATTTTAAGAGGCACAATGTATTATTCAAATACAATATTTCTGCACATATAACCATAAATGTAGATGGAGGAAAAAAAGCAGCTTTTTAAATTTCCGCCTTGATGATTAATTTGGCTATAATTTATTTTATCATAATTTACCTGTATGGAATATAAATATATTAATGCAGGATTGTGAAATGAATGAGGAACAAGAAACACAAAGCTCAGTTTATATCATGTTCAATTATCTATCAGCATCCCAAAAGTAACAAATTGGATTTTTAATCCTGGTATAATTAAGAATTTGCTTATTTGCATAATGAAAAATATAAACATTAGAAATGATTTTTGTAATACTGTCTAAAGCTCCTTCTGTGTTCGAAGTAAAAGGTGTACATATTTCTGTTCCTAAAGGAAAATTAACCCCTTTTTATTGACTGTAAAATACCTAACACAATACAGTACCTTTCTAGAATGAAAAAAATTAAGAATTCACCCCTCCCCCCTGTTCCCCCACTCTTTTTACTGGCCAATTTCTAAAATGTGTCTGTGTATATAAAATGTATCAAATTGGGAAATTGTTAAAGGATGACATCAAGGGAAAGTATTCTTTATTATTCAGTAAAGCAGATTGCTCCTCAAAGCTTCCATTATTGGAAAGCTTATAATAGACCAGTGGGAATACACTGCATGGTATGTAGCTCAGCATCAGATTGGCTGGCCTATAGTGCTGATATATAATTTAATTTTACAAGGCTCGTGGATATAAACTACAGGGCATCCTCTTTCTGCAAAGAGCACAACACACATCCAGGACTTTCATCAGTGGCTGACATAATGGCTGAGTTACACAGAAAGTTGCTCTTATTATACAATTCCTCCATGTTGACTGTTCCCATTATAGATACAGCAAGTAAATCAGAAAATTCTTAAGCCTATGCTCTCAGTTTGCAGCGCTGTCTTCTATGCTGCCCCAATCTGTTTAAAGAAATCTGGAGCTTTCAAGAGGAAAAATACACATCTGAAAGCCAAGAATAAAAGCTTTTCAAAATGGGAAAATACCAGCTGAGAAGGCAATGTGTATTGTGAGTATTAAGAGAAGCAGATCTGTGATTTTCTGCTTGGAAGCGCATTTCATATTTTTACTTTGAGGAAATGAAGTAAAAAAGAGTCAGGAACTTAGTTGAAAGTAATTGTAACAAATATCTTCTTTATCTCTTTAACCACAGCCCATCAATGACAAGTCTGAACATAATGATTTTAATGCAGTCATTTCAACACAGTCAGGTTTGTATCACCTAAAAAATAAATACTTGAAGAAATACTTGATTTCATTAAAGAGATTCTTGGACTTTTTCATGAAATATATGATGCAAAACATTGTGTAACATTGTAATTAACTTCTGTTTCAATCTAATTATGGATACGCTGATACATATTACTTGGTCCTATCTCTCCTCTTTCACTTATGTTCCCATGCTGCACATTGGCACATGATCTTTGCACTGGATGTCTTCTTCCCCAATGATAAATGATAAACATTTCTAATGCACTTTTCTCACACAATGAACTCATGATGCTCTTTCCCAACTTCCACTAAAGACAATTTTCAAGGGAAGTCAATTTACCTCTCAGTATATCTTTGGTATATGGTAGGAAATCAGAGAACCCAGAGGAAACCCATGCAAACATAGATAGAATATAGAAATTCCATGTAGATGTTTCACTTGGTCAGATTTTAACCCAGGACTCCAGTACTGCATGGCAACAATACCATTGAGCCACCATGTAGAATGCATCATCACCACATGAACCGATGCTAGTTCTGTTTCACAATAACACAAGCATGGAAGACACAGAATGTGTATGCTCAGTGAAAGCCATAACTAAAGCAGTTTCAGTACATGTATGCACGTACAGTGTCCCATAATACGTCATGGGTATGGAAAGGTGTACCGAACAGTGTTTAATAGTGCTTGGAGGTTTCTTGGATGGGAATGGATAGAGATAGGAGGTCCAAAACAAGCAGAACAGTACCATCTTAATTTTACTTTTGCAGGAAATATCTTTGTAAAGCAATTTCTGCTGATCTGTGCATGTGTAACTATAGACTTCAACACAGAAAGTGATTTTCAGCTTCCAATAACTCTCTCTGACTTTTATACTGTATGTAAGGACTCAATTCGTCTGTACTAGTTTATTAGTTTTTCTTTATTTTTCTTCAATTGAATATACTTTCATATTTTGGGTTATTTTGGAGGTTTTAGAATCAATTATCAGCTTTCATGCAGTTGTGAGCTAAAGTTACAATTTCTTCAACTTGCATTACCATGTAACAATTTTCAAAAAAATATTTGTTCCCAGTTGTTAGGTGTGTTTTCCTGATTGTTTGTACCTTAAATGAATAGAAAAAAAGTTATTATTCCCTGTAAACTTTGCTTTTGTGGTCAGCACAATGATATTTTGAAATTGATCTATTTTTAAGGATATTCGCAATATTTCAAGATGCTTAAGAAGCTTCTGGAATTGTGAGAACTATCAAGAAGTTTTTAGAACTGCCCAGAATTATCTAGAACTTCTAGAATTATCTAGAAATTATCTGGGAAGTTTTTTCCATCTTCTTCAGTCATCAATATGGACTGTGCTTCTGCAACAATGTGGCCGGTCTATTCGAGGCTATAGGTATCACCTGTAACCTGAATGAGGGGCGCCTCTTCATAGACAGCTCATGCAAGAGCCTCAAAGCCGTGCTGCTTCACAATGGGAACAAGTATCCGTCTCTTCCTGTAGCTCACTCGGTGCACCTGAAAGAGGAATACACCAGTGTCAAGATGTTGCTAGGTGCCTTGAAGTATGATGAGTACGGCTGGGAAGTTATCGGAGATTTCAAAATGGTGTCATTCCTGATGGGCCTCCAAGGTGGTTTTACTAAGTATCCTTGCTTTATTTGCCTTTGGGACAGCCGGGATACTGAAGCGCACTACCACAGGCGGGACTGGCCTCAGCGGACAGAGTTCACTGTGGGGAAGAACAATGTAAAGTGGGAGCCACTGGTGGACCCACGCAAGGTGCTGATGCCACCACTACACATCAAGTTGGGGCTCATAAAACAATTTGTCAGGGCTCTAGATAAGGAGTCGAGAGCTTTCAATTACCTCCAAGATCTTTTACCTAAGCTGTCTGAAGCAAAGATCAAAGCTGGTGTCTTCATTGGACCACAAATCAAGAAGATCATAGAGTGCAGTGAATTTCCCAAGAAGCTGAATAGGAAGGAGAGAGCAGCTTGGAACAGTTTTGTCGCAGTGGTTCGCGGCTTCCTAGGCAATCATAAAGATGAAAACTATGTACTACTGGTTCAGACTCTGATAAAGAACTATGCTGCAATGGGCTGCAGGATGTCACTCAAAATCCATATGCTTGATGCTCATCTTGATAAGTTCAAAGAGAACATGGGAGCTTATTCAGAGGAGCAAGGCGAGCGCTTTCACCAGGACATTATGAACTTTGAACGCCGTTACCAAGGACAATATAACGAAAACATGATGGGCAACTATATTTGGGGATTGGTTCGTGAAACTGATTTGCAGGATAGTCGTAAATCTCGGAAAACCACACACTTCTGAACAGTTTTTGGTAATCTGTGTAAATTTGCAATGCATATAGTGTTCTTAGTCTGACTGTATAAATGAGAAGATGCAAAATCATCTGTTTCTATAGTAAAAATGCATAATTTTCGTTGCCGTGGTCACAAAAGCGAAGTTTATGATGAATGTAAGCAATTTTTAATTTGTTTTAGACATAAGCAATTGGAATATAACATTTAAAAGCTGGGAACAAAATTTGTCTTACATAGTGATTCATCCTAGAACGGAATATTGTAATATGAATGAGAACTGTTTTTAGAAACCAGGAAATCATGAATTATAAATTGAATAAGCTTTATTCCCTGAAATTTGCGTTTAAGTTGGTAACAATACCTTTTGGACATTCCCCAAAATGCATGCTATGCCTTCACTGGAATATGGATCATTATGGTGAAAATGCAAGGTCAAGATTTTATCATTGCTCAGCTAAGGGTTTACAAAACACCAACAATGTTGTTCCATAGTGCAAACTATTATAGACCTGTTCTTCTAGACCAGGGGTAGGCAACCTTTTTTGTTCGGTGTGCCGATTTAAATAAAAAAATCAAAGATGAGGTCCTCAGAGTGCCGGTCAATAATTGTAAGGCTGACGATACCTACACTAAAGTCATATAGCACAAACCGTAACAAAGGGGTGCTGTCATACTGTGCTCCCAGTCACGTGCGTTTAGCGCTATTTGCCTTGATACACCTGTACTTTTCCATTAGAAGAAATGTAAGTACATGTGTAACCCACAATTAGTGGTAAATGTATATGACTGGGAGTAGTGAGATAACACCTGTAGGGGGCGACACGCTATGTACCTGGATGCTACAATCAGTCCCCAGCTGCCAGTACTTTTCTGTAAGTGAAAAGCAGATTAATTTCAGCCACGTTTAATTCCTGGCTGTGCCGTAACAGAAAAACCACAGCCAGTAACTAATGGGTGCCACACTTACCCCAAAGTGAAAGCACTGGTGCCCGGGGACTGCATTTGACTATAGCCACATCTGGGTACAGAGTGTGTCACCACCTGAAAAGAAACTTGGGCCTCCTGCACACAAATGGCATGGATGTGGTTTTCACTGACCTATACATTAAAAATGAATTGACAGGGCTGCAGATGTAGACAGATATAGCACCAACATATTCCGCAGCACTGTACAATCTGTAGGGTTCAAGAACAGACAAAAAAAAACAAAAAAACCATACATTACAAACAAATAGTCAATTCTACAATCTATGAGATAGAGGGGGTGACACAAGAGGTAGCAGGGGTGGCATCGGAAGTAGCATTGCTCATACAATGGTCAGACAATTTTGTAATAGAGGTTACTGTCATTTCACATATATAAAGCTGTATGAGCCATCACCAGTCGTGTCCTTTTATGTGCAGACGGTGCCTGGACATATAAAGTTAGTCTGATACGACATCATATCCTGTGAGGTAATGTGGGAGCGTGAACAGAGGGTACGTTTTAGGGAAGGGTTTACATTAGGAGTTGTGATAGGCCTGTCTGAAAAGATATGGCTTTAGTTTGCGCTTGAAGCTGTGGAAATTGGGGGTTAATCTGATAGTCTGGGAAAGAGCATTCCAGAGAAGTGGTGCAACTCAGGAGAAGTCTTGTATATGAGCGTGGGAGGTTCTGATAATAGAGGATGTTAAGTCTTAGGTCATTGAGTGAATGGAGAGTACGGGTTGGGCGATAGACAGAGATGAGGGAGTAAATGTAGGGAGGTTCAGTATTATGGAGAGCCTTGTGGATGACGGTGGTAAGTTTATATTGTATTCTATATTGAATAAGGCAGCTAATGTAGTGACTGACACAGACCGGAGGCATCGTTGTATGTCTAGACTGATAGATGAGCCTGGCCGCTGCATTCAGAATAGATTGTAAAGGGGAGAGTTTAGTAAGGGGAAGACCGATTAGTAAGGAGTTACAGTAGTCAAGGCAAGAGTGAATCGGGGCAACAATACGTGTCTTTAGTGTATCTGTGTTAAGGAGAGAGCGGATTCTGTAGATGTTTTTGAGGTGGAGATGACAAGAGCGTGCGACTGATTGGATATGGCGGGTAAAGGAAAGGTCTGAGTCAAACATAACCCCGAGGCAGCGGGCATGCTGCCTAGGAGTTATGGTAAGGCCGGAGACAGCAATGGAGATTTCAAGGACAGATCTATTAGGTGGTGGAAACAGCAAAATTCAGTCTTTTAGAGATTCAGTTTCAGATAGAGCGAAGACATGATATTTGAGACAGCAGAGAGTGCAGGGGTGATGTCATGGGATGACGTATATAATTGGGTGTCATCAGCATAAAGATGGTACCGGAAACCAAATATAGTGATGGTTTGTCAAATGGGGGCTGTGTAGAGGGAGAAGGGCAGGGGGGCCTTGGACCGAGCCCTGAGGAACCCCAATGGCAAGGGGAAGAGGGGAAGAAACAGAGCCCGCAAATGATACCCAGAAAGTGCGGTCAGAGAGATAAGAGGAGAACCAGGAGAGAGCAGTGTCTGTGAGGCCGACAGAGCAGAGCATAGTGAGGAGGAGTTGATGGTCAACAGTGTGAAATGCTGTTGAGAGATCTAAAAGAATAAGAAGAGAAAAGTCACCTTTGGATTTAGCCATCAGGAGATCATTGGAGACTTTTGTGAGGGCCGTTTCAATAGAGTGCAGAGTGCAGAAGCCAGATTGTAAGGGGTCAAGAAGAGAGTTAGCAGAAAGATAGCGGATTAAACGAGAATAGACTAAGCGTTCCAAGATTTTGGAGATGAAAGGAAGGTTAGAGACAGGTCGATAGTTAGCAGCACAGGACGGGTCAAGGGAGGATTTCTTCAGTAGTGGGGTTATGATAGCATGTTTGAAAGAAGATGGAAAAATTCCAGAAGAGAGAGAGAGGTTAACTATTTTAGTAAGGTAAATCATGACAGCAGGTGACAGAGACTGGGGAAGGTGTGAGGGGAAAGGGTCACTACTGCAGGTTGTAGGGCGAGAAGAAGAAAGTACTGAGATACTTCCTCCTCTGTAAGCTCTTCAAATTGGCTCAGACACACAGCCGCAAAAACGACATCTATGTGTATGGGCCCATTGAAATGTATGGCTTCGTACTTCTATCCACAAATGCGGATAAAAAGTATATAGCACAGCACCGTCATATCTAGTATTCCACCTGCTTTTGCTGCTGCACGCCCCTTCATGTGAAGATATCCTCCTCTTTTTATTCTTTGCTCCGTCAGCAGCACTTCTCACTACAGCGCATGCAAATTCCGCACATACGCTGTAGTGAGCAGTGCTGCTGCTAATGCCTAAATCTAATGATAGATCATCTTTAAAAGGAGTCTTTCATTTGCTCATGAATATGGAGAGAAATTAATCAATATCTTCCTACTGTCAGAAAGGCGTTCCTTACCGACCAGCGTAATCACTGGGCTGTAAGCAACACCCCCCAACTGTACACTAACATAGCATTGTACTGACAGTGGGGAGATATTGGTGCCGTTAATTTCTCTTGAGCCCCGGGGCACACGCAGAATTCAGCGCACTGTCGGCTTTCTAGCGGTATATAAAACCGCACTTTGATGAGGACATGAAAGGTCCTCTTTAATAGCAATTAACCCCATCATGTCCCTCACATTAACCCTTGTGTGCTTCACATAAGAGTTACCGATATGTGAGAGACATGGAGGTACTAATTAAGTATCTTCATTATTTATTAGTACCCCCATATGTCTCACATGTTAGTAACCCTTATGTAAAGCACACAGGGGTTAATTTAAGGGACATGATGGGGTTAATTGCTATTAATGTGAGGCACATGGAGTTACTAAAACTAAATTAATAACCCCAAATGCCTGACATTAATAAGAATAGTAACCCCAGCATGTACCTGGTGTTTTTTACTTTCACTTTCCTGAATGGAGCTCTCCACTCCTCCTCACCTCTCCTTCTCTTCTTTGCAGGGATGCACAGGGCTCCGTCTCCTGGGCTTTCTCACTCTTCTTAGGGTATGGAGGGCAACAATTTAATTCTTGCAGGTCCTGTACCAGCAAAATATGCCATGCATGCCAACAGTAGCACGCGTGCCAGCGGTTGCCAACCCCTGTTCTAGACAATTGGTAAATGTGGCACATTATCAAACAGTGAGGCCATGGCTTCAGTAACCCATCAGATTGATTGGTGCTTATTTCAGGTTTATTGAGTTGGGCACTACTTAAGCATGACATGTCATTTCCCATGAGTGAGTTCAGAATCAGAGTCAGAATCAAAGCCAGAGTCAGAATCAAAGTCAGAGTCACAATCAAAGTCAGAGTCAGAATCAAAGTCAGAATCAAAGTCAGAGTCAGAATCAAAGTCAGAGTCAGAATCAAAGTCAGAGTCAGAATCAGAGTCAGAGTCAGAGTCAGAATCAAAGTCAGAGTCAGAATCAAAGTCAGAGTCAGAATCAAAGTCAGAGTCAGAATCAAAGTCAGAGTCAGAATCAAAGTCAGAGGTCACTGTTGTAAACTGCCATTAATCTGATGTTTGACACTGATATCTGAGGATGTCCTAATATGGACACTGTACATATCATTTGTTATTACTAATCATTGTCACTTATTCAACAATTAGGCAAACCAAAGCCCATGTAACGTTTTTTGTAAAGGAACATATATGCAGTTGAAAGGTAATCTGCAAATTTCCAAAACTGGATCACTTTTATCCATAGGTTGTGTCTAGAATGGGATTTGCTTCATGTTCTTTGGTTACAGCCTGAACTTGCAGGAGAAAGACTGCACACAGTTAAAAAGGAGCTTTCACCACCTCCACCAACCCACTTCTTTGCATCCTTTGCTCGACTGATTCCAGCACAGTTGGAATGTTTTCTCTGACCCCCACTGTTCACAAATCAATGCAGTTAATTTTAGCACCTGATGTGTCCTCAAATTGCCAATGGGACCCAACAGCAATGTCTGCTTTTTACCCCTGCTTTATATCATTGCCTGGAACATCTCACAGTGACCTTATGTAAACTCTATAAATTGGCCCTTTACAGTATTCATTTGGAATTTTCTGGTCACCTTCCAGGTTTTCATCAGAGAACTTGATCGATTTGGTAAAACAAAGACGCTGAATGTTACCCTACCATCTGACCTGGTAACTCTGTAGGAGCTCTTTATTTTTACAGTGACAGACTGGTTATAACATACAGTGGGTTGTGGACTCACTGTATTTGTCTTATGCTATGTTCACACTAGTATTCATCTCTCCATCATTCAGGTCCACATGGAGACCCAAAAGACAGAGAGCCTGTCCCGGTTACCCACGGACACCATACACTATAATGGAGTATGCCGAGTGTTTATACTAAAACCAACGGAGAGAAAAGTCCTCCATGCAGGACTCTTTTCTCTCCACCGATTTTAGACGGAATCTGCGGCAGAGATGCAGATGTGAACCTAACCTTAATGCCACTGCTAAGGGAATTGACCAACTAGACCATTTTGTCTTCTCCCTTTAACCCCCATATGGGGATCTGGATTTCACTGCAGGTAGACCACCAGGTCACAAGATCTTGGATTGGTTCTGGTGACAGATGGCCAGGCAGATCAGGACTATGCTGCAGTGTACCTAGTGATAAGGCAAAGGGTAGCATTTCCTTTGCTAACAGGGATTGTTCTTTCTAGTTTTAGGAGAGTTGACCTTTGAGAATCTTTTTGAATCAGTATTCCTATTTTTGAGTTATATTTCATGTAGTTGTCTTCTCCAGTAACCTGGACATCATGATTGTGCCACCCATTTCCCCATCCGTCCCTTGCTTTATCGTTAATTCTTATCTCTCTTCTTCCTCTCTTTCTTTTTTTCATTCTTCTTCTTCTTCTTCCCATCTTCTTCCTTTAAATGGCATCTTTACTGAGTGTTTTATATGATACGCACTAAACATTGCTTTGAAAAGGCTTCTTGTGATGGCCTAGTGGCAAACTACTTACCATACACTTTAGTTATGACTTTCTATTGAAGTACTATTTATTAAGATAATAAAATAAGTTTACACAAAAAACGTATGACGTAGAATGGGAAAAATAACACAATTGTGCATTAAAATATTTATTTTGCTATGTACCATTGGGAAAGGGGATGTTTTGAATATAGTTTTTTTTAACATGGAATAAATAGATTTTCCATACAATACAATATAAAAACTTCTGTATTGCAGTGTATTGAGATTTTGCTGCTATGATACCCATACCCTGCCTATGGCAAGAACTATTAGCATGTCAGACCTCAGATCTTTCAATAGGCCCCTGGATGCTATAAAAAAAAAAACAATTGTGATGTAATAGAAATGATGATTGTTGTGAGTAGAGATGAGCGAATTGATTCTGCAGAAGTGGAATTCGATCCGAATTTCAGGAAATCTTCGATTCGCCACGATAACGGATTTCCTCACGCTTCGATGCATCAAATCGCATTTTTTTTATAAAATGGCTTTCCGCACATGTTAGGACAAGGGGGAAGGGACTCTGGGAGCGTGGGATCACCCACAATGCCAAGCGTGCAGCTAATCAGCAGCCAGCAGGACCTGTGATGTCACAGCCCTATAAAAACCCTTGGCCATTTTAGGTACAGTCATTCCACATCGCTCTTACTGTAGGGACAGACGTCGGCAGGAGCTAGGGAAAGACTTAGAAAACATATAGAAGTTCAGGGATTCGGGAAATAGGCTGAGCCTTAGAACTGCAGGGAAAAGATAGGGAGGAATTGAAAGAGGAATTTGGGGTGGTTACAGGGTCATTTACAGCAAGAATTTGCAGCATAATTAACATTGCAGCACTCACTGCCATTATACTGCTGCTCATTACTCATACTGTATATGTGTCTTCAAGTTGGAACACAACAAGCCTTTTGCAGTGCAGTGCAGTACAGCAAAAAACAGTAAATTAACATACACTAATATCTGCATGTATTTGTAAAAAAAGCCTTTTTTAAGGCTTTTATTATAAGGGGCTTATTCACTGTTCTTCCAAGGCATAACATTATTCAGTACTATTGTGCCAAAGAAAACTGAATTATCATCCAATAATATCTGCACTTATCTGTAATAAACGACTTTAACGTGGGAAAGACATAACGGCCATATTCGCCTATTTGTTACCAGTATAAAGTTGCAGGTCATTTTTCAATACAGTATTGTCAATAATAATTCAATAATTCTTAGCGGTTATCACTTATTTAAAGGTGTTCATTAGTGCCTAAACCCATAAAAAGGACCATATTCGCCATTTTGTTACCAGTATAAAGTTGCAGGCCATTTTTAAAACAGTATTGTCAATAATAATTCAATAATTCTTAGCGGTTATTATCACTTAATTAAAGGTGTTTATTAGTGTCTAAACCCATAAGGAGGACCATATTTGCCATTTTGTTCCCATTGTGCTGATGGAGCCGATACTGCTCATGCCACCCCCACCCCCTCCTGTAGCTGCCATGCCAGTGCAAGTTGAGCTCTCAGAGCCCCCCGGTCAGACATGCGAGAGGATGGACGATGGCGCAGATAGGCAGCGGCCAACTTGCTACATAGCATGTCTCTATAATGTGTAGGTAGCAACAGCCTTAGGAGGCTATACAATGAACCAGTGGCAGAGTGTGTTGAGGCAGCATGGATCATTTAATCTGATGCATCAGGCATTGGTGGGTGGAAGTCCTGGATGATCCACGCCTGGTTCATCTTCACAAAGGTCAGTCTCTCCAAATTTTGGGTGGACAGGCGAGTTCTCCTTGGGGTAAATATGGCCCCTGCCGCACTAAACATGCGCTCTGATTCCACACTACTGGCCGGGCAGGACAGCTTTCCAGGGCAAACTCAGCCAGTTTGGCCACAATTCCAGTTTGGCTGCCCAGTAGTCCAGCGGATCTTCGATAATGGGTGGCAGGGTGCACTCTAAGTATGCCACCACCTGCTGGTTCAGGTTCTTCTCTGTGTCTAGCTGCTGATGAGCAGTTTCTTCACTACGCGGGTGAAGAAAGCTGCTCATCAGCGACTCTAGGCTCAGGCTGCTGCTGATGGAGCCGATACTGCTCCTGCCACCCCACAGCTGCCATGACAGTGAAAGGTGAGCTCTCAGGGCCTGCTCGAACCTGCGAGAGGATGGATGATGGCGCAGATAGGCACCAGTCAACTTACTACATAGGATATCTCTATAGTAGTTTAGTTTGTCCTCCCTCTCAGCGGGTGTAAAAAAGGCCCCCATTTTTCCCTGGAACCTCCAATCCATAATCAACATTTACAGAAATAAAACACTTGAAATAGAACACTCTGTGTGTAAAGAATCTAGAAAATATAGGGCACCTTTTCAAAGATATTCTAATTTATTGAGATGCACCTGTAGATTATTTCAAGTATTACTATGAATTGCTCCCATAGTGAGACATGCATATGGGTGTTGGTTGGTGTTTTTTTTGTGTAAGATGAGACCCCTAAGGAACTGAAACTGAGAAGTGACAATGTGCCAACAGAGTGTAATAGAAATGTCATAACTTCTGAAATGTTGATGCAGCAGTGTTGTAAGGTACAGCAATAAAGGTCATTGGTTTAGCTGTATGGTTATGACGCAATAAGCTAACATTTTACCAAACTATTGGTAAGGAGAATTTAATGTAGAACCCAATGTAATAATTCCATCACTTGAAGATTGCACACTTTATATATGTCCTTAAGAGCAGAGTGGTGAATGCTCATTTTTGTGTTTTTCTTTTTAGACCTATATATTTTCTAGTCACTTTTTACATATGGTGCTTTTTTCTAAGTGCCACCAAATTTACCTTAAGAATGATCAAATCTCATCAATAGAGCAATTTGAGTTGAACTGAACCATAAAATCTGTCTGGGTCATGCTGAGGGTATTTGTATCATAGGTTTTGAAATTCAGTATAAGGATTAGGCTTTGTGACTACTTCTTGGAAAGGGATGGTAGTGAATGTACCTTTCTCTAGGCCATTCATGACTACTATGATGTCATGGCTGGTTTATGTGTGGGCGTGAGAATATGTAAGCTTGCCTCACATGCCTTTTGTGAGACAATGGCTCACCCTTAAATGAGGCCACCACTAAAGGAAACCCAACACTAGATGGGAATATAGTTAACCCTTTTCATGTTTTATTGCATTCAGTACTATAAATAGGCCTTTATTTGTGAGCAAGCATAAAAACTGCTTAAACCCATACAGTGTTGTTACTATCGACTATAAAGGACCAGTATTAGTCTTTACATGTCTGTGTTGGGACCCTGAGAGTAATACCCTGTTTCCCCGAAAATAAGACAGCGTCTTATATTAATTTTTGCTCCCAAAGATGTGCTGTGTCTTATTTTCAGGGGAAGTCTTATTTTTTTTTTCACTGAAGAAGAATTCACATTTATTGCTGAACAAAAAAATGAACATTTATTATATACGGTACTGTACAGTAGTTGTCATCACAAACCAGCATAACCAGACAAACTGTGAATCCTATCAAGAATTTCTTACTACTACCGTACCATTATTTCCATGTACAACAATTAACAGTATGGTACATTTACCAATATTTACGGTACGAATAGAAAGTAAAATTTATTCAATGACAGTTATGTCATCATCTTCTAGGACATCATCATAACAATCCAAACCATTAATTTCCCTGCACACAGTATCATGTCTCATAGTGGCCCCTGCACACAGTATCATATCCCATAGTGGCCCCTGCACACAGTCTCATGCCCCATAGTGGCCCCTGCACACAGTATCATTCGCCATAGTGGCCCCTGCACACAGTATCATTCCCCATAGTGGCCCCGGCACACAGTATCATTCCCCATAGTGGCCCCTGCACACAGTAGTTTGCCCCATAGTGGACCACCCATGAACAATTATTATACTGTGGGGTCTTTTCAGACCCCAGAGTATAATGATCGGAGACCCAGGAGAGGATAGAAACATAAAAAAACAACGTTGCTTACCTGTTCCTCGCTCCGGTGCATGCCCGTGCGCTACTCCGGCCGCCTTCACTGTTAGACCAGGCCGCGTCACGTGATCCGGCCGGCGTCGCGACGCAAAATGACGTCCGCTGACGTCACCAAACAGGCCCGAAGCCTGGAGAAGCGTAGGACAGGTAAGGACATAGTTTTTTATGTTCGCTCACCTCCCCTGGGCCGCCGATTATTATACTCCAGGGTCTGAAAAGACCCCGGAGTATAATGATAGCAGAGATTGTGGGGTTCTCCCGCGGCCTCACATATCGTATATACCGTATGTTCTGTTCGGGAACATACGCCTTACTTTCGGGGGATGCCTTATATTAGGCAATTCTCCGAAACCTCTCCTATGCCTTACTTTCGGGGGTGTCTTATTTTCGGGGAAACATGGTATATATGTCATTTTGGTTATATATATATATATATATATATATATATATATATATATATATATACAGATAAAATTGTTTAAACTGCTGCAGCATGATATCTTATAACCTATTTTTCAAAGACTTTTCATTGGTTTTTGTTCATCTGTCTTCTGTCATAACCGCTGCAGCAGTTTAACCAAATGTTGTCCGGATTAACCCTTAAAAAAAAATTAAACATTTATATATATATATATATATATATACTGTATATATACATACACATATATATTTAAATAAATCTTCAACCAAAAATAAAAACAAAACATGAAAATAAAAACTTAGTTGACATATAAGAATACAAGACATTTTGCAATGAATATTTCAGCTTAATATTTTTGATGAAATATTAACTGTAAAACTGCTGCATATTTTTAGTGCAAGCTACTTTATTAATACCTGTTCATTCTCTTGGAGGCCTGATATCACAATAATCTCTATATTGTCTGACCAGCTTCAAATGTAAGGGAATTGGTGCGAATTCTTGGTTCAGATTTCACAATAACAGTCTGTGACAATTTACAGTATATAGCACATGTGGATGCAATTTTCAAAACTCAATCTACATATAGCGGAAAAATTCATTGTAGAATTCAGAGCTTGCTGCAGATTTTCAAACGTATGACCATTTTGTTGAGAAAATTGTGATTTTCAGTGCCTATTCCAGATTTTGCAATGAATAGAGTAACTTGATGTATAGTATATAAGAGACTTCACACTCAAAAGTGCAGTATCCAAATTTTTTTATTAATCACTGAATTGGTCTATATAGTAATAATCAGGAATATATCCAAATAACGTTACTGTACATCCGGTTTTAATGAAGTATCAACAAATATATAGAGATGTGAACGTTTTCGGTCATGAGGACCTTCTTCAGACTCTCAGATTTCCTAGGTTGGGGAGTGGATGCCAAATACAGGTAAATGGAATTGTGGGGAATCCACTGAAGAAGAAAGTGTTGCCTAATAGTGTAAGACTGCGCTGTAAATTCTAGCGAATCCCATCCTGCATCCCATCCATCCCATATTCTGCATCAAATTAGTATTTATAGGGGGCTGTATTTATAGGGGACTGTAAGACTTATTTTGTAAAAGTAATTATTTTCACACACATCCATTTGATGCCAATGAATATCTCTGACATCGTTGATAGTGGGGAAGAAGCCACTGCCACTGTCTGTTTGTCCATTATGTTCCATACTATACTGCCAATGCTGCCTGAACAGCCAGATATCTCCTGCCTTGTCCAAACTGCACTGCTTTTATTAGCATAATACATTTTTTAAAAAATATTTAAACATAAATACCAAACCTGTTGCTACTTCAAAAAGGACTACTTGTAAAACCAATTACTTCTTTCTATACCACTGTGTGTCCATAAACACCAGTAAGCATTTGTCCCTAAAAGAGTAAACAGGCTATTTGCTACCATTGTTTTTTTATCCAGTTACCCGAAACCATATATCCTACTGTCGCTTTGGCAATAATAATGTTGTCTTGGCACTTAAAAGTTTGAAAGTAGCTGGGCACAATCCTAGAGGACATCATAGTGCCATACATGAATGTTGTAAGCAATTGGAGCCCTTTGGATTTTGAAACAAATTTATTCTGACTGAAGCAAATCTTGGGTCCGATTTATGTTGCATCTTTCCATTTGAGCCATGACTCCCAATTGCCTCATACACCAGCTCCCTGCTCCACCATTCACCCTGTTGGTGACTGGGTATAGGCAGGAACAGTGAAGTAAAATCATTTTGCTTGCTGTACTCAGCTTTAGACAGCATTTACCAGAGCAGACCTGCACTGAGTGATTCACTCCAGTCATTGTAAATATGCGGCTAGGTGAATATTCAATTTTAAAGCACTAAATGAGCATCTGTGTGGGAAGTGGGAAGGCACCATGGGGCATAATGCTGGATGGGAGCATCATAGTGTGTGGGGTGTTACTACTGTGAGGAGACACTGAGGGGGCATTACTATTGTAAGGGGACACTAAAGAGCATCACCAGTGTATGGGGACACCAGGGAGACATTGTCACTGTGTAAGAGGCATGTTTATTGTTTGAGGGGCACCATGTCTGTAAGGTAGCATTTTATAAGATTCTAATTTCTACAATATAACATCTGACGAATAATTTGTATCAGTGACATAAGGAAGCTGTGAAACTAGGTAAGACAAAAGAGATTGTTGTACACTTTGCAAGAACAGTCAGACACTAAAAATGCTAAAAATGGCTATATGATTTCCATTTATCATAAAATTATACTTTGAGATTGTAAGAAATAAAAACAGGAAATCAAAAAATAAATAGATCAAAAATAACAAAATAAGAAAATTGTTAACAAATAATATAAACAGAAGTATCAAACAAAAAGATGAATTAAGAATTAATACCTTTCATAAAATGGGCATATAATAGCGCAATCAATTGTAAATTAATGCTGTGCCTATATTTGTGCATAAATATAATAATGTATATAGTAAATATTTATACCACTTACCATTTTTTTAAGTATTAATCATTATTATATAATGAACACTAGTAATACATCATCAAATAAGGACTAATCCCAGGAAATAAATCAGCATTAATCTACTGCAATATTGAAACCATGAAAAAAGGCAATAAAAGGGTAAAATAAAAGAGCAATATTACAAATTAACATGCAAGTTTAAAGGCATGTATTAAAATAAACATGAAGACACTATAAAATAAAAAAAATGAAATGAGTATTATTACTGTACAATAAAAGAGCGCACTGAACACTCATATCAAAATTAATAATGAATATTAATATAAAATTAGCATTTATACTATTTTGTAAAAATAACATTAATATTACATGAACAGCAAAATAATTATTAAATAAGCATTAATCATATGCAATAAAAAGAACATTCATCCTGTACAATACTGTGAGTGTTAATACTTATTATAGCATGAATATTAATACCACACAGTTAATGGGAATTAATTCTATGAAATGAAATTACATTATTACAGTCTAATTAAATCGGTTTTGATACTAAATGGTAAAATAACATTAATACTTCTTAATATTATTGGATATTAATGCAACACAATAAATTGAGCACTGATACTATGACGTACACCATCAGTTTTGATGTTAAGGAAACGGCTTTTTTCATTTTTCTACGGTTGTAATTGTTGGAGATATGCAACAGCCAGCTTCGTCTCTATATTTGCTGGATTGACTGCAGTTCACATTTATGACACTAGATGTAGCTGTTACTAAATGTTTATCTGTAGACACTCTGTACTTTGTTTGTTTTGATGCTGTTGATATACACATCCTGTATTGTTAGTGTGTGTGCTGGACTAGATCTGTTATTCACCATGTGAGGTGAACCTTCTCTTACTGCATTCATGTTTATTAAAGTCTGTTCCTGTTATATACAAATGTCTATCTGGCTTTGACTCTGCCACATCCAGAAATCACACTCAACAGTAACTGTGTGGGAGCTTGGCTTGTATTTTGTATTTTTGAGTTCTATGTTACAGTTTATTACAAGCATTTGACTTTTATTCATTTTATAGCCCCATTAAGATGGCATTAATTTTGTGATAATGACTCATGAGGATTTTCACACACATCCAATTTATGCCATATCTCTCATTTCTTACAGTGGAGATGATGCCAGTACCACAGTCAGTGTAGGTCTGCTCTGGTCTGTGCTGTCTGGAGCTGAATACAACAAGCAAAATGACATTGCTTTACTGTCTTGCACTGGCGGTGGGTGAGCCTCATTTATGATGAGGCACACACCTCCTCATAAATGTCATAGCTGGCATTGATTTTCAGCATCATTTGGGAGAGTTTTCTGGTGTAAAGAATAATAAATCTGTGGACTTATGACCTTGCCCCAGCAAGCCTTCGCCAAACTCCCCTTTTCGGGAAAGCGGCGCCACAAACCCAAGGTTTGAATCTGGTGTAGAGAGGCCTGCTTTTAGTAAACCAGATTTGATAATCCCCTTGCTGCCAGAGGATGTGCCTCATTTATAACCAGCCTCATGCCTTGTCTTAAATCAGGCGCATCCTCTGGCAGAGCCATGCATCTGCACAGAAATCTGCACCAGCTCATAGATAGCAGACATCATTAACACCAGTAAAGTGATGTAAATGATCATAAACCTGACAGGCTCATTAGCCCCACCCATGTCATACACTTATCACGCCCCCTTTCAGGAAAGTGACAAGTGACATCAGTAGCTTTCCTGACTGTGCTCATAGATTGTTTTTTTTTTCTTGTGTTTTATCTGCTTGGTTTCATGTATTTGCCCTGTATTTACAGTTCAGTGTTACTGGATCACCAATATTATGGTCACTTTGGCTTTTCTCAGGTATTTGTTTACGATTGTATAGTTTTTCCTAGCACAATGGCAGAACGTTATCAGTAATGGATGGGGGAGGGAGCAGACTGCTCCTTATTGTTCATTTCCCCTGGCTGAGAAACAGATGAAAAATGTGTTTCAGCAATATACAGTCATAGAACAGATTGTCCAGCAAGACCCTGCACATATTTCAACTTTTCATGAAAACTCAGGTACCCTTTAAGTTATGTGCTTTTTTATATAACTTTTGCACAGAAAACCTTACAAGAATGTGTTGCCAGAAAATGATCTATTGTTTACATCCAATTTTTTATGTTAAAAATATTTGTAAGAATGTTTTGTGATATTTTTACATTTTTTGTTATCTATATAAAAAAATTAAAATCTTGCAATTCCAACTCTTGTCACTAAGCTTAAAATAGTCTATCGCTTGATGTCTCCTGCAGATAGACCATGGGCTATAGACACCATGGCTGGGAGCAGACACTATTGACTCCTATGAGACAGTTTTCTAGGCATGCTCTGTGACCTAGAGGTCATTGTGCAGAGAGTGGAGTAGATAAGCTTTAGAATTACCTATGACTGGTGTATTTTGTGTCTAATCTATATATATATATATATATATATATATATATATATATATATATATATATACAGTCATGGCCAAAAGTTTTGAGAATGATACAAATATTAATTTTTACAAAGTCTACTGCTTCAGTTTTTCTAATGGCAATTTGCATATACTCCAGAATGTTATAAAGAGTGATCAGCTTAACAGCAATTACTTGCAAAGTCAATATTTGCCTAGAAAATGAACTTTATCCCCCAAAACACATTTCAACATCATTGCAGCCCTGCCTTAAAAGGACCACCTAACATCGTTTCAGTGATTGCTCCATTAACACAGGTGTGGGTGTTGATGAGGACAGGGCTGGAGATCAATCTGTCATGATTAAGTAAGAATGACACCACTGGACACTTTAAAAGGAGGCTGGTGCTTGCCATCATTGTTTCTCTTCTGTTAACCATGGTTATCTCTAAAGAAACACGTTCAGTCATCATTGCACTGCACAAAAATGGCCTAACTGGGAAGAGAATTGCAGCTAGAAAGATTGCACCTCAGTCAACAATCTATCGCATCATCAAGAACTTCAAGGAGAGAGGTTCCATTGGTGCCAAAAAGGCTCCAGGGCGCCCAAGAAAGACCAGCAAGCGGCAGGACCGTCTCTTAAAAGTGTTTCAGCTGCGGGATCGGGCTACCAGCAGTGCAGAGCTTGCTGAGGAATGGCAGCAGGCAGGTGTGAGTGCATCTGCACGCACTGTGAGGCGGAGACTCTTGGAGCAAGGCCTGGTCTCAAGGAGGGCAGCAAAGAAGCCACTTCTCTCCAGAAAAAACATCAGGGACAGACTGATATTCTGCAAAAGGTACAGGGAGTGGACTGCTGAGGACTGGGGTAAAGTCATTTTCTCTGATGAATCCCCTTTTCGATTGTTTGGAACATCTGGAAAACAGCTTATTCGGAGAAGAAGAGGTGAGCGCTACCACCAGTCTTGTCTCATGCCAACTGTAAAGCATCCTGAAACCATTCATGTGTGGGGTTGCGTCTCAGCCAAGGGAATGGGCTCTCTCACAGTCTTGCCTAAAAACACAGCCATGAATAAAGAATGGTACCAGAATGTCCTCCAAGAGCAACTTCTCCCAACCGTCCAAGAGCAGTTTGGCGCTCAACAATGCCTTTTCCAGCATGATGGAGCACCTTGCCATAAAGCAAAGGTGATAACTAAATGGCTCAGGGAACAAAACATAGAGATTTTGGGTCCATGGCCTGGAAACTCCCCAGATCTTAATCCCATTGAGAACTTGTGGTCAATCATCAAGAGACGGGTGGACAAACAAAAACCAACAAATTCAGACAAAATTAAAGCATTGATTCTGCAAGAATGGACTGCTATCAGTCAGGATTTGGTCCAGAAGTTGATTGAGAGCATGCCAGGGAGAATTGCAGAGGTCCTGAAGAAGAAGGGTCAACACTGCAAATATTGACTTGCTGCATTAACTCATTCTAACTGTCAATATAAGCTTCTGTTACTCATAATATGAATGCAATTATATTTCTGTATGTGATAAAAACATCTGACAAACACACATAAAAACCAGAGGGCAGCAGATCATGTGAAAATATAATATTTGTGTCATTCTCAAAACTTTTGGCCATGACTGTATAGATATATATATATATATGCAGGGTAACACCTGCCATTAGGTGACCTTAGACTATCACCTCAGGTAGCCCTCCTGGCAGAAACAGTGGGACAGCAGTTTAAAAAAAAAAAAAAAAAAGGCAACTAACTATTGGATTATTCCAACAGGTTGTGGCCCAAATATAGCCCTCAAAACCGCATGAAAAAAAAAAAAACCTGAAAATGTGTCCAGTATTGAACCAGGGAAATTAGACTAATCCTTAAGTGGTTTAAATAAAGAAAAACATGGAAAAATAAAAGCAGCATAATAAACTGGGCCGCTTTAACCATAGGGCCAATGGTGCACTTGCACCGGATCCTATGGTAGCGGGGCCTCGTTTGAACAGCAGGACAGTCCTACATTTGCTGTCCAGGGCAGTGGCTCTGGGATACTGCAACTTATTGGCGTCCAGAGGACGCCGATGAGTTGTAGACAGTGATGAAGCAGGGAGCAGATGGCATCCTACTTCATCACATGGCTGCTTTCTTTGCTCCCGGTGTCCTGGGAGTAGGAGGCATGATGTAGTGACATCACTTACATTGCACCTGATGGTGGTGGTAGTTGTTACCCTGGGGCACCTCCATGGTAGTCTTCAGCGTCTCTGAGCCAGGTGGTAGGGCCCTTGATGGTGAATGCAACTATAGACTCAGGAGGCACAGGTTGCAGGTATAAACAGGTTGAAACTTTAATGAAGGTATACAACAGCAACCAAACAGCTTCAACAAAAGATGGAGGCGCAGATCTTATCAGTTCCACTGTGTTGAGGGGAAACAGAGAGGCTCCCAGCAAAATAAACATGTGCCTGGATTAATACTCTTCTGTAGCAATAACTCCAATTACTCCTTCTCCTTTTACTTTCAGCCTAATTGTTCTATATACTCCAAGAGCAGCCCTGTCAGTCCTGTAATGCAACAGGGTCTCTTCTCAGAGATCTTGGATGACCTCAGATTCTCTCCCAAAATGGTACTACATACTCCAAACTCCTCTTTAAGGTTTCCAGCTATGTTTTCTCTCTGTCTCAGGGCTGCAGCATATAATTCCCAGGCTCCTCCCCCTCCTGACATGTGCTGGCTGACCCAAACCATCAAAGATGATCCCATATTAATCATAGGCCATCAATTTTATAAAAATGGATAACCCCTTTAAAACTGGTATATAAAACACCAGTTTTAGTGAAGATTCCCTATTATTTCCAGGAAGATAAACTCTTCTGTTTTAAATTGAACATTATTCTGTACACAAAAATACAGCTCAGCACCATTTAAAATCACTTCAATTTCCGGTTAAAGAACAATTCAAGGGGTTAAATGCCAATGCCCATGCCAATCTCTTTTAGGAATGAAACTAGCTTCTCTATGACTTTTATTTGCATTAAAAGGACAAAGAAAAGGAGTTGTCTGGATTTAGATTAACTCAGTAATGTTTTGTTCCATTTTTGCCTCAACACATTTCAATAACATTAACTCTATACTTGATCTATTGACAGTCCTAACTGCTTGTCTACAGCCTTATTTACCATGGTCTCTATTGGCAGTGCCATATAAAAGGTTAATGAGTCAAAGTTTTCTGCAAAGTACGCACCCCAAAAATTCTCAGCAAGATCTGAATGTGTCGCCTGCAGGTTTTGCCATGGTTATTTATCTATTACTTATTTAGCTCACTTGTTTAGCGCCATCATATTCCGCAGCGCTTTACTTTTTAATACAGTAACTTCTCTAAAAAGTGCTTTGACTTTCAGCTATGAGTTTCAGACTTGGGAATAGGATGTAATTGATGATCTCTACAAGACAAGTAATGCAACGTACGCAAAGTTACTTTAACTTATATGTATATTCATTTTGCAATGTGTGGAATGGTGTTCAAGGTTCAATTTTTCTTTGGAATTTATCTGATTTAGTTTCATTATATTTACATAACTTTAGAATATTCTGGAGGCAAATAAGTTAATGACAAGGAATCTACAGTTGCACTACATGTGAGAATGAAGACAGAATACTGATTCAGCACACAAGACATTGCTGCCTTTTATCTCCAGTGATGCACAATGAACCCTCCATTAAGCCGCAGCCTAGTGGAATAAAGTAGAGTGCCGTGCTATGCACTCGCCACAGTTGCAGATCCCGAGGCCAACTTGTTAACACTCCACGCCATTGATCATAAAGAACACGCTCTCATCTATACAACTGTCACCCTGCATTAGGTCTGTTCACCTCTCAGGACATGATGCCTGGCAGTTGATAACATGCAAAGTGTGAGCCTGTTATCTACTGTATAAAAAATAGCTTGCCTTGACATTGGTGTCTCAGCTGTGAAATTAAGATGGGAAGTGGCAAGACTTAATGTATACCATCTGAAAAAAAAAACATTTGATATCATTGTCAAACAGAGTCCCCCATGAGTGTTACTATATTATAACAATTAATAGTTCATCTTACCTATTTTTGTCTAATTTTCAATTAATTAATTTTTGCACCCAGCAATTTCAACAAACCTGTAATAAGAGCTACAGTATTTGTATTACTTTTCCAATGTATACCCTCCTCTATAGTAGTATTTCAGATCTATTGAAGGCAGAATCCTGCATATTATAGAAGGAAGAATCTTTCTTTGGAAATACTGGAATTAGAATATTATTTCTACAATGGGAAAGGTATTTCAAAATTGTATTAGGAATCTAAAACAATAAAGAACAAATATGTGAAAGCAAAGTTTTAGTTCTCAGAAGATATACCAACTACTGAAATCACTCGCTTTACAAGTGGGATCATTTGAGTAATAACTATTAATTATTTACCTAGTAATACATTATAATACATACATTATAAACTGATTTGCTTCTGGAAAATACCACAAGAGTATACTTTCATCATACATTTTCTGGGATTTCATGAGAATGTTTACTTGAAAGTTTTTGTTTTTTTTATTTTTGCTTTACTAAACAATGTAAAGCAAGGTTCACATCTGTATCTGAGATTTCGTCGCAGAATCTGACGGTTTCAGTATAGTCTATGGGGTCTTTGCAGAGAATTTAGAGCTGCTTGAATGCTCCAGATATTTATGGTCAGGTGCACTAATATTTCTGTTTGGCTTTGTGCTTTACTTCAAGTAAAATGTGTTTTCTGATACTCTGCATGAAAGATGCCACATAACATAAAACTATATAGTACTATCCATCTGATGAAATGTTCATTCTCTGCAAAAAAAAAGTTCACAGCAAGACGTGTTATTGCAGTTGAATTGTCAGGGACCTTATATTTTAAAGCTGTTTGGTTGAAATGCTGTGTGCACTATTAAGTCTCGATTCACACCATGCTAGTCATGTATTGTTGGCGTATATACAGGGACATTCTCCAAAGGTGTATGTTGACCTGACCATAGACCTTAGTAGTTAAACATGTGTCAAAAAGTTTCCTTTGGCATGTGTTTGTCCATAGCAGATCAATATGTTACTGAGCCAGAACAGAAAACCCTTCTATAGAAGTAGCTCCCATTCTGGTAGATTAAAGTTGTCAATTGCTGCCATGTACAGTACGTGAAATGTCTGCCTAGAGAAGACATAATTGCTTATTGCAATTGTTGTGACAACTGCATTATAAAAAGTGTTTCTACCCTTTAGGCTAAGGCCCAATGTTGCACTTTTTTGTTGCAGATTTTGCTGCGTTTTTTTGAGCCAAAGCCAAGAATGGCTACAAAAGGAATGGGAAATATATAGGAAGCTCTTATACTTCTACCTTCTGCTCAATCTACTCCTGGCCTTGGTTCAAAAAAAATGCAGAAAATCTTCAACAAAAAGAAGCGCCGTTTCCACAACATGGGACCTTAGCCTTAAAGGGGTTGTCCGGGCAAGCCGGTGAGGTATTTCAATTCAAGAAGACAGCTGAGCAGCAGGACTGGACCGCGCTGGTAGGACACCGGAGACAGGTAAGTGTGATTTTTTTTTTTTTTCACCTACTCATGCCTATTTAAAAAATACATTTTTTGCCTGGATAACCTCTTTAAAGGGACATGCTAAGGTTAAGATATTAATTACTTATCCTTATTAATATCAATATTAGATTGATGGGGGTCTGACACCCAGCACCCCTCTGATCAACTGTATGAAGAGACAGCAGTGTTTGGACTCTCACCGAACACTGCTCCATACTGTACATTTGCTGCACAGCCCCATTCACATGAATGGAACTGAGGTGCACATAGGCCTTGTGATGAATGAACATGACGTCACTGGCCTTTGAAGCAGAAGCAGTCCCTTATGTTGAGGTATTGTTGACTTATCCTAGAGATAGGTCATCAATATTTAAATCCTGGAAAACCCCTTTGGGCTACAGCCCCACTTGCAGAAATGCAGCTTTTTTTGTTGCAGATTTTGCTGCGTTTTTTGGAGCCAAAGCCAGGAGTGGATTTAGCAGCAGGTAGAAGTATAAGAACTTCCTATATATTTACCATTCCTTTTGTAGCCATTCCAGGCTTTGGAGCAAAAAAACGCAGCAAAACAAGTTGCGTTTCCGCAACATGGGGCTGTAGCCTTAAGCTGAGGCCCCACGTTGTGGAAACGCAGCTTTTTTTGTTGTAGAATTTGTTGACTTTTTTGAGCCAAACTTAGGAGTTGATTGAGCAGAAGGTAGAAGTATAAGAACTTTTGTAGCCATTCTTGGCTTTGGCTCAAAAAACCGCAGGTAAATCTGCAACAAAAAGAGCTGCGTTTCCGCAATGTGGGGCCTCAGCTTGAAAGGGAATATATCATCAAATATATATATTTTCACTTAGTCTTTTTATTTTTCAAGTAAACAGTCACATTTATTAAAATGGACTAAAAGCAAACCGTCTTAGCTGCTTATAGCAACCAATCACAGTGCAGCTTTCATTTTCTATTCTGTAGCTGAAAAATTAAAGCAGCATTGTGATTGGGCAACTAAGACAGTTTTACTTTTAGACCATTTAATAAATCTGCCCCAATGTCTATATGTTCTCTTTTCTACAGCTTACTTTTCTGCACAGAGCTGCAGACCGAGATAGGCAAGATATACAGTATAAATATACATATAAGGTCCAGTATATATCTCCTGGTCATTTTCTGGTCTCTTAGGCAGGATGTACTTCATCTCTTCCAGAAGACTGTTTTAGTATATCGATAGTTCTCTAACCATTAACTCCTAATCATTGCAGCTGCCATAAAGCACATACTGCTGTCCTAATAAAAAGGCAGGAAGGAAGTGTTTGCCTCCAATATCACAGCCACAGCCACTAGATATAGATAGATAGATAGATAGATAGATAGATAGATAGATAGATGGGAAAAAAAAGTATTTAGTCAGCCACCAACTGTGCAAGTTCTCCCACATAACAAGATGAGAGAGGCCTGTAATTGTCATCATAGGTAGACCTCAACTATGAGAGACAAAATGAGAAAACATATCTAGAAAATCACATTGTCTGATTTTTTAAGAATTTATTTGCAAATTATGGTGGAAAATAAGTATTTGGTCACCTACAAACAAGCAAGATTTCTGGCTCACAGACCTGTAACTTCTTCTTTAAGAGGCTCCTCTGTCCTCCACTCATTACCTGTAGTAATGGCACCTGTTAGAAATTGTTATCAGTATTAAAGACACCTGTCCACAACCTCAAACAGTCACACTCCAAACTCCACTATGGTGAAGACCAAAGAGTTGTGGTTGGACACCAGAAACAAAATTGTAGACCTGCAACAGGCTGGGAAGACTGAATCTGCAATAGGCAAGCAGCTTGGTGTGAAGAAATCAACTGTGGGAGCAATAATTAGAAAATGGAAGACATACAAGACCACTGATAATCTCTATCGATCAGGGGCTCCACGCAAGATCTCACTCCGTGGGGTCAAAATGATCACAAGAACGGTGAGCAAAAATCCCAGAACCACACGGGGGGACCTAGTGAATGACCAGCAGAAAGCTGGGACTAACGTAACAAAGGCTACTGTCAGTAACACACTACGCCCCCTGGGACTCAGATCCTGCAGTGCCAGACATGTCCCCCTGCTTAAGCCAGTACATATCCAGGCCCGTCTGAAGTTTGCTAGAGAGCATTTGGATGATCCAGAAGAGTATTGGGAGAATGTCATATGGTCAGATGAAACCAAAGTAGAGCTGTTTGGTAGAAACACAACTCGTCGTGTTTGGAAGAGAGTGAATGCTGAGTTGTATCCAAAGAATACCATACCTACTGTGAAGCATGGGGGTGGCAACATCATGCTTTGGGGCTGTTTCTCTGCAAAGGGACCAGGACGACTGATCCGTGCACATGAAAGAATGAATGGGGCCATGTATTGTGAGATTTTGAGTGCAAACCTCCTTCCATCAGCAAGGGCATTGAAGATGAAACATGGCTGGGTCTTTCAGCATGACAATGATCCCAAGCACACCGCCAGGGCAACGAAGGAGTGGCTTCCTAAGAAGCATTTCAAGGTCCTGGAGTGGCCTAACCAGTCTCCAGATCTCAACCCCATAGAAAACCTTTGGAGGGAGTTGAAAGTCCGTGTTGCCCAGTGACAGCCCCAAAACATCACTGCTCTAGAGGAGATCTGCATGGAGGAATGGGCCAACATACCAGCAACGGTGTGTGCCAACCTTGTCAAGACTTACAGAAAACATTTGACCTCTGTCATTGCCAACAAAGGATATATAACAAAGTATTGAGATGAACGTTTGTTATTGACCAAATACTTATTTTCCACTATACAGTGCTGGCCAAAAGTATTGGCACCCCTGCAATTCTGTCAGATAATACTCAATTTCTTCCAGAAAATGATTGCAATCACAAATTCTTTGGTAATAATATCTTCATTTAATTTGTCTTCAATGGAAAACCACAAAAAGAATTGTCAAAAAGCCAAATTGGATATAATTCCACACCAAACATAAAAAAGGGGGTGGACAAAAGTATTGGCACCCTTTGAAAAATCATGTGATGCTTCTCTAATTTGTGTAATTAACAGCACTTGTTACTTACCTGTGGCACATAACAGGTGGTGGCAATAACTAAATCACACTTGCAGCCAGTTGAAATGGATTAAAGTTGACTCAACCTCTGTCCTGTGTCCTTGTGTGAACCACATTGAGCATGGAGAAAAGAAAGCAGACCAAAGAACTGTCTGAGGACTTGAGAAGCAAAATTGTGAGGAAGCATGAGCAATCTCAAGGCTACAAGTCCATCTCCAAAGACCTGAATGTTCCTGTGTCTACCATGCACAGTGTCATCAAGAAGTTTAAAGCCCATGGCACTGTGGCTAACCTCCCTAGATGTGGACGGAAAAGAAAAATTGACGAGAGATTTCAACGAAAGATTGTGCGGATGGTGGCTAAAGACTAACATCCAAACAAGTTCTAGCTGCCCAGCAGTCCGAGGGTACAACAGTGTCAACCCGTACTATCCGTCGGCATCTGAATGAAAAGGGACTCTATGGTAGGATACCCAGGAAGACCCCACTTCTGACTCAGAGACATAAAAAGCCAGGCTGGAGTTTGCCAAAACTTACCTGAGAAAGCCAAAAACCTTTTGGAAGAATGTTCTCTGGTCAGATGAGACAAAAGTAGAGCTTTTTGGGAAAAGGCATCAACATAGAGTTTACAGGAAAAAAAAAGAGGCCTTCAAAGAAAAGAACACGGTCCCTACAGTCAAACATGGTGGAGGTTCCCTGATGTTTTGGGGTTGCTTTGCTGCCTCTGGCACTGGACTGCTTGACCGTGTGCATGGCATTATGAAGTCTGAAGACTACCAACAAATTTTTCAGCATAATGTAGGGCCCAGTGTGAGAAAGCTGGGTCTCCCTCAGAGGTCATGGGTCTTCCAGCAGGACAATGACCCAAAACACAATTCAAAAAGCACTAGAAAATGGTTTGAGAGAAAGCACTGGAGACTTCTAAAGTGGCCAGCAATGAGTCCAGACCTGAATCCCATAGAACACCTGTGGAGAGATCTCAAAATGGCAGTTTGGAGAAGGCACCCTTCAAATCTCAGGGACCTGGAGAAATTTGCCAAAGAAGAATGGTCTAAAATTCCAGCAGAGCATTGTAAGAATCTCATTGATGGTTACCAGAAGCGGTTGTTCGCAGTTATTTTGTCTAAAGGTTGTGCTACCAAGTATTAGGGTGAGGGTGCCTATACTTTTGTCCGGCCCATTTTTGGAGTTTGTGTAAAATGATCAATGATTTGACTTTTTTTTCATTCTCTTTTGTGTTTTTTCATTGCAAGCAAAATAAATGAAGATATTATTACCAAAGCATTTGTGATTGCAATCATTTTCTGGAAGAAATTGAGTATTATCTGACAGAATTGCAGGGGTGCCAATACTTTTGGCCAGCACTGTTATATATATATATATATATATATATATATATATATATACATATACACACACACTGTGCTTTATTTTTGAAAGAAAAGCCTAGTTTTTTTCAATGATAACATTGAAATACACTCTATACATTGTTAATGTGGTAAATGACTATTCTAGCTGCAAATGTCTGTTTTTTAATGCAATATCTACATAGGTGTATAGAGGCCCATTTCCAGCAACCATCAGTCCAGTGTTCTAATGGTACATTGTGTTTGCTAACTGTGTAAGAAGGCTAATGGATGTTTAGAAAACCCTTGAAAACCCTTGTGCAAGTATGTTAGCACAGCTGAAAACAGTTTTGCTGGTTAGAGAAGCTATAAAACTGACCTTCCTTTGAGCTAGTTGAGAATCTGGAGCATTACATTTGTTGGTTCGATTAAACTCTCAAAATGGCCAGAAAAAGATAACTTTCATGTGAAACTCGACAGTCTATTCTTGTTCTTAGAAATGAAGGCTATTCCATGCGAGAAATTGCCAAGAAACTGAAGATTTCCTACAACGGTGTGTACTACTCCCTTCAGAGGACAGCACAAACAGGCTCTAACCAGAGCAGAAAGAGAAGTGGGAGGCCCCGCTGCACAACTGAGCAACAAGACAAGTACATTAGAGTCTCTAGTTTCAGAAATCGATGCCTCACAGGTCCTCAACTGGCAGCTTCATTAAATAGTACCCGCAAAACGCCAGTGTCAACGTCTACAGTGAAGAGGCAACTCAGGGATGCTGGCCTTCAGGGCAGAGTGGCCAAAAAAAAGCCATATCTGAGACTGGCTAATAAAAGGAAAAGATTAATATGGGCAAAAGAACACAGACATTGGACAGAGGAAGATTGGAAAAAAGTGTTATGGACAGACGAATCAAAGTTTGAGGTGTTTGGTTCACACAGAAGGACATTTGTGAGACGCAGAACAACTGAAAAGATGCTGGAAGAGTGCCTGACGCCATCTGTCAAGCATGGTGGAGGTAATGTGATGGTCTGGGGTTGCTTTGGTGCTGGTAAAGTGGGAGATTTGTACAAGGTAAAAGGGATTTTTGAATAAGGAAGGCTATCACTCCATTTTGCAACGCCATGCCATACCCTGTGGACAGCGCTTGAATGGAGCCAATTTCATCCTACAACAGGACAACGACCCAAAGCACACCTCCACATTATGCAAGAACTATTTAGGGAAGAAGCAGACAGCTGGTATTCTATCTGTAATGGAGTGGCCACACAGTCACCAGATCTCAACCCCATTGAGCTGTTGTGGGAGCAGCTTGACTGTATGGTACGCAAAAAGTGCCCATCAAGCCAATCCAACTTGTGGGAGGGGCTTCTGGAAGCATGGGGTGAAATTTCTCCAGATTACCTCAGCAAATTACCAGCTAGAATGCCAAAGGTCTGCAATGCTGTAATTGCTGCAAATGGAGCATTCTTTGACGAAAGCAAAGTTTGAAGGAGAAAATTATTATTTCAAATAAAAATCATTATTTCTAACCTTGTCAATGTCTTGGCTATATTTTCTATTCATTTTGCAACTCATTTGATAAATAAAAGTGTGAGTTTTCATGGAAAACACAAAATTGTCTGGGTGACCCCCAACTTTTGAACGGAAGTGTATATATAGCGCAAATATTGATAAAACGTTATTATAACTACACATTGGAGCATTCTCTTCTTGACTTAGAGCTGCCACATTGCAACCCTTCTTCCCCCTTTTTCATTATGAGGGTCTTGGAAGAGAAGTCAAAAATTATGTAAGTTGGCGAACTATGATATGTTTTAAGAAGTTTTCAAGTGCATAGGTGTATTAAAAGAGGGGTTGTCATAGTTGGAGTCATTAAGGCGTCCTTAGAGACATGTCAAAAGTACAAGTAGATGCACTTTCTGTGATATGAAAAGTTACAGTACTTTATAGTACTTTACTTATTTTTTATACCTTCGCTTGATAATAATGTTATTAATGTTTGTCTTAAGATTTGCCTATTGTTATGTAATACATCAGGTACTGTAATCATTTAATTATATCCTGTAGTCTGTGTCTTTAGGCATTTTTTTATCATTTCATGTTCTCTATGGCATTGTGACTAAAAATGTATTTTTCTGTTTCCACATTGAAAGAGTATGGAAAAAATCATAAATATTGTACAACATCAACCAGTAGTACATAAGGTCTTAACCAATGGTCTGTATATACAGTATGTGCTGAGTTGATATTATGCGACATAATAAAGCTAATTAAAATCCAGTTCCTCTTAGACTCTCTCTCGTGCTGATCGCCTGATTTCAGCATTTAGTAGGCCAAGCTTCTAAATTTCTACCCCACCGGAGCATCACTGTAGTATAACGTTTCCACAAACAATCTACCTAGGAATACCTTTTTATTACTTTACAGCACATTTTCTCTCCCTGAAGTTTTATGGCATTTCATTAAAGCAGCCAGAAGGTGATACCGGTCCCTTTTGCCGAAGTGAAATAAATTCAGGTTTTATCGCTCCTGGAAATGCTACAATAGCTGTCAGACTCTTGATGGATATTCTCAATTACAAGACTTGTGGAGCATTTTATACTTACATCTACACTGTAGCTTAACAGACACTGCCTCAATTCCAGACGATTTTCTTTTTCTTTTAGGCCTGCTTTTGCATCCCTTAGCATATAATGACCAATTTGTTATCGCCTTGACCCTCTGTTCTCAGTATACCTTTTGCTATAATTGTATTTTCTTTGCTTTATATGTGCATATTATTTCTCATTTACTCAGTCTTTTCTCTTTACCAAGAAAGGAAGAAGTGTGTAAGTGTTCTTTTATACAGGCGTCTAAGGCTAAACTTGCATACAGCTGAAACATGCAACTTCAAAATCATTTACCCTTTCTACTGTCTCAAGGGATACACTGAATATACTGTAGCAGATTGTGTGTTACCCATGGAAGGGCAGCATAGTGACTCCAACACTGAAACTCATTCATAGGCTGCCAAGGGTCTTATCAAATTGGCCCTTGATCATGTTAATACTGTAAGCTTGAGATACGTTATTAAAGGAGTTATGCTACAAGAAATATTTATCCCCTATCCATCCCATTCACTTCAATGGAATTTTTGGAAATAGCTGAAGTACAGCACTCACCTATCTCAGAGCTCTCTCAGGATCAATGAAGGTCTCAGCGGTCAGACTCCCATTGATCAGCAATTTATCCTATGGAAAGAAGATAAATATGCTTCGTGGCATTTAAGATTGGGTGCCATTACAGACAGATATTATAAATACATTCTTCTATGCTATAGAATATGTTGTCACCATATAAATAGTAAGAAATAAATAAATGCTCATCAGTATCTTTAGTGTTACCTCAAAGGGGTTAGCCAAGGAATAATAAAGTTTACCAGTGCATTGGTACGCAGTATATATACCCAGCTTGTCATTTTTGGAGAAAATATTTATTTTGAGGTAATTTGGCTTAAATTATGATTGTACTCAAAGCACAGCTTACCTATGTTTAGTGATATTATAAACACAAGTATTATTTTTTTTCTTTCTTCATTTCCTCTTAAAAGGTTAATGTGGTTTAGATGTCAAAATTCTGTACTGATTATAGTGGTTGGAGTTCTTTTTTTCGATTGTGTCATCAGTCACATGGCCTTTCTGCAGGTCGGTCCATTGTAAGTGAATGGGATCAAGCTGCATTACCAGGTACAACCACTACACAATGTGCAGCACAGTACCCGATAAGAAGTTATCTAATTATATCTGTCTTTTAGCTTTTTAAAGGGGTTGTGCAGGATATGTAGATTTTATCAAGGAGGCCGGGGAAGATGTAAAAAAAAAAAAAAATTAAAAAACCCATACTCACCTGTCCCCAGTGTTCCAGTGTCTCCCACCATGGTCCAGTCCTGCTGCTCCTGGGTCTTCTTCTTGTGGAAGACCTCGCCTCACATGACCAAAAGACATGTGAGGTCACTCACATACGTCATCTGTGACATCCTTAGTCTGCTGAATGGCGAGGACTGCCTCTGGAAGAAGACCCCGGGAGCAGCAGAACCTGACTGCGGTGGGAGACTCCGGAGCACCAGGGACATGTGAGTGTGTGTGTTTTTTGGGGGGTTTTTTTTTCCAAGCCTCCTTTTTCAAATATGTATATACTGCACAACTCAGTAAGGCTCCACGCAATATAAACGCATTGCGTTTTATTCCGCAGAGTTTTTCACAGAAACTCTGAACTTTCTGCCTCTGTTCGCATTTCCGTAGGTATAATTGACATACTGTGATTTACAAAAATGCAACGTGTTTTTGAAATCGCAGCATTTCCACTGCTGATTTTTTTCTGCAATGTACTGTATGCATACGATTAGCCAGAATCCTATCCACTTTGCAGATAATATAAAACGCAGTGTTTTTACAATGTGGGGCTTCGGCCGTAAGGTGGTTTCTCAGGATAAACTTAAAACACACTGGTGACCAGAAAAGATGTAAAATAAAAAAAGTGATACTCACCTATCCTCAGTCTCAGTGCTGAGGCTCCTGTGGTCCCATGAGGGTTCACCAGTACCCCACATGTGAATGCTGAGGACATAGATTGGCCTCGGTGCTCACAGGAGCCTAAACACATATGGCTGGACCTGGCCTGGCAGTGGAGAGATTGTTGGTTGCGTCACCTAAATGGAGGATAGATTTTGCTGCGTGTTTTTTGTGAGCCAGTAGTGGATTCAGCAGAAGGGAGAAGTATAAGAGCTTCCTTTATATTTCCCTTTCCTTTTGAAGCCACTCTTGGCTTTGGCTAAAACAAAAATGCAGCAAACTGTGCAACAACAAAAAAAGCAGTTTTTCCACAATAAGTGGCCTCAGCCTTAAACTATCCCACAGTTTACATATCACTTAGGTTAGTGCACCTTATACCATGTTAGCAGTTGCACTGTGGTTGATATGTAAGCAATGCTTACAGACACTTCGGTAGACAGAACAGGCTGTTGTCAATCCCAGTGGCTGTTAACTACATTGTCTGTCCATTCACCTGCTTTACCTCTACATTCAAAAGACAATGCCTAGTGTTGACTTTGCTGTACATTCGGCAGCTAGATAAGCATTTTTAGCCTTTTCTTGAGTATAAGCTTATTCTGGTTTCAGTTAATCTGAAGAGCAAACAGCAATCTGGAGATCACATGTTGCTGAGGATTTACAAGATTCAAGGGCAATATTTTCTGATTTTCGTTTCAGCTGCCAGTATATGCTGTCTTATCTCTCAGTGGCTGTAGGTAGTAAATGAAACTAAAACCCCTAATGGTTAAAAGTCATTTTGTTCAATGCTCTTTTATCATATAGCAGTGTGCACTATATAAACTGGTGAGGTCATTTTGATGGACATACAGTATAATCTGTATTTTCCTGTTCCAGATTTAATAGTCAAAGCCAATTTAGTTAAAGAATGCATGAATGAGAAAAGTAAGATAAAATAAAACTGTTGATCATCTTGTGTTGCGCAGATCTTATCATCTGTGGTTTAAATCACAAATGGTGTATAGCTGTTATCAGTGACGCACAGACAGTAACAAGCATGTTACAAAACGTGATCCATATTCCACAAAGATATCCACCTAAATTTATTTAGCCCCCTTAAGGCTCTTTTGTGCCTTGAGAGTAAATAAATTTTTAATCATCACAGTCTTCTTAGAGCCATAAATATTTTGTTACCATAACTTGATAAATGCTTATTTTTTTGTGTAACAAGTTGTAGTTTTTATATTTCCCATTCCCTTTCTAGCCACTACTGGGTATGGCTAAAAAAAAAAATGCAGCAAAATCTGCAAGAAAAACAGCTGCATTTCCTCAACATAGGGCCTTAGCCTTAGGAAATTTTTTTTGGAAGGGGGATAGAAAAAACAGCAATTCTGCTATAGTTTTAAAGTTTTTTTTTTTACAAAGTTTATCATGCCATTTAAATGACATGTTAACTTTACTCTTTCAGCCGCTTTAATTACTGCAATGCCAAAACACACACACATTTTTTTTTTTTTTTTAAATTTACCATTACCAGTTTACCATTTTTGCACTTAAAATTTTTTTTCTTAAATATATATAAATATATATATTTATATATTTTATTTAAATATATATGAAATACGTATAAAATATTTTTGCAGTTGTCATTTTCATTGGTGACTAGAGATGAGCAAACTTTTCAAAAATTCGATTCGGCAACTTCGCCAAATTTTCCGATACGATTCTCTTCGATCTGATTTCATTTGCAGTGAATAAACAGCTATTTCCTGTCTGCAGAGAGCCGGGGTGGGCGGCAAAAGAGCAGAAGCCCTTGGATACCGCGGTCATGTTCTCTCTCTCTCCAACACGGACAACTTTCATTCATGTGGAAGGATCTGCTAACAAGCAAAGACATGCCTTATCCTAGCTTTCAATTAGAGAAAGCTGCAGCCAGAAGGTGGCTATCCAGATCCATGATGACTAGAGAAAGAAGCAAAATCCATGGATCCTAAGGTCTGGAAGGTGAGGTGGGAGTCCAGTGGTTGACAATCCAGATGAATTCAGTTGCTGAAGTAAACGTGGTCATATAACAGTCCGGATTCAGTACACAGATAAGGCAGTAGTCGTAGTGTGAGGTAGGAGCATAGTCAAGTATCTATTCAAGTTCGGTACATAGCTAAAGTAGGTAGAATGAGGCTGGAGGAGTAGCTGGACTAAAGACTGGAAGCATGATAATCTGACAAGGAGGAAGTTGCGAGTCTTGGTTTAAATAGGAAGTCCAAGGGTGGAGCTAATTAGGCAATCAAAGCAAGGTTAATTGGAACAACAAACTATCCAGAATTCCCAGTAGCTCAGTGAGAAGTGCTACTGCCTGGAACATAGGAGGTTCTGGGTTCAAAACCTGACATATAATCCACCTGTGTGTAATCAAGTCTCCGTATAAATGCACCTGCTCTGTGATAGTCTCAGGGTTCTGTTTGAAGCGCAGAGAACATCATGAAGACCAAGGAACACACCAGGCAGGTCCGTGATACTGTTGTGGAGAAGTTTAAAGCCAGATTTGGATACAAAAAGATTTCCCAAACTTTAAACATCCCAAGGAGCACTGTGCAAGCGATCATATTGAAATGGAAGGAGTATCAGACCAATGCAAATCTACCAAGACCCGGCCGTCCCTCTAAACTTTCATCTCAAACAAGGAGAAGACTGATCAGAGATGCAGCCAAGAGGTCCATGATCACTCTGGATGAACTGCAGAGATCTACAGCTGAGGTGGGAGAGTCTGTCCATAGGACAACAATCAGTCGTACACTGCACAAATCTGGCCTTTATGGAAAAGTGGCAAGAAGAAAGCCATTTCTCAAAGATATCCATAAAAAGTCTTGTTTAAAGTTTGCCACAAGCCACCTGGGAGACACACCAAACATGTGGAAGAAGGTGCTCTGGTCAGATGAAACCAAAATCAAACTTTTTGGCCACAATGCAAAACGATATGTTTGGCGTAAAAACAACACAGCTCATCACCCTGAACACACCATCCCCACTGTCAAACATGGTGGTGGCAGCATCATGGTTTGGGCCTGCTTTTCTTCAGCAGGGACAGGGAAGATGGTTAAAATTGATGGGAAGATGGATGGAGCCAAATACAGGACCATTCTGGAAGAAAACCTGTTGGAGTCTGCAAAAGACCTGAGACTGGGACGGAGATTTATCTTCCAACAAGACAATGATCCCAAACATAAATCAAAATATACAATTGAATGGTTCACAAATAAACGTATCCAGCTGTTAGAATGGCCAAGTCAAAGTCCAGACCTGAATCCAATCGAGAATCTGTGGAAAGAGCTGAAAACTGCTGTTCACAAACACTCTCCATCCAACCTCACTGAGCTCCAGCTGTTTTCCAAGGAAGAATGGGCAAGAATTTCAGTCTCTCAGTGTGAAAAACTGATAGAGACATACCCCAAGCGACTTTCAGCTGTAATCGCAGCAAAAGGTGGCGCTACAAAGTATTAACTTAAGGGGGCCGAATAATATTGCACGACCCACTTTTCAGTTTTTTATTTTTTACAAAAGTTTAAAATAACCAATAAATTTCGTTCCACTTCACGATTGTGTCCCACTTGTTGATTCTAAACCAAAAAATTTTAATTTTATATCTTTATGTTTGAAGCCTGAAATGTGACAAAAGGTTGAAAAGTTCAAGAGGGCCGAATACTTTCGCAAGGCACTGTATTTATACTACTAATCTAAGACAAATATATTGAAAATTAGGGAGGGTGATTTGTACAAGGCTTGACAAAGGTTTTCAGTTTGCACTGCACTTGCCACTTTTTTTTTTTTTTTTTTTTTTTTTAAAGTGGGCAGAAAAGGCCTTTGTAACCCAGTAAATTTACTGGTGAAAATAATGGCTTAATGGGTGAACCAGTAATAGGCCCTAGCTGGAGTAGATTTAAGTTTCTGGTGCACAAACCACCTGAGACAAGCCAAAATTATTAAGAGGCACAAAGCTCCTAATAATTTAGCCACAATTCACTCCAAAATGACTATACATTAAGACTGGCGTACCATATACCAGTCTCAATAAACTGATATGAGCACCATATTCACAAATCACCCTGGTGAAGCTGAGTTTTAATTTTTATATTGAAATAAATTCTCCACTTTAAAAACATCTTGGGTGTCCTTATTAATTTTGCTATGAGGCCCTATGATATTTGTGTATACTACAGGTACTGGAAATATGGCCCTATTTTGAAGTAAAATGGCAGTAATCTGTAAATATTACAATAGAAAATACTGCTGTCAAATTTGTGTTGGCCCTGCCTCAGTCAGAGACAAAAGGCTGAACACAGTGTTTGTGAGACAATATCTTAAGATTTATTCATTCAGGGTAATAGAAGATCCTTTCATCACTACATGTGAGTTAAAGGAAGGTTCTTGCTATGTGAAGTAAGGGTTATTTAGTTTGGAGGGTATTCATGCCTACTCCATGCTTGCTACAGTCACTTTATCTGCATAGAGTGGATGCAGACTCTTTTTGAAGATGCCTGAAGACTATTCATACTTTCAGTAAGACGTCTCATGAATTCACTGTTGGGTATGTTATTCTGCAGCTGCTTCACTCCTTTGAAGGGGTTGCTTTTACAAATCCATATGTATGTTGTACTGCAAGTCAGTTCAGCAAAGTGTGACTTTATTTATTCTACTTTTTCCCACCAGTCAAAGCAGCAGTAAATAAAGATGGAGTAATGGAGTGCATGTTTTAATAGAGTTTCCACAGTTTAGTCTTGTCACATTTACAAAATTTGCACAAAGGTGTATTAAAATCTCATATGTATATGATGCTGTTACATAAACAAGACACAGCTAAATTCGCACTGATATTGCTTTTACTACTTGCTTACTATTGCTTTTCAGGTTCAGGTTTGCTATCCAAGATTTGTTAGCTTGTATTGTCACATGAAAAAGCTGCACTGTGTTTTTGCAGAAGGTTGTAGCATCCGCACATCCCAAAAAGCAAGAGGAAATGAAACCCACTGCTACATAAGTGTACCAAAGTTACTACTAGTCCATATTAATAAATATATGTATATATGAATTTGTTGTATGTATTTAGTGCTGTCATGTATTTGCTTTTGGCTTAAATATTTCCTTTTTTAATGTCTTAATCCCCTCAGACCTAAGAAAGAATTCAGTGACAGCAATGCTTCTTGTGAACCAGAAGTCCACCAATGCTCTGCAGCTCCATGATTTTAAAGATCACATTGATATATGGACATTCATTTCAGGCTGTTCCCAACGGAGGTATTTTCATCTCAGAGATCCTGCGGGACTGTTTTTAAAGTGGCCTAAATGAAATTGTTTCTCCGTCACTTCTCGCTGTCACAGAGCTGTCAGCCTGTACCAGCCCACATGCGACAATGAAAATGTTCTTATTTATAGAAAAGGTTTTATCTCTGCTATTCTCTATGCCTGCACTGAAAAGAGCCATGAATGGTAGGACATATTTTAACATGTCCGAGCTGTCTTTGTGCTCCCATAAAACTGTTTGCGATGCCAAACAGCCTATTTCATCTATGTCTTAATCAAAACTGCTGTGTCTGCACTTTTTTCCTTTATTTTCAGTATCTGCTTGGAATATGAAAAAGTTTTAGGTGCTAGAAATCTCCATTGATAACTCAATTTAAAATTTACAAGCCCAAATATAATATATCTATACATATAATAATATATTGTATATACACTCACTGACAAAACAATAAAGCACCAAGAAAGAATTGTTGGAATCAAATGAAACTTTATATGTGTGAATGTAATGATGATATATGTGATTACAATATAAGAGTGAAAGGATAGGTTTATTGGGGAAAACTGTACAACTGAAAGAGGGATCTAGTACCCTGTTGGGCCCCCGTTATCTTTGATACAAGATGAAATAGAGTTAGGCGTGGGGGTATACAGGTTCCATATGGTATCACTCTTGTAAGTTGTCAAAGCTGGTGTTACAGCTGGTCCCATAAATACTTGACTGGAGATAAATTTGGCGACCAGGCAGGCCAAGGAAGTGTTGCAATCTGGTAAAGACATTCCAAGGAAACCCTTGATATGTGTAGGCTAGCATTATCCTGATGAATAATGCCAGTTGGAAGAATTATCATGAAAGGCAACACATGTGCCGGCTGGATGTTCTACTGCTGCTAGTGGAAGAGTGAAGAAATCAGGCGATACCTTTTAGAGGCTAACTGAGTATATTTGATAAGTTTTGATAAGTAAGCTTTCAAGAGTCTAGCTCTCTTCTTCAGACATGGTGTTATACAAGAACTGAAAATTCACAGATTATTTATACTCTATACACATGATATTCAAAGGATTTTAGAGTCCTTAAAAAAACAAAAAACAAAATGCAATTCAAGTAGAGAAGTTATTTACAACAGGTCAAAAAAACAATCTGGAAAGTTGTGGTGCGTGACAGAGGGATCTGTTCCACTACTTTCAATGGCTAACACGGTACAACATTATACTACTATCTACTGCTGCTAGGCTACATTCTATAGCTGCTAGGCTAGTTTCAAACAAAAGAGGTGCAAAATGGCCATGAAAAACATCCATTTTTCACGGCCGTCTTGCACCCGAGGGGCACCTGTTTTCACCAGTCTCCCATTCAATTCAATGTATGGAGGAATCTGTGACAACAGACCATCAAAATAACGGTCATGTGAATAGCTCCCATTCACTGACAGTGAAATTAATGCTGCCGTGTGACATCCGTTAAAATTATGAAAGTCACATGGCCAGTTTTCATTTTCATGTGAATGTACCCTAGTGTCCCTGATATCAATACTAGGGTTAACCGACTATCATATGCAATGGCTCTCCACATCATCATACCAGTAGCTTGGGCAGTGTGTTGCTCCACAGCAAAGGTTTGAAGGATTTAGGCACTCAAAATGAGGCCACCATACTTGAACATGACCGTTGTCGGATCCCAAACGGAACTTGGATTCGCTGCTAAAGACGATATGTTTCTAGTCTGTAGCAGTAGTCAGGTTTCTTGTTCATGAAACCACTGCAAACAAAGGTAGCGGTGGCTGGCTGTCAATGGCAGGACATGTAAGATGCGCTGTGACACCAAATTTGTTTCTGCTAAGTTAACCTGAAAATTATCCAGGCAGAGAAAGGGGGCTGTAATAAGGTTGCCACCTGTGTCTGTATGGTGGATAGTTAAATAGTTGGAGATGCTCATGCTTGTTGGTCATTGTAATGATCCTCCCTACTGATGGTCTGAACGAGACTAATACCAAATTGTTCGCTTTTGTTAAAAAACAAACAGCTAGGTCACAACAGATTATATGGCAGGCAATTTGTTGAAACAACCATATAGCTTCTTTCAGTCCAATGATGTGCTTTCACTCAAAGTCAGTTAACTGGGCAAAATATCTTTGGGTGCATATGTATCACTATCTGACAATAGCTGCTCACAGTCTATCTCCTGTAGTACAGCCCTTAACCCTAGTGAAAATTGGCCTTTTTGAAATTAAAGGATTTGAGGTGTAGATCGCAAGGGTAATACAGCGAGGAGTAGAAACAGTCTGGGAAAGACAGTACAGAGGAGCTGGAGACTGGAACAAGTCACAATACTTGAGCAATGGTTGAATTGCCTCATGGGTATTAATAGGCCCAAACAGGAAACAAGATGGCTTCAAATTGGCACACATCGGTCATCTTGGTTAAGGGCAAATCCTAAGATAACACAGCAGCCTCCAGTGGTGAGGAGTGGAAGTGCAACGCAATAGTTCAGAGTGAGAGAAACAGCGGCCACTGGTGGTAAATTAGAAAAATACACCCGGATTCTGACATTAAAATACACCAGGATTCTGACATTAAAGTACACCAGGATTCTGACAGGATCAAATACTTATTTCTCTGCAAAATGCAAATAAATTTATAAAATTTATACAGTATGATTTTCTGGATTTTATTTTTGATATTCTATGTCTCACTGTTAAAATTAACCTACCCTTAAAATTATAGACTGTTCAAGTCTTTGTCAGTGGGCAAACTTACAAAATCAGCAAGGGATCAAATACTTATTTATTTCACTGTATATAACTCATCTTCTAATGACGTTATGTTAGGGAGCCTAAAGATTATGCCAAGATGTATTTTATCAATGGTTACATCCTTATGCAATTCCACCCACAAGGATTCAACATCTTCACAATCTTTATCCATATTTGCCTCTTTGATAAATGTGTAAGAGGTCTTTTTTTGGAGTAAGTGCTGGCATTTTTATTGGTACCATTATGGGGTACATACAAAATTTTTATCACTTTTTATTCAGTTTTGACAGCATTCATTATGGCATTTACTGTATGTGATGAATACTTTTATATCTTGTTATTTCAGGTATTTTTATATGTGGCAATATCTAATATTTTTAATTTTCAGGGTTTTTTATTTGTAAAATAGGGAAAGGGGGGTATTCATATTTTATTATTTTTGTTTATTTTATATTCTTTAAAAATATAGTTTTTACTTTTTTTACATGTATTTTTAGTCCGCCTGGGGAGATTGAACCCTGGGGGTTACATCACTGATACGATATACTGCAATACTTCTGTAGTGCAGTATATTGTCTATATACAGCAATTGTATTACACTCTGCCTGTGGCAGGGTGTAGTAGAAGATCAGTGATGACAGGCACATCAGTCTAATTGTCATGACAACTGATTGCCACTCTCCTTTGACATAGCAGAGGGTGATGATCACATCAAAGGTGGCAGCACCCATGCATCACAGTTGCTTAGCATGCTGCAGTATCAATTAACCTCAGAGTCTAAATGGTTAACAGTTGCAATCACTCTTTGTGCTTGTTACTGAATATTGCCAGCTGTATAATACAGATGACACCACCCATACATGGAGAGAGCTTGGCTCCATATTCACTGCCTGACATTATGATGTACATATGTACAGATTTGGGACCAAGATTTATTTCAGATCAAACACGTTCAGTAAGAACTGAAGCTTAAATTGGCTTAAAACATAATGTATAACACTGCCAGGGATATCCAATTTCTAGCTTTCTAAGGAAAACACAGTCGAAAAGATGTCAAAGTGAAATGACATGTATGTCTATAGAAAAACGGATAGTGTGGTGGATACAAACTCCTTGTTTAATCACACCCTGAGCTGACACTAGTTTTTATGCATTTTAACATTTGAAATGCTCCAAAATTACCCCTTTTAAGAGAAATTTGCTTGCTTATGGTTTTTTTAGACACACTTGGCAGTTATATTGCAAAAAAGCAATGGTTTTATAGAAAAATTAACCCCTTTTGATGACTTTTAAATGCTACAGGCTTATTGTCATTTGGTAGACCAATTTGTGGCTGTGTGCCTAGTTGAAAGTGATGAAAAATTGGCTTTAAAAAATGTGAAATCAAAGTTTGTTTTATTATGCCAACACTGTTGCTCCAACAGTGTGGTATAGTGGAATGTGGTGGACCAGCCCATAGGACATGTCTGGCTGAGTGTTGGCAGTGGTGTTAGCTGTGGCAACATGAGTTGCAGTACAGCATGGAATAATATGATAGACCAGGCCACAGGACATGTCTGGCTAAGTGGTGGAAGTGATGATAGCTTTGGCAATAAGAGGGCCAGTATGCCCCCCCCCCCCTTTAATAACAGAGATTTTTAAGATTAGTACAGACTGAAAGACTATTTCTTGGGTGAGCAACAAAAAACACTTGTATAACAGATTTTGTTCAAATTAGGGCAGTCTGAATCAGAGTTTTGCTGTTAGAACAGCAGTTTGTATGTATTTAACTAAAAAATGTAAACTCTTACACCAAAAAAATCCATAAGAAAATATTTTTCTCTAACAGGACTGACTTTGTGAGTAAAAACTATGTTAAACAATCTGTGGACAGATCAAACTGCTCTATTCCAAACAGACTTAGACAACATTAAATTATTGTCAGTGAAAGTGTATCTATCCTTTGTCCGTCTGTATTACTGCTGCATTCAGCTTTACAGTACTCAGTTCTCTGTACAATGCGGTGATGAATAACACATCCATCCCCTACTTCCACCATCACTGATTTGACCCATGTTTCAGTCCACACAACCTTATATACCGTATTTGACATCAGCACTGTAAGGTATCCACTTGCCGCTGACTATTGACTGAGAGGCTATCAGGTGATGCCAAAACTTCACAGTAACTCGCAAGACATGTGTCACTTCTGTATTTTTACTGTGCCTTTTATTAGTTGTTAAAAAAATGAACAATTTGTAATATTTGTGTCGTGAAGAATCGGTTCGCCCATCTCTAATCAAATGATGGGAAGGAGTTAAGGAACCATTCAAGATGATTTACAAAAATCAGAAGATTTTAGAGTTTAACTATTTTTTATTTCTGCACCTTGACTATCTGAATGAGTATTGCCTCAAATGACTGAATTAACATGGTCTTTCATTTGTCCTTGTCAGTGTATTTTATTGTATTGCTTGCAATAATATATTTTCATCTGTAATACTTGGGTACTTCCCAATTTAGCAAGATGATGGGACTATTGGTACAAACAGTGAATTCACAGCTTCTACAAGTTAGTCTGTCTGTAAAACACTAAAACTTTTCTTTGTATCTTACTCTTGTAATATAAAAAATGAATGAATCCTCATTTTAGATGGCAATAAAAATTTGATGAATTAATTTCAAACATTCTGTAATTCTAAGGATTTACCAAAAAGTGTCTATGAACAGCCCATAGCTGTAAATGTTGGGATTTACACAAGATTCTACATATTTAACTCAAGTTGACACAGCTTGTATTGACTTAATTGTTAATTTAGTACGTCTCTATTTTTCATCCATTTTTTATCAACTGATGTGGATCAAAATTCAAAGCTTACTTTATAAAAATACACGACAACGCTATTCCATATTTTGTTTTATTGTAAAATTTCAGTGGGTTTTCTGTGCAAAGCCCAATTACTTTGATAGTCAATTAGACAGCTTATAAAATCATGGTGAGGGCCAACTTCTGGGACTTTCACCACTGCAAAGAATGAGGGGCCCCAAATTCCCAAGAGCAAGACAAGCATACACTGTTCCTCTTCATATAGATACATGAGAGCACTGAAAGCTAAATGTATTTATTTGGCCCCTTTCTAATGAGAGGGACAATGGGACAGCCCACAGATGAGAAGGGATATGGTTTTATGACAATATCTGCCCTGGGGAACCTCTTACAGGCACCCCGATAAATTCCTCAAGGGCACCCAGTCAAGGTGCACATTTCAAGGTCAAACTCGGTATGGTTGAGAGCAAGGAGAAGGTCCAGACACTGATCTCCTTACCCAAAGGGGATTGGGGTGTCATTCTTGGTGTCTACACGATGGGGATCTCACCAAGAAGCCCATCAGACCTCTTGCTTTACCATATGGACGCCCAGAAAGGAGATAGGAAGAATCCTAGGATGAAAAGCTGGGGGCGGGACTTCTCCTTTTTGGTGACATCACTTAGGGAGGAGTCCAGGACAGTAAAAGGTCTTAGACCAGGGGAAGGGACAGTTGTTCCTGGAGAAGATGTGAGGGCAGGTCATGGTGTAGACTTCAACCATGCGACCTTGCCATGCGGCTTAAGAGCCAGGCCTGAGACTCTTTGTTCTAGACAGCATGTAGGAGACATATGCTCTGTAACTTGCTTAAGGAACAACCCTGAGGCCCACCAAATGGGAGCTCAGAGAAACTGACTACAAACCTGCTCTGGTATTTTTCTATCTTTTATTTCCCTTTTTATTTGCTGTGCTGTATTTTACTTTTACCTGTATTTGCTTGATAATTGATACAGTCATATGAAAAAGTTTGGGCACCTCTATTAATCTTAATCATTTTTAGTTCTAAATATTTGGGTGTTTGCAACAGCCATTTCAATTTGATATATCTAATAACTGATGGACACAGTAATATTTCAGGATTGAAATAAGGTTTATTGTACTAACAGAAAATGTGCAATATGCATTAAACCAAAATTTGACCGGTGCAAAAGTATGGGCACCTCAACAGAAAAGTGACATTAATATTTAGTAGATCCTCCTTTTGCAAAAATAACAGCCTCTAGTCGCTTCCTGTAGCTTTTAATCAGTTCCTGGATCCTGGATGAAGGTATTTTTGACCATTCCTCTTTACAAAACAATTCCAGTTCAGTTAAGTTTGATGGTCGCCGAGCATGGACAGCCCGCTCAAATTATCCCACAGATGTTCAATAATATTCAGGTCTGGGGACTGGGATGGCCATTCCAGAACATTGTAATTGTTCCTCTGCATGAATGCCTGAGTAGATTTGGAGCTGTGTTTAGGATCATTGTGTGGCTGAAATATCCATCCCCGGCGTACTTCAAATTCGTCACTGATCCTTGTACATTATTCTCAAGAATCTGCTGATACTGAGTTGAATCCATGCGACCCTCAACTTTAACAAGATTCCCGGTGCCGGCATTGGCCACACAGCCCCAAAGCATGATGGAACCTCCACCAAATTTTACAGTGGGTAGCAAGTGTTCTTCTTGGAATGCTGTGTTTTTTGACGCCATGCATAACGCCTTTTTGTATGACCAAACAACTCAATCTTTGTTTCATCAGTCCACAGGACCTTCTTCCAAAATGAAGCTGGCTTGTCCAAATGTGTTTTTGCATACCCAGGCGACTCTGTTTGTGGCGTGCTTTCAGAAACGGCTTCTTTCGCATCACTCTCCCATACAGCTTCTCCTTGTGCAAAGTGTGCTGTATTGTTGACCGATGCACAGTGACACCATCTGCAGCAAGATGATGCTGCAGCTCTTTGGAGGTGGTCTGTGGATTGTCCTTGACTGTTCTCACCATTCTTCTCTCTGCCTTTCTGATATTTTTCTTGGCCTGCCACTTCTGGGCTTAACAAGAACTGTCCCTGTGGTCTTCCATTTCCTTACTATGTTCCTCACAGTGGAAACTGACAGGTTAAATCTCTGAGACAACTTTTGTATCCTTCCCCTGAACAACTATGTTGAACAATCTTTGTTTTCAGATCATTTGAGAGTTGTTTTGAGGAGCCCATGATGCCACTCTTCAGAGGAGATTCAAATAGGAGAACAACTTGCAATTGGCCACCTTAAATACCTTTTCTCATGATTGGATACACCTGGCTATGAAGTTCAAAGCTCAGTGAGGTTACAAAACCAATTTTGTGCTTCAGTAAGTCAGTAAAAAGTAGTTAGGAGTATTCAAATCAATAAAATGATAAGGGTACCCAAATTTTTGCACCGGTCAAATTTTGGTTTAATGCATATTGCACATTTTCTGTTAGTACAATAAACCCATTTCAATCCTGAAATATTACTGTGTCCACAGTTATTAGATATATCAAATTGAAATGGCTGTTGCAAACACCCAAATATTTAGAACTAAAAATGATTAAGATTAATAGGGGTGCCCAAACTTTTTCATATGACTGTATATATTTCTGTATATGTTAGTGCCTAGTACCGACCCACTGGGGTTATTAAATATCTAAAATTTACAAAGCTCGTTTCATATTATCCTATGAGCCCGGTCCGCTCACGGTGTGTGGGTGGGTGGTAAAGAAGGTTGGTCGCAGGTGTGCCAAGCGGTTTGGCTGAGGTCAGTGCTTCTTCAAAGTGCATCTCTAAAGTGTACAGAACAGAATTAGGCCAGAATTTAATAGAATTCAATAGACTATCATCCTGCATCTGTAATTGTCATCTGACCCTGTATAACATCTGTAATCCACAGGTATGTGTAATGCATCTGGACCCATATACTGAACCTCTCCTGCTCCATTCATAATATACATCTGCTTGCTGATTTTATTATATCTATCTGCTGGTACGCTATTTTCCACTTTGTAATTGTATTAACTTTGAAACCCCTGCCTCCATCCCCCCTGCTGAGTCCTTCCCCCTTTTTTATTTCTCATCTGTCCCTTCCTGCTGTCTGTGATTCTATCTGCATGTTTCCACACCCCCTATTCACACCTGATACACATGAAACAAATGTATTCCTAGTTAATATAAATGTGAGAGCATGGGTCAGTTTGACCGAGGTCAGTGCATCTCTAAAGTGTACAGACCAGAATTAGGCCACAATTGGACCAGAAGGGAACTGAAGGTAACAACAACCCACTAAAACAAAACCTAGTTATTATCTACAGAAATGCTTCTCACTATAATCACTGTTGTACTTCCCATACTTGTAAAAAACACTTTTCCACCCCAAACCAGCCATGTCACTAAGAATATCTTTATCTCACCATCTTTTCTACCCCGCCATCTGACCTTCTCTGCACAGCTACTCACACACCTGCAAGCTTTCTGACCCAGACACACACAACCTCCCCACACTCTCTCCTATTTACACCTGCTATCCCCCTCCCTGCTACTCCTCACTTCTGGTGACATATCTCCTAACCCTGGACCACCCCAGCACTTCCCTGCTGTCTGATCTTTCCTCACATTCGGCATCAGCCCATGGAAATCCCCAAATCTTACACCTATCTTACCCGCTCCTGCCCCTTCCCACACCCTACCCGGTGCACTATGGAATACTTGCTCTGTAAGCAACAAACTTGACTACATCCACGACCTCTTCATTTCTCCTAAATTATCATTTCTTGGTATCAAAGAAACATGGATAATACCCTCAGACCCCACCTCCCCTGCTGCCCTTTCCTATGGAGGTCTGCAATTCTCGCACACTCCCCGTCCCAACAATAAACCTGGTTGAGGCGTAGAAGTACTCCTGTCTGACAATTGCTCCTTCACCCCAATCCAACTACCTGCTCTCACCCTCCCCCTCCTTTGAAGTGCACTCTGTTCGCATTTACTCCCCCTCCAACCGGCCGTTATATATCCACCGCACAGGACCTACTACTGCCTTTATCGACCACTTCACCACCTGGGCACTTCCTATCCACTGACACCCCCACCATCATCATGGGTGATTTCAACATCCCCATTAACACAAACCACCCCTCCGCTTCCAGTCTCCTGTCCCTCACTGCCTCCTTTGGTCTCTCTCAATGGTCCTTCTCTGTCACCCACACAAAGGGATACACGCTGGACCTCATATTCACCCGCCTCTGCTCTCTAGTCAACCTCTCTAACTCTCTGTCCACGCTCTCTGACCACAACCTGCTGACATTCTCTGCCCTCTCCTCTGTAATAGACTCCCCAACCCCTAAACCAGCACGCCCCCGCAGGAACCTTAATCGCCTTGACATCCACATGGTCTCAGACTCTCTCCTACCGCTCACTGACATATCCTCACTCCAGAACGCAGATACCGCCGCTGACTTCTACAATACCACCATCACTTCAGCCTTTGACTCTGTGGCCCCCTTCACTAACACCAGAGTCCGACCGATCAATAGGCAATCCTGGCACACTGACCTGACTAAAAACCTGAGACGTGCCTCTCAGATTGCAGAACGCCTCTGGAAGAAAAGCCACTCCCAGGAGGACTTCCTTAGGTACAAAGAGGCAGTTCTCACATTCAAGAATGCACTCACCTCTGCAAAGCAGGTCTACTTCTAATGCACTAATATCTACCCTATCCCGCAACCCCAAACAGCTATTTACTACCTTCAACTCCCTTCTCCGTCCTCCTGTGCCCCCTCCGACATCACTTATCACAGCTGATGACTTTGCCTCTTATTTCAAAAGCAAAATTGACACCATCAGAAACAGTCTCACCCTACACCCCCAACAACCACTCTATCCAACTGCTCGGTGCTCTTCATCTTTAACCTGTTTCTCCATCATCACTGATGAAAAGCTATCCACCCTAATCTCTAAATCCCACCTCACCTCCTGTGCGCTTGACCCAATCCAGTCACATCTCAGTAACCCCAGACCTCAGTAACCCCAAACTCTCTGAAGTCATTACTCCTGCCCTGACCCATCTCTTCAACCAATCCCTAACAAATGGATCCTTCCCTTCCACCTTCAAACATGCTACTGTCACACCTATACTTAAGAAACCCTCCCTCAACCCATCCTCTCCAGCCAACTATCGCCCCATCTCACTGCCTCACCTCACCAACCCCGCATTCAGCGTCTCTCACTCGCACACCACCTCCCTGCCATGCCCTCTTTCTGTAGATGTCCCCCCAAGGCTCCGTCCTAGGACCCCTCCTGTTCTCCATCTGCACCCTCGACCTTCGCCAACTCATAGAATCTCATGGTTTCCAATACCATTGCTATGCTGACGACACCCAAATATATAAATATATCTCTCTGGACCAGACATTACCTCCCTGTTGTCCATAGTCCCAGTGGGTCTAGCAGCCGTAGCCTCCTTTCTCTCCTCCCGCTTTCTCAAACTCAACATGGAGAAAACGGAGTTCATAATCTTCACCACTCCTCGCCCGGCCCCCCTCCTGTCCCATCTATCAAAGTTAATGGAACCACACTCACCCCAGTCCCACGGGTCCGCTGCCTTGGGATAACCTTACACTCTGACCTATCCTTCAAGCCGCATATTCAAACCCTCAACACCTCCTGCCACCTCCAACTCAAGAACATCCATCGAATCCGCTCCTTCCTCATCCCTGAAACTATAAAGATGCTAGTCCATGCACTCATAATCTCCCACCTAGACTACTGTAACATCCTTCTCCGTGGCCTCCCAGCTAACACTCTCGCCCCCCTCCAGTCCACCTTAAACTGTGCTGCTCGCTTAATACACCTCTCCCCCATTCTTCATCGGCCACTCCCCTCTGCCAATCCCTTCACTGGCTACCCGTTGCCCAGCGAATAGAGTTCAATATGACGCTGACATGCAAAGCCATCCACAACCTGTCCCCTCCATATATCTCTGACCTAATCTGCTACCTGCCCAAACGTAACCTCTGATCCTCCAAAGACTACCTACTCCGCTATCCTCTTATCCGCTCTTCACAGAACCGTCTCCAAGACTTCTACCGTGCATCCCCCATACTCTGGAACTCATTACCAAGACACATAAGACTGTCCCCACAATCACAAGCTTCAAGAAGACCCTGAAGACTCACCTATTCAGGAAGGCCTACAACCTCCAATAATGCTAATGTCACCACACCACCACCTGTACAGCCTCTCTCCTCACCTTCTGTTTCTATCCCTCTTCCCTCATAGATTGTAAGCCCTTGCGGGTAGGGCCCTGTAAGGATGAGACCCTCAATTTATGTATCTTTCTTGGACATGTATCATTCTTTATTCGTATCAGTCTCACATATCTGTAGGAATGTAGAGCTGTGTTTAAATTGGTGGTCAATTCGCTCCAGTGGTTTTATGTGCATACCATGGAGAGAGGGCCTTTCTGACCCATCAGTGTGATATCCCAGATGTCCAAAGGGGGGAGAGTGGGCTAATGACCTGAAACTAACCCAGGCACCCACCTTTCCTTCTAACTGGCATAGATTCCTCTTTTCGTGAGGAGAGGGCTGGCTGGGGGGAGGTGAAGGGTGGAGCTGGACAGGGTCTTCACACTGAGGTGGGGAGAGGTCTTTTGGTCTTTGTGTGAAGCCTGGAAGAGAGACAGCTAAGAGAGAGCTGTGCTCAGGAACCTTCCTTAGGTCTGGTATTACTCTATACTTTATTCCCATTTTTGTTTTATGTGCTGTATCATCGCATTTTGCTCGTTTATTTATGCTTGATCATATTAATATTGTATATTTCTGTATATGCTATTAATTAGTACCGACCTACTTGGGTTATTAAATATATAAAATTTATAAAGCTTGTTTCATTCTATCCTACGAACTCGGTCCGCTCACGGGTTGTGAGTGGAAGGTTAAGAAGGGTGATCGCAGGTAGGCCAAGGGGCTTGGCAAGGCGATATTCTTCACAGGCCCTCTATCCCATTGTGCCAGTTGGTCACTGTCAGTATTATGTTTGTTTTGTATTTTTTGTGTACCGTATGTAAACCCTCAAATGTAAAGCACCATGGAATTAATGGTGCTATATAAATAAACAATAATAATAATAATAATAATAATGGCAGCACGGTGGCTCAGTGGTTAGCACTGCAGCCTTGCAGCGCTGGAGTCCTGGGTTTGAATCCTGCCAAGGACAACATCTGCAAGGAGTTTGTATGTTCTCCCCGTGTTTGCGTGGGTTTCCTCCCTATATGGGACAGTGACTGTCAATGTCTGTAAAGCGCTGCGGAATATGATGGCGCTATATAAGTAAGCATAATAAATAAATAAATAAATAATAATGCTCATCCAAGCTTGCTGACTGTGCAGGGGGAGTACAAACTCATAGGCAATTAGGGTATTGGGAATACCAATAGATAACTTATACAAGTAAGTCATTTGATTGCCTGGTTATAAAAGTAAAATGATAGCTGTTACTAGAATGTTTTACTGTTGCAGTTCTACAATTGAAGGACTTCAAGGTTTCTTTAAAGAGGAAGTGTCTCCTAATACAAAATATTGCTTGTTTTTTTTTTTTGTTTATTTGTTTTAAAACATCCATCCATTCAAAAGATACAGCCTCTGGATGGTTATATGTAACCTTATATGTAACTCTTTTGTTTTCTCTAAGAAATAAAATCTTATCATTTCTCTGGAGTACAACCTTCCAACGACATATCTTTTTTTTCTAATATTAATTTCCAATGTTTTACCTGCAAAGACATGGGGAATTAATTCATTTTTCTTGCACAATATTTTTCACTAATGTTTGTGACTTTTGTTGTTGAATGTCTACTGTGAAATTTTTTGAAAAGTGGGTGGGGCATGGGAGGGCTTAGCATAAGGGTGTGAAATATTAGTCTTGATAAATTCTGGAAGAACAAGTTCTAAAGAACATTTTAGATAGGGAATCCAGTAAAAAATATTATATCCCCAAGTAAATTAAAAAAGAAAGAAAAGGAGCCATAGCAAGGACTTTAGCCAATTCTATTATATAGTCTTTTAAGTGCAAGCCAAGAATTGTAGAATAAAGACTAAGGCCACACGTTGTGGAAAAACTTTTTTTGTTATTGATTTTGCTGCAGTTTTTTGAACCAAAGTCAGTACTGGATTTAGCAGAACGGAGAAGTCTGTTTCCCATTCCTTTTGAAAACACTCTTGACACAGCAAAATCTGAAACAAAAAAGCAGCTTTTCTGCAAATATGGGGCTTTATGAGGTTGTAAAAAGCTCTATACTTGGGTGAATTCTTACTCACATGTTGACCCATAAGGTAACGTTATTGGAGGACTCAGCTTCTTATAAAAACATAGAGATTTATTAAAGTCTTCATGGAAAAAATCGATACAGGAAAAACTTCCAGAATAACAGAAATATCAGTCAATGTCTTATAAGGGTGGATTCACACTTGCTCCGGCACTCCGTCTGCCGCAAATCCGACCTAAATGTCGGAAAACTGGATAGGGAAAGGTTTGCGCCACTTTGTTTAAAAACCCATTCACTTGAATGGGTTTTTAAAGCAATGCGCGGGTATGCGCTTACACCCTCTGCGCCGCTAAGACAGTTTTTTTCATCGGACACAAAGTCCTGCATGTCCCTATCCAGCCCCTATCCAGTTTTCCGACATTTAGGTCGGATTTGCGGCGGACGTAGTACCGACGCAAGTGTGAACCCACCCTTAGCTTACATCATGGGAGAAGCTCATAGCTAGGTTTCTTTAAGCTGGATCTCTTGCAGTTCCACCTTGGCTCATGTTTGTTCAATTCTGTGTGCTGATTAGCTGTGGGGATGGTCACAACATCTCTCCAGGTGTCAGAGAAAGACAGAGCGGCAGACAGACCCCGACATGTGTGTCTGTAAATCATTTATATTCATGAGAGGGGGTGTTCCCCAGCATCCTCAAACTCTTTGCAACTGTATTTGGAAAACACTAAAATAAGTGTACCCTTAACACACCCATGTATTCTAAGATAGAAGTATGTTGTCAGCAGAATAGACGTAACCCTTACATGTCATGAATATTGTAATCTAATAATATTTAACAGAGGTTTATGAGACCCTCCAGAATTTTTCATACTGATGACCTATGCACAGGATAAGTCATCAGTGTCTGATTGGTGAGGATCTGACACCCAGACCCTGCAATAATCAGCTGATCTGACTGACTTTGGGCACCAGAACCATTCCTGTTCAAATAATAGCCCCCATTTCCCTTGTTTATTCCAGACCCATTTACACCACAGAGCTCAGTCTATTGAGTTTCGTCTCATTGCTCCAAATCACCAGTTTCCAATCTTTTACTGTCCACTTTTCAAACTTTTTCACAAACTTGATGCTTCTTATGACGATATTGAGTCGAGACTTCTTCACCTTTTTTCTAGTCAACATTCCAGACTTGTGTAACGTGTGTCACAGGATGCTTGCATGGATGTCTGTGATCTCACTATCACAAAGCATACAAGCCACCTCCACTGCCGTGTTTGTCGCGCCAGAACTGATAGACCTTGTGATGAGCCGACTGGTCAATATTTTGCCTGGATGTCCACCTCTTGGCTTTTGAATGAATGGACGGACTTCATTTCGTATTCTTCTAACTGTCATGATACTCACATGATGCAGTTTGGCAATTTTCTTAGCCGAGAGACTGCTATTGATAAGCTGGATGATGCTGTTTCTCTTTTCTTCTTCAAGGCTGATCCTCAATTTGAACCAGTGACCTTTTGCTTGGGAATCAACCTAACAACACACTGAGCTATTAGGGAATGTGAGAACAGGTTGTAATTTGTAGTATACAAGAAGAAAAAGATTTTTCCATCACCAGGAGCAAAACAGTAATAATACAGTTACATGACAAGAATCTGCATAACTAATCATATGCTAAATAGTTGCAAGTCAAATTTATTTATGAGATAGTCAAGATGATTGTCTATAAAATGATGGTAGTCTCATGTTCTAAGCTGTGATGGATGGTGAGATATGGAGCCTGAAAGTCAAAAGTTCTGAACATTGTTGCCCTTTTTCTCATCAGTGTAACTCAAACCAGTTATCTGGTGTGAGTACATTAGTAAATTTGTGGGGTTGAGACATCCCTGCCCCATCCCACTTTGTTCTCCACCCCGCTCCACCCACTTTCACAAAAAGTGGTGAGTGAGGCGCAGAACAAAGTGGCACATATTTGGCCCAAGAAAGGGCAATTCATCAAAAATGCGCCACAATTACACACATCTACACCAGAAAACTGGCATAGTTGGGTTAATAAATTCCCTAAAAATGTCTTGCAGAAGTCAAACTTATTTGAAAATGACAACACCCCACCCAGCACTCAAGCTACTGAAAGTTAGCCCCCAGGTTGTATTTACCTGCTTTCAGAAATTAGATAATCTGGACTGGTCCACCACAGAACTGGAAGATTCTACATTGCAGCCAGGCTTGGACATAAAATATCTAACAGAAGCCAAATTCATATAAACATGAATTTGGAGCCAAACATTTGCCACTTAGATCTATTCTAAGCTAATTCTAAAACAAAACAATGTGATTCAATTAATATTGTGTCCTTTGTGTGCAACAAAGTTTTCAATGTAAATCAGTTTTCAACGGAAATTTTCACTTACTGTGGACCTCAAAACCTGATGATCGCTACCCGCTATCATTAAATGAGGATTTGGTTTTGCAAAGGCCTTGCTATGCTTTTTAAAATTAAAAAATATTTTATTTTAAGCAACAAAAAAAGAAATAAAATATAATCCAATTTTATGCAATAACTTGAAAAATCAGAGAAAAACAATTAAATGTGGTAATGAAAGAGTTACATTGAAAATCTAGTTATTAGAAGTCGCTTTGACGCCTGAAATAAACAGGTCAGGAGGTTTGGGAATATGACAGTAAAGCAGGAAAAAAATTCACAACATTCAATTTCTGAAGAAGCAAACCATGACTGACAAGGTCAAACGCTCCTGGTATATCAACAAACAATGGCAGCCACTGCTTCCTCTACCTCAGCAAATTACGCTCTCCTGCTGGAGCTGCTCATGTGTGGATATTACATGAGAAAACTTTCTGAAGAGCTGCAGATGAAAAGCTATTGTGTTGCTAGGAATCACTTGTCTTTTCCTCTCTACTTATTACCCCCGAGTTAGGGATGAGCAGTTCATTTTTCAGAGGCTGCTCTTTGCAGGACCAAAGGGAACTAGCAGCATTGATGTATAATGAGCAAACCTGTCTGCATATTTATCTGTTCCTTTTAATTGATTTTCTTAACACCATGGGGTCTTCAGACATCAATTATGTTGCACTCAGCTTTGAGAGGCCCCAATGTTTATCATGTTTGATGGTTAAGTTAGGGAAATCATTCTTTTCTCGTTCTTTACTTTTTCTGTGTATTGTGTGTTGTCAGATCAGCATCTAGAGGATACAAAGCTGAAACAGTAATTTTGTAAAGCTGATTAAGTCTGGTAGCTCTTGGGTAAAGTACATTTTACTGTGTAGTTAGTGGACTTTAGCATTCCTTCAAAATTTACCTAGATAAGGCTAAGGCCCCACGGCAGCAACGCATCGCGGTTTTTCCCACAGCGCTTTTCACAGAAAGTCCGCAGAAGTTTCCTCAGCAGACTTTCTGCTTCCATTACACCTATAAGGAAACTGCCAGCATTTCCGTTGGTAATATTGACATGCTGCGATTTTCAAAACCGTAACGGTTTTGAAAATCGCGGTTTGTGTCCGCTGCACGTATTTTTCCGCAATGTGTGGATGGGATTCACTAGGGACTATAAAATGCCGTGGTTTTTGCCGTGGCTTTTGCACCACCTGGGGCCCTGGCCTTATATGTTTTTTACAGATGTGAGTCCTGTTAGGGCTAATTCACACAAACATATTTTTGATCTATAGTCTATATGTTGTCCGGGCCTCCAACAGATAGCACAGAGAGCCACACTATTGAATGGTGCAAGACTACATGTCTATGAGAGAAAAAATGACGCCATGCACTATTTTAGTCTGTGTTGCAGAGAACACATACCTGAAGATTCAGTGGTCTCCGTATCCATCTCCTCCACAGACCTGCAGACTCACGTTCAACTGAGCACATCAATACCAGATCAGTGTGGGTCCAACACTATGCTGCAGTATTGCTGCTTGCTTCCTATTCAATAAAATGAGATTTAGGCCCCACATTGTGGAAACGCAGCTTTTTTTGTTGCGATTTTTTGAGCCAAAGTCAAGAATGGCTACAAAATGAAAGGGAAATATATAGGAGGTGCTTATACTTCTCCCTTCTGCATGATCAACTCCTGGCTTTGGCTCAAAAAAGCCATAGCAAAATCTGCAACAAAAAAAGCTGTGTTTGCGCAATGAGGGGCCTCAGCCTTAAGGTGTAATAGCAGTGTGTACCCCGTGAAAAAATGATGTGGGATTCTCCCCTTTTTTTCATAACAAGCCAAGGTGTAAAAAAGCAGCCGGGTCTAGTATTATCAGGGTGGGGAGTTCCATGGTTATTGGCTTTTCCCAGCCTAAAAATACCAGCTAACAACCACCCCAAAACCAGACCAACAGTTATATGGATTGCATCTGATGGTACCTGGCTCTTCTTGGCACCCTTGGCGAGTTAGTTACTGCAGTAATAGTGCATAAAAGCATAAAACTTATCTTGATGATACATTCCCACCCCCCCAAGTGTGTTAGAAGTTTAAGGCTAAGGCCACATGTTGTGGTAATGCAGCTAAAAACTTCTGTGGAACAAAGCAACAGAAATGCATCATAAAAACACAATTGTACATGCATTTTTTCATCGTGTTATTTTCGACAGCATTTCCATAATGAAATGACACACCGCATTTTTGCTTAATTTTTCCCTCACCCCATAGATGTCAGTGGGGAAAAACTCCACATTTCTTCAAGCAAAATTAACATGCTACTTTATTCAAAAAATGCACAATCCTGCATTATCCGAAGTGTTTTTTTCCACAATGTGTGTATGAGATTAAAGAGACTGTACTAATTCCCTCATATTCAACTGTCACCTCCACATTACAGAGCACATTACAGAGATAAACAACATATCTATGTTATCTATGTCACTTCTATAGATTAGAAAAAAAAAAACGACTTTGAAGTTTCATGTAAATGAGGCAGTTGGTGCACTGGGGGCGGGCTTACAGCCCTTGGAGTACTGCTTTTCCCACTCCACTCCTACCATCTCCTGTCTACACCTACCTGCCATTCTCCCACTGTTGTGACATTATCCATCCTACTAGAAAGAATACAACTAAAAGATTCATCACAGTGGCTGATGCTGGAAAAAAAAGGTGTAGCCTTATACTGTCTAGTCTAGGTTATACCACCTATTAGTTGGCTTACTTTGTGCTCTAAATTTCTGGCACAATTTTAGCACATATTGCTGAATTATAAGACCTGCCGCCTTTCTGGGCAAAGCAAGAAAGTGTCTAAGGCTAAGGCCCCACATAGCGTAATGCAATGTGTGGATGTGATTATATAAAAAATGCTGCAGAAAAATGCAGTGAAATCACATTGCATTTTTTTCCGCAGAATTTTTTTCTGCAATTGGTGGATGAGATTACACAAAATCTCATTTTACTTTACTAGTAGTGTAAATTCTACCGTTATTTTTTCAGCTGCATCACGTTTTTTTCCACAGTGTTTTTTGAGTTTTTGCTGCATTTTTCTCTGTCTTTTCTTATCCTATTAAATATATAGGGGGAATGCCTGCGATTCCGCAGCTAATTTTAACATGCTGTTTTATTCAAAAACACACATTTTTGAAAATGCAGCTTTTATGCAGCTTTTTTTTCTAATAAGATTAAATTAAATCTTCTGCTCTGTTTCTGCAGCAGCCAAAATCTCTGCATTTCCACAACCTGGGGCCTTAGTCTTAGGGCTCTTTCACATTAATTACCTTTCTGTTTGTGTGTTATCCACATGGACATCATATGTTTGCTCTCTGTTCTTTACACAAACATCCGTACAGATATGCAACAATGCAAGCGCAATATTTTGCACCTCGATCAATTGCCCCTTGCAGGAACTGCCTGCCAATTGAAATGAATATCCGGGCAATGCCTGCTATGAATGCAGTAGCAGCCCAGAAATTCATATGAATAGCTTGGCAACTCCTGCTTCCCCCATCCCAGCTCTAACTACACTTCAATGTGATCAGGTTACTCCCAGTCATGGTAGCTCACTTCAGTGGCTTACTTTCAATATGACCAGAAGTAACCCAAGTCACATAGCTAGTGCAGGGATTCTTATGCAGTTTAGGAGTCCCTTGACTAGTTCAATCTGGCACGCAGACTTTGGGATGAGACAGAATTCTGTGTCATCTCCAGGTCCCCTGTGCCAGAATAGAAACCAGAGAAGACGGCTGTAGGTGAGTATAAATTCTTTTATTTATTTATACTGCTGTCTGAGGGAGTTGTCTGAGGGAGTTTTTATTTCAATAATAAAATATATTTTCTAATCTTTCAGTTTTTAAAAAAATACTTTACTACCGCCTTAGTTATGACTGCTGTCTAATTGACAATATTCATTACTAAGGTGGGCTTTATGTTAGTAATAACCCCCCAATTATTAACCTGGTACCCAACGGCATCAAGGGTGCTAGGAATAGCTGGGTATCATCCAATATTGGGTCGGCTGGAGCCTGGTATTATTAGGCTGGGAAGGCCCAAAAATCATGTCTTGGCCTTGGTTGTTATCTAAAGCTAATTAGTTATTGTTTTGTTTTGTTTGTTTGAGTTGGAAGGGACCTCAAGGGCCATCGAGTCCAACCCCCTGCAAAAGCAGGAATTCCTAGATCATCCCAGCTATATACCTATCCAGTTTCCGCTTGAAGATTTCAATTGATGAAGAACCCACCACCTCCCGTGGCAGCCTATTCCACTCCCTCACTACCCTTACTGTTAGAAAGTTTTTCCTAATGTCTAATCTGAATCTCCTTCCCCTTAGTTTCATCCCATTACTTCTCGTGCTTCCTTCTGCTAATGAGAATAGGGTAGATCCCTCTGCACTGTGACAACCTTTCAGATATTTAAATACCGCTATTAAGTCTCCCCTTAGCCTTCTCTTCTGCAAACTAAGCAGTCCCAATTCTTTTAGCCTTTCTTCGTAGGACATGGTTTGTAGACCTTCCACCATTTTGGTTGCTCTTCTCTGGACCTGCTCCAATAAATCGATGTCTTTCTTAAACTGGGGAGCCCAGAACTGTACACAGTATTCCAGGTGGGGTCTGACCAGGGCAGAGTACAGCGGAATAATTACCTTTCTTGATCTAGCTTCAATGCTCGTCTTGATACATCCTAGAATTTGGTTAGCCTTTTTAGCCACCGCACCGCACTGTTGACTCATGTTGAATTTGTGATCTATTATTATGCCCAGATCCTTTTCCCCTGTACTCTCACTTAGTACTATTCCTCCCATACTATATATGCTTCTTGCATTTCTGTTACCCAGATGTAGAACTTTGCATTTGTCCCTGTTGAATACCATTTTGTTCACCTCAGCCCATTGTTCCAGTGTGTCTAAGTCCTTTTGGATGCACTCTCTCTCCTCTCTAGTGTTGGCCATTCCTCCTATCTTTGTATCATCTGCAAATTTTATTAGTTCCCCATTAATCCCATCATCCAGATCATTTATAAAAATATTAAAAAGTACTGGGCCCAGGACAGAGCCCTGCGGCACCCCGCTTTTTACTTTCTTCCAGTTTGATGTATAGCCATTTAGAATTACTCGTTGTGCCCGATCATTTAGCCAATTGTGAACCCACCTTACTGATATTTTATCAAAGCCATACTTGATCATTTTTTCAATAAGAATGTTATGTGATACTTTATCAAAGGCCTTACTAAAGTCAAGATATACTATGTCCACTGCATTCCCCTGGTCCAACCATTCAGTGACTTTATTATAGAAGGAAATAAGATTAGTCTGACAAGATTTATTAGGCATAAAGCCGTGCTGGCTCTGATTAATTAAAGCCTTCCCATCCAGGTACCTAATTAAATGTTCTTTAACGATTTGTTCAAAGATTTTTCCTACTATCGAGGTCAGACTTACCGGCCTATAATTTCCTGGGTCGTCCCTATTCCCCTTTTTGTAGATGGGGACCACATTTGCCCTTTTCCAATCTAGAGGGACCACTCCTGTTTCCCATGACTTATTAAAGATTATTGCAAGGGGTTCTGTTATTTCCTCTGCTAATTCTTTTAAAACTCTAGGGTGTAAATCATCCGGTCCTGGGGACTTGGTTTCCTTAATCTTAGCTAAATGTTCTCTTACCAAACCTTCACTTATAATCAGCTTGGAGTCCTCATTCCCCTCATCACTATCACCATTAATGTTGATATTTCCATCCATTTCTTGGGAGAAGACGGATACAAAATATGAATTTAGTAACTCCACCTGCTGATCCACCATGTTAACTTTTTCACCCTTTTCGTTCTTCAGGACTCCAATGGTTTCCTTCACTTTTCTTTTGCTCTTAACATATCCCCAAAAACCTTTTACCTTACTCTTAACTTCTTTTGCAAGCTTCAATTCATATTCAGCCTTAGCTTTTTTTATGCTTATCTTGCAGAGTCTGCAAACTGCTGTATACTCTCCCTTAGATATAGCTCCCATCTTCCACTTGTTGTATGTTTCCTTTTTCTTTTTTAGTAGGTTATGTAATTTTTTGGTCATCCATCCTGGAGTTTTTAGGTGATTCCCATTTTTCTTGCTTCTAGGTATTGTTAGTTCCTGTGCATTAATGATTTCCCTACGGAAAATTTCCCACCCCTCATGTGCATTTTTGTGCTTAAGTATTTTTCGCCATGGAATTCTACTAACCCTTACCTTTAGGCCCCTAAAATCTGCCCTACTAAAATTGAGCCTTCTAGTCTTTGTCTTCTCAGGTCTTCTTCTTACAACCCCAAACTCGAGTATAGCATGGTCGCTGAATCCCAATGTCCCTGCTATCCTTAATTCCTTAACCATGTCCTCCTTGTTAGTTAAAACTAGGTCCAGAATGGATGTTCCTCTCGTGTTTTTTTCTACTAACTGGGCAATGAAGTTGTCTGCTAGAGAGGATAAAAATTTGATAGAGCTTTTACTCGTAGCTGTGTGAGTTTCCCAATGAATATCTGGGTAATTAAAGTCTCCCATGATAACAATTTCAAATTTCTTCGAAAGCGTGGTCATTTGCTGTGTTAGCTAGTGTAGTTTTTTCAAAAATAAAAAAATTATAGAAAAAATGACATGCAGTAAACCCAATTTTTCATAACCCTCCATATACAGTCATATGAAAAAGTTTGGGCACCCCTATTAATCTTAATCATTTTTAGTTCTAAATATTTGGGTGTTTGCAACAGCCATTTCAATTTGATATAACTGATGGACACAGTAATATTTCAGGATTGAAATGAGGTTTATTGTACTAACAGAAAATGTGCAATATGCATTAAACCAAAATTTGACCGGTGCAAAAGTATGGGCACCTCAACAGAAAAGTGACATTAATATTTAGTAGATCCTCCTTTTGCAAAAATAACAGCCTCTAGTCGCTTCCTGTAGCTTTTAATCAGTTCCTGGATCTTGGATGAAGGTATTTTTGACCATTCCTCTTTACAAAACAATTCCAGTTCAGTTAAGTTTGATGGTCGCCGAGCATGGACAGCCCGCTTCAAATTATCCCACAGATGTTCAATGATATTCAGGTCTGGGGACTGGGATGGCCATTCCAGAACATTGTAATTGTTCCTCTGCATGAACAATCTACCCAGCTTTCCATAGTCACTGCCTCCACACTGGATCAATGTTATTAAATACTTCAGTGTGGTACTTCAGTGTAGTATGTTCTACATGTAGTCAAACCTCTACTACATCAGCACTTTTTTTTTTTTTGCAGATCCAAAAAAAAAACCAAACAAACAGATGTTACACAGTTTGGACACAAATGTGGTGTCCCGCAGCAAAAAAGCGCTGCGGGAAAAACCGTGACAGCTACGCATCGCAGTTCTTCCCGCAGCGCTTTTGACAAAAAGTTCACAGAGTTTTCCTCTGCGGACTTTCTGCTTCAATTATATCTATAGGGAAAGTTACCGCCGTTTCCGTAGATATAATTGACATGCTGCATTTTCCAAAGCCGCAATGGTTTTGGAAATCACTGCATGCCCGCACTCCATATTTTCCTGCAAAGTGGGGATGAGATTTGCTAGAATCCCATCCACTTTACTGTGACTGTAAAATGCAGCGTTTTTTTTTCTGTGGCGTTTCCACCATGGTGGGCCCCCGGCCTTAAACAGGTTTCCCAGGTATTTATTATTGATCACCTATCCACAGAATAGATTATCAATATCAAACGAATGGGAGCTAAACTACAGTAACCCCACACTGCCACTACACAGTGTATGGCAGTTTCCAGGCCTTCCTATTATATAGTTCCATCACTAGTGGTTACCAGTTTCAGATGATTGGTGGGAGTTTTGGGTATTGGACTCCCACTGATCTGATATTGATGACCTATCCTAATGAAAAACCCTACAAAGTTTACAATGGATTCCAGTATGACTGCAAGAGGCAAAATTTTTTGGTCATACAGTGGGTATGGAAAGTATTCAGACCCCTTAAAATTTCACTCTTTATTTCATTGCAGCCATTTGCTAAAAGAAAAAAAGTTCATTTTATTTGTCATTAATGTACACTCAGCACCCCATCTTGACAGAAAAAAAAACAGAAATGTAGATATTTTTGCAAATTTATTAAAAAAGAAAAACTGAAATATCACATGGTGATAAGTATTCAGACCCTTTGCTGTGACACTCATATTTAACTCACATGCTATCCATTTCCGTGGCCTCCATAATCCTTAAATGGAAGAAGTTTGGGATGACCATAACTCTTCCTAGACCTGGCCGTCCAGCCAAACTGAGAAATTGTGGGAGAAGAGCCTTGGTGAGAGAGGTAAAGAAGAACCCAAATATCACTGTGGCTGAGCTCCAGTGATGGAGTAGGGAGATGGGAGAAAGTTCCACAAAGTTAATTATCACTGCAGCCCTCCACCAGTCGGGGCTTTATGGCAGAGTGGCCCGAAGGAAGACTCTCCTCAGTGCAAGACATATGAAAGCCTGCCTAGAGTTTGCCAAAAAAACACATGAAGGACTCCCAGACTATGAGAAATAAGATTCTCTGGTCTGATGAGACGAAGATTGAACTTTTTGGCATTAATTCTAAGCGGTATGTGTGGAGAAAACCAGGCACTGCTCATCATCTGTCCAATACAATCCCAACAGTGAAACATGGAGGTGGCAGCATCATGCTATGGGGGTGTTTTTCAGCTGCAGGGACAGGACGACTGGTTGCAATTGAAGGAAAGATGAATGTGGCCAAGTACAGATATATCCTGGAAGAAAACCTCTTCCAGAGTGCTCTGGACCTCAGACTGGGCTGAAGGTTCACCTTCCAACAAGACAATGACCCTAAGCACACAGCTAAAATAACAAAGGAGTGGCTTCGGAAGAACTCTGTGACCATTCTTGACTGGCCCAGCCAGAGCCCTGACCTCAACCCAATTCAGCATCTCTGGAGAGACCTGAAAATGGCTGTTCACCAACGTTCACCATCCAACCTGACGGAACTGGAGAGGATCTGCAAGGAAGAATGGCAGAGGATCCCCAAATCCAGATGTGAAAAACTTGTTGCATCATTCCCAAGAAGACTCATGGCTGTACTAGCTCAAAAGGGGGCTTCTACTCAATACTGAGCAAAGGGTCTGAATACTTATGACCATGTGATATTTCAGTTTTAATTTTTTAATAAGTCTGCAAAAAAATCTACATTTCTGTTTTTTTTCTTTCAAGATGGGGTGCTGAGTGTACATTAATGAGAAATAAAATGAACTTTTTTGCTTTTAGCAAATAGCTGCAATGAAACAAAGAGTGAAAAATTTAAAGGGGACTGAATACTTTCCGTACCCACTGCATATTCCATATTTTTATTGCTCAGTCATTCCTAATTCCTATGATTTGCTCTTCTCACATCCTGCTGAACAAGAGAATAATTTATTATACTAACGTCTGTTTGTATTATTAGGGAAACTAACATTTTCCAGACTCAGAATAGTTAAACAATTTAGAGACAGCCTATATATTATACAGAGCAAAGTGAAGTTACTGCTTTGTATTACAGAACTGTTAATTAATTTGTCTTTTAGCTATTATTAAATTACAGCCACCATTTCATGGTCTGCTGCAGATGTAATAGGTCTAGGGTTACGTACACATGTAGCTATAATAAGAAGCATTATATATTATATGAATAATGCTTGTTTTATACTGTTTACATGACATTTAAAGAATAACATTTAGTTATATTGTTTGCAGAAAGTAAATAATCTGACTGCCGCTACTGTTGTATACTCATATCAGTTAAAATACCCTGTGCCTTATGGGCCACAATACACCACGTTCCAAATTATTATGCTAATGATATTGTATATCTTAGAGTATAAATCTTTTATTTTTTTGTTTAAAACTCCAAATTATAACTTTTTTTTTTCATTAATTGAAAAATCAAAATCCACTGTTCCAAATTATTCAGCACAACATAGTTTCTAAACATTTTATAGTTTGTAAAGAACTGAAAATGGTCATTTGTTGAATTTGCAGCATTAAGAGGTCACATTTACTGAAATCAAAAGCAATTTCAATCAAAAACATCTTAACAGGTCAAGTTACATGTTAATGACCCCTTCTTTGATATCAACTTCACAATTCTTGCATCCAACTTGTGAGTTTTTGGATAGTTTCTACTTAAATTTCTTTGCAGGATATATCAGAATAGCCTCCCAGAGCTGCTGTTTTGATGCCTCCCACCCTCATAGATCTTTTGACTGAGGATATTCCAAAGATTCTCCATAGGTATCCCTGTATATGAAAAAGTCTACAAATTTATGAAAATATTTTTTACTCATACAGTGGGAAAAAAAGTATTTATTTAGTCAGCCACCAATTGTGCAAGTTCTCCCACTTAAAAAGATGAGAGATGCCTGTAATTGACATCATAGGTAGACCTCAACTATGAGAGACAAAATGAGAAAACAAATCCAGAAAATCACATTGTCTGATTTTTTAAGAATTTATTTGCAAATTATGGTGGAAAATAAGTATTTGGTCACCTACAAACAAGCAAGATTTCTGGCTCTCACAGATCTGTAACTTCTTCATTAAGAGGCTCCTCTGTCCTCCACTCATTACCTGTAGTAATGGCACCTATTTGACATTGTTATCAGTATAAAAGACACCTGTCCACAACCTCAAACAGTCACACTACAAACACCACTATGGTGAAGACCAAAGAGCTGTGGAAAGGCACCAGAAACAAGATTGTAGACCTGCACCAGGATGGGAAGACTGAATCTGCAATAGGCAAGCAGCTTGGTGTGAAGAAATCAACTGTGGGAGCAATAATTAGAAAATGGAAGACATACAAGACCACTGCTAATCTCCCTCGATCAGGGGTTCCATGCAAGATCTTACCCCGTGGGGTCAAAATGATCACAAGAACGGTGAGCAAAAATCCCAGAACCACACGGGGGGACCTAGTGAATGACCAGCAGAAAGCTGGGACTAATGTAACAAAGGCTACCGTCAGTAACACACTACGCAGCCAGGGACTCAGATCCTGCAGTGCCAGGCGTGTCCCCCTGCTTAAGCCAGTACATATCCGGGCCCGTCTGAAGTTTGATAGAGAACATTTGGATGTTCCAGAAGAGTATTGGGAGAATGTCATATGGTCAGATGAAACCAAAGTAGAACTGTTTGGTAGAAACACAACTCGTCGTGTTTGGAGGAGAGTGATTTCTGAGTTGCATCCAAAGAACACCATACCTACTGTGAAGCATGAGGGTGGCAACATCATGCTTTGGGGCTGTTTCTTTGCAAAGGGACCAGGACGACTGATCCGTGTACATGAAAGAATGAATGGGGCCATGTATCGTGAGATTTTGAGTGCAAACCTCCTTCCATCAGCAAGGGCATTGAAGATGAAACGTGGCTGGGTCTTTCAGCGTGACAATGATCCCAAGCATACTGCCAGGGCAATGAAGGAGTGGCTTCGTAAAAAGCATTTCAAAGTCCTGGAGTGGCCTAGCCAGTCTCCAGATATCAATCCCATAGAAAATCTTTGGAGGGAGTTGAAAGTCCGTGTTGCCCAGCGACAGCCCCAAAACATCACTGCTCTAGAGGAGATCTGCATGGAGGAATGGGCCAACATACCAGCAACAGCGTGTGCCAACCTTGTGAAGACTTACAGAAAACGTTTGACCTCTGTCATTGCCAACAAAGGATATATAACAAAGTATTGAGATGAACTTTTGTTATTGACCAAATACTTATTTTCCACCATAATTTGCAAATAAATTCTTTAAAAATCAGACAATGTGATTTTCTGGATTTGTTTTCTCATTTTGTCTCTCATAGTTGAGGTCTACCTATGATGACAATTACAGGCCGGCCTCATCTTTTTAAGTGGGAGAACTTGCACAATTGGTGGCTGACTAAATACTTTTTTCCCCACTGTATATTGAACACCGTAGAGGGAAAAAAAAAATCAAAACAGCCAAACTGCATTTTTTTTTGCATTTTCAACCTCCCATAAAAATAAAAAAAAAGAGATCAAAACAATAGACATTCCTTAAATTGGTATGAATAAAAAGTATATCTGGCACCAAAAAAAACTGTTTATGCATCCCTGTACACAGAAATATAAAAAAGTTACAGGTGTATGCCGATTTTTCTTTCTGCAAAGTTTTGGATTTTTTTAAAAGGGGTCAAAACAAAAAATCATAATGACCCATAAAATACAAGTGACATGTCATTTTGGCTGCAAAGTGAATGCCATAAAAATAAAGTCTGTGAGAAAGTTGCGCAAATGCAGTTTTTCTCCAATTCCACCCCATTCTGATTTTAATCCAGTTTCCCAGTACATCATATGGAATTTTAGGAATATTAAATGAAACTGCTAAGAACTACAATTTGTCCCTCAAACATTAAGACCTGATATGGCTCTGTGAACGAAAACATAAAAGAGTTATGGCTTTTGGAAGGGAGGGAGTCAAAAACAAAAGTGGAAAAATGCCTGTGGTGGGAAGGGGTTAAAGCAAAATGCATTTGAAATTTTGATGCAGACATTGATTATAAAATATAGGAAAACAAATCTGAATGTAATTTCTTTGATTGGTTTAATTTGTATTTATTTACCATATACATTCATGTATGTACTTTCATATATACTTATGTACTATAAGTTTACATTCATTTTTACTTTTGCTACACACACAGATATTTATTCGTTCTCTTTTTCACAAAGGATGTTCCTCAGATTATATGAAAAACCAGACTAAAAGTTCATCTCCTGCTTATTTGCACTTTCGCTCTTGGGGTCATTAAATATAAAGATAGCTTTATGATCACTATAAATTGTGAAGACTGGTTGGTAAAGAGTGAGAGACTCAATGATTCCTAATTTACTTTTGTATTTGTAACCTTGACTTGCCAATAAGCTTTTAGAGATCCCTTCACATTGTCCTGACATATCAGCAATCCTTTAATACTAATAAGATTCTAACATAATAAAGGGCAGGGGCTTTACTGACTGTCTTATCTATTATTTTGCAATTTGTACATTCTCTATGGCTCATATTAGAATAGTTTTAGAGTTGTATTGTTCTCTTAAAGCGTAACTAAACTTTCAACCAGCTTTTGATTTTCCAGCAACATTTGTGTCATCAATAAATTTTGTAATATCAATATAATTTTTTATTAATATTAATATCATGATTAATATCATTATGAAATCCTGCATGTTGTTATTCTTTCACTTGTTTCTTTATTGAGACCTGTACATTGCTTTCACTAAGAGTATGTGGACAAGCAGAGAAGCTGATGTTGGGGAGTCACTACAAACAGATATATCTCTGGCATATTAAACAAACCTTGTGTCATATAAAGTAAGAGATTCTCAGTTTTCATATGACTCGCAGTTCTAGCTGTAAAATTTCCAGAGATATCACCAGTTGAAAACACAGACAGCTGCTCACAACTAGTTTTGATGTCATATGAAAACTAAGAATCTCTTCTTTCATATAACACCAGAAGCACAGTTCTAGGTTTTATAATGCCCAGAATATGACTTTTTTGAAATGACAACCCTTGCCTCAGCTTCCCTGCATTATACAACAGCCTATACACCCATACTCCAGTGAGAAGCAGTGTACAGATCTCAGCTCACAGTCATGAAACAAGGGAAAGAATAAAGAAGCACAGGCTTTCACATAAAGGAGCCAACATTTATTACTAAAGTATATTACAAAATCAAAGTCCATAAATCACCACTCCAGCAGCTGAGGTGGCGTTGCTGCATTAAGATCGGGATGTAGTGCAGATGTGAAGAGTATGTGCATTGCCCTCTTCTTCAAGATTATGGCAGTTACTGAAACAGCTGAGCCAGTAAGTGATAATTATATGAAAATAAAATTATGAATTTTTTTCTCATAATTATTCCTTACAAACTCATAATTATGACTTTTATCTCATAATTATACTTTTCTTTTTCTCATAATAATGGCTTTAAAGGTCCTCATTTTTAAAAAGGAAATCTTTTCGTGCCCAAGATTCTCTTTACAGGAACTCATTATTATTATTATTAATAATAATAATAATAATAATAACTTTATTTTATAGCGACAACATATTCCGTAGCACTTTACAAATCAGAGGACACATGAACAGACAATATGAGACATTAGAATGTGACAAAGAAATAAACATATCAAACAATAGGAGTGAGGGCCCTGCTCGCAAGAGCTTACATTCTATGAGGAGATAGGGGGACACAAGAGGTCAGAGGGCTTGTTTGCTACCATGGTCCAGCCATCTTTTAATAGAAATGGTTGTGTAACTGAAGCTGTATGAACCATCACCAGCCAGTATCTGTGAATAAACAGATACTAAATGCAAGGAGTGCAGTGTAACTTCTAGATGGAGGAGGCAGGAACTGAGGAACAGAGGAGGAAGGATAAAAGGTGTTATTGTTCTACACCTCCGCCCACTACACTGTGATAGTTTTGAGTCAAACAAACAGAATTTGTAAGCCGATGGCTGGCAAAATACTGGAAGGGATGTACATCTCACCCAGATTGCTCAGATGGGTGAGATGAGAGAAATCCAGAGAGTTTGTTTCTCAGTAGACAACTATGTTTGCTGAGCATTATTTAAGTGCTGTGCACTGGGCTGGATTTTTTTTGGGAATGGCAGGTAGCCGAACTTGTTTCTATTCTAGGTGAGGTAACCCATTTCTGTTTAGTTAGAGCCCAGACGGGCAGGTATTTATTTTATGTTTTCTGTTATGCTGCATGTTCCAATTAAGTGTTTGAGTGAATAAAACTCAATACTTGGCCTATTACCTTGGAGTCTGTGTCCATGCCATCTCCCCCAGCACCCCCATATCATATATATATATATATATATATATATATATATATATATACACAGTACAGACCAAAAGTTTGGACACACCTTCTCATTCCAAGAGTTTTCTGTATTTTCATGACTATAAAAATTGTAGATTCACACTGAAGGCATCAAAACTATGAATTAACACATGTGGAATTATATACTTAACAAAAAAGTGTGAAACAACTGAAAATATGTCTTATATTCTAGGTTATTCAAAATAGCCACCTTTTGCTTTGATTACTGCTTTGCACAGTCTTGGCATTCTCTAGATGAGCTTCAAGAAATCCCACTTATTAAACCTGACAGGGCACACCTGTTAAGTGAAAACCATTTCAGGTGACTACCTCTTGAAGCTCATCAAGAGAATGCCAAGAGTGTGCAAAGCAGTAATCAAAGCAAAAGGTGGCTACTTTGAAGAACCTAGAATATAAGACATATTTTCAGTTGTTTCATACTTTTTTGTTAAGTATATAATTCCACATGTGTTAATTCATAGTTTTGATGCCTTCAGTGTGAATCTACAATTTTTATAGTCATGAAAATACAGAAAACTCTAGGAATGAGAAGGTGTGTCCAAACTTTTGGTCTGTACTGTAAATATATATATATATATATATATATATATATAGTGCAAAGTGAAGTGTCATGATGCTACAATTCCTGTACATTTATCAGTTAACGTAGATTCTGCATTGGGATAAGGGATTACAAAATGGGCATCAGACAGCACCTTTTGTGTTCATCCCTAAAGGGTACATTAATCCCTTATTCCATACAAGGATGGAACAGCACTCCAGAGTTGATGCAGAATTATTGTAGTAACTTTATTTTAGTGGACACATACAATAAGTAACAAACATGACCATCCATTACAGTCACATTGTTCTATACTGAAGAGGATGTTAATGGAATTATGGGTCTAGCTAGTGGAACACGTAAATTTCTGACTGGTCCGTCACTTGACAACCACTTCAGAGAACTTCAGAAACTGAAAAGAAGAGAAGGTTCCCTAAATCTGCATGTAATATCATTGCTGTCACACTGGATTTTGTCTACAGATTATCCGCTTATGAAGGTCCAGAAGTGGAGTGGATTCAGTATGCCTGGCACCCTACCCCCATAACAGGGGATTACTAAAAAGAGGAGTGCATATCTTTCTTATTTATTGGAACTTTGGATAAACTTGTCCAGGCTGACTTGGGTCCTACTACTCAATCAGTACAGGCCACGATCTCCGGAAGTCAGAATCCTAGCACCTTTCCTTGCATAAGCTGAGCACAATGCGGCAATGTGCAGAAGGGCTCTAGTTTTACCCATCCACAAACAGGGAAATGGTTTTACATCAAAGGACACTACACATGTGACTCATATCATGTGATAAATCTTATTAAATGCCCTTGCGGCTTTGGGTATGTAGGTGAGACCACGATGAAAATTAAAGATCGAATATCAAAGCACAAATCCACTATACGTATTGAAATTCTGGATATACCCATCCCTGCCCATTTTAAATCAGAGGGTCATAAACTTCATCAACTTAAGTTTAACGTGATTGAGTGGACCACCCCACCACGTCGAGAGGGGGGATCACATTAAGACATTGAAAACAAAGGAGATGCAATGGATCCGGATGTTGTAAACCCTTCATCCCCTTGGTCTCAATTGTGACTACTCTCCCATCTAATTTAATTGCCCGTTTACTCCATTAACATGTTTTTCTTCCTCACTTTTAGACGCTGTCCCTAATTGGATTAGCTCATCCTTGGTCTCATACGATGGTATAATACTTTCCCTTTTCCACCTCTGTTACCCTCCCCTTTTCTATAAGAAATATTTTTTTTTTAAAGAAATAAAAAAATAAAATAAAGTTAAAAAGAAAAAATATATATGCAGATTCCAAGACATTTGGGAATCTTGAGACACCCACTGCATACTCCAAGAGCGTTAACCCCATTCTGATCACCGGAGGGCTCTATGTCCCTCACTCCCTCCTTTTTCCCAATTCTTTTCCTTTTGTTTTTTTGCTTCCAAAAATAAACATATTAGGTATTCCTGTGTCCAAAAATGCCTGAACTATAAAAATATTTATCCCATACAGTGAATACGGTAGAAGTAAAAAAGAAATAAAATTTGTCAAATTGGCAATTTTTTGCAATTGTGCCTCCCAAAAAAAAATTCAGGCATTCTCTAAAATGGTATAAATAAAAACTACATCTTGTGCAAAAAAGTGTCTTATATAGCTCTCAATAAGGACACATAACAAAGTTATTGGTGTCGGAATATAGGGAATAAAATATTTTTTTTGTATTTTCTTAAAGTTCTTGTAAAGGTAATAATAAGAAAAACTATATGAATTTGGTATCACTGTGTTGACCCAAAAAATATATATGAAACGTATCATTTTTACTGCACAAAGGATGCCATAAAAACAAAACCATAAAATAATTACACAAGTTGGTGCTGAATTATGTGCAGCTTCCCAATACATTGTACATAATTTTAAATCATAGTACAAGTACAATTAATCCTGCAAAACAATAAACCCACCTATGGCTCTGTGAATATTATTATTAGAGATGAGCGAATCGAAGCTGACGAAGTGGAATTTGATCCGAATTTCAGGAAATGTTTAATTCGCATCAATTCTGGATTTCCTCTGATCAGGGGTTCCGCCATGCTACGTGTCCCCCTTGGCACTCCCCGTGGTGATTAAAAATTTTTAAAAATCTGATACTCACCTGTCCTGGGCTCAGCCGTAACTCTGGAGCTTTTCCTCCCTAGCCCTTACTGCTGGGGCCTGTGATTGGGCGTAATGACGTCAGTGCAGGCATAATGCGCCAGCGTAATGACGTCATCAATCTCCCATGTGACCGATGAGGCCCAATCACAGGCCCCAGCAGTGATGTCTAGGGAGCAGGACTTCATTCGCAAGGAAGAAGAGGAGCGAGGAGAATGGTCAGACAACCGGACTCCCAGGAGAGGTGAGGTTAAGGTGAGTATAAGTGTTTGTTATTTTTAATCACTTTCCCTGGGTCTCTGATTATTATACTCTGTGATCTGAGGAGACCCCAGAGTATAATAATTGCACCAGCTCTGGGGGGGTGGTATTGAAGCAGCAATATTCTGATCGCTGCTTCAATAGGTATACGCTGCAATACACGTGTATTGCAGTGTATAGGAGGCTGTCAGCCCATGCAGATGCATAGCCTGACAGTCTCCATTCAAGGCAGGATCAACCAGGTATGCGGAGGGACAGCAATGGGGCAGATCCGGGGTCACTGGTCAGACCCCGGGCTGCTGAATAGGAGCAGTGGCACCCCCAAAAACATTGCGGGAGGGCCGATCGGGACCCCAATATATAATAAAACCCCTGAGATGCCGCAGTCATGTTTGACCACGGCATCTCAGTGGTTAACACCTGTGATTGGAGCTCTGCTCCGACCGCAGGTGTTAGAGGACAGTGTCAGCCGTTACATACGACTGACACTTGCAAAGCAGGATGCGCACACAGTTTCTGTGTGCGCACCATGCTTCCGCCGTGGTTTGCGGGAAGTCCTTCCTGGCAGCGCCTTACTATTAGGGCAGATGTCGGGAAGGGGTTAACACGATTCGCCGCGATTTAATTAGGATCGAATTGTTTTGGATATTTTGGAGAATCGGTCGAATTGAATTTTTGAAAAATTCGCTCATTTCTAATTATTATATTATTATGACGAACTGTGGGACTTCCTGCCGAACCTCCCTCCAGGCTTCTTTCAATCATCAAGTTAGTACTTTGATAATCTGGTACAGAACTATACAGACCTATTTTGATGCCAAACTTCATCCTTGAGGAAAAAACCTTGTACATTGTACATTAGGTCTATTTTGATGTCTGCTCATTAACCATATATTATGATTTGAAAAGTGCTGCAGAATATATTGTTGCTATATATTTAAAATGTTCACACTAGTGTTATGGCTTCCATTAATAATTGAAGAATCTGTTGTATGACAGATCTAAACAGTCAACAACAGATCGCATTGACTTATAATGTTGGGATTCCACCAAGGCTTCTATTTAAAGTTCTGTAAGGATAGTAAATTGTACAATGTTTTAAGATACATTGAATGTGCAACATTACAGTTATGGAAAAGCTTAAAAAAAGCAACTTCCTAATATGAAGCAAGTAACTGATATATACAATAGACGACAATCTAAATAAATTACCCATAATCCACTCCATTTGCAAAGTCTAAAGCTACACCTACAATTTTAACTGAGCCCACTATAAGGTAGGATGGATTTGGGTGCTAGGGACCCAGGTTATATCTGCAGAAGGTGTCAGAAAACCAGAAAACTTATGACAGGCAGAGAGTGTAGCACAACCAGCCAGGGTCCGAACCAGAAGTGTACTGTAAAAGCCAAAATGTAAGCAAAGAAATTACCAGTAGTCAGAACCCAGGTCAAGTCCAGAAGAGTTCAGATAAAGCCAAACCAGCAAGTGAGTGGCTAAAGCAGAGAGGAGAGCTAAAATCAGTAAACCAGGGGATCAGCAGAGTGAGGCACCAAAACTGAGTTCTGAGAAGACAGAGAGCCAAAACACATTTCACAATCACAGGTTATCTTGAAGAAAACATACTTTATCATACATTTATCAAATACAGGGCTGTGGAGTCAGTAGGACAAACTACTGACTCCTCCATTTTTCCACAGACTGACTCCAACTTCTTCACAAAAGAGTGACACCCACAGTAAGTCAAAAGCAGTAAAGTTAATTCTAGTAAATTCTATAATTTATTAAAAAGCTAGTGATTGAATTCCTATCAAAGTAAATATACAACAATTATTCATATAATTAATTATACAATATTGATAATTGGATAATACAATTCAAAATAATTATTCATTGTATTTTGATGCTGGAGTTGGAGTTGGTAACTTGGTCCTGACACTGACTCCATGACTCAAACTCCAACTCAACAGCCCTGATCAAATAGAGATGATAAGTAAAGAAAATAAGATGCACTATATGGCCGCTCATAGTCGGCGTAAAAAAAGAACTAGCAGACATTTCCAAATGCTTCAAGAGGTGTGTACCTTTTAATAAACAGGTAAAATAAGAGCCTGCACAAGGTCTCCAATATATTATAATTTTTTTTTTTAATATATATACATATATATATATAGCTTCAAACATAAGGATATAAAATTTTAATTTTTTGGTGAAGACTCAACAACAAGTGGGACACAATTGTGAAGTGGAACAAAATTTATTGGAAATTTTAAACTTTTGTAAAAAATAAAAAACTGAAAAGTGGGGCGTGCCAAATTATTCGGACCCCTTAAGTTAATACTTTGTAGCTCCACCTTTTGCTGCGATTACAGCTGCAAGTCGCTTGGGGTATGTCTCTATCAGTTTTGCACATCGAGAGACTGAAATTCTTGCCCATTCTTCCTTGGAAAACAGCTCGAGCTCAGTGAGGATGGATGGAGAGCATTTGTGAACAGCAGTTTTCAGCTCTTTCCACAGATTCTCGATTGGATTCAGGTCTGGATTTTGACTTGGCCATTGTAACACCTGGATACGTTTATTTGTGAACTATTCCATTGTAGATTTTGCTTTATGTTTGGGATCATTGTCTTGTTGGAAGATAAATCTCCGTCCCAGTCTCAGGTCTTTTGCAGACTCCAACATGTTTTCTTCCAGAATGGTCCTGTATTTGGCTCCATCCATCTTCCCATCAATTTTAACCATCTTCCCTGTCCCTGCTGAAGAAAAGCAGGCCCAAACCATGATGCTGCCACCACCATGTTTGACAGTGGGGATGGTGTGTTCAGGGTGATGAGCTGTGTTGCTTTTACGCCAAACATATCATTTTGCATTGTGGCCAAAAAGTTCAATTTTGGTTTCATCTGACCAGAGCACCTTCTTCCACATGTTCGGTGTGTTTCCCAGGTGGCTTGTGGCAAACTTTAAACGAGACTTTTTATGGATATCTTTGAGAAATGGCTTTCTTCTTGCCACTCTTCCATAAAGGCCAGATTTGTGCAGTGTGCGACTGATTGTTGTCCTATGGACAGACTCTCCCACCTCAGCTGTAGATCTCTGCAGTTCATCCAGAGTGATCATGGGCCTCTTGGCTGCATCTCTGATCAGTCTTCTCCTGTTTGAGATGAAAGTTTAGAGGGACGGCCGGGTCTTGGTAGATTTGCAGTGGTCTGATACTCCTTCCATTTCAATATGATCACTTGCACAGTTCTCCTTGGGATGTTTAAAGTTTGGGAAATCTTTTTGTATCCAAATCCGGCTTTAAACTTCTCCACAACAGTATCACGGACCTGCCTGGTGTGTTCCTTGGTCTTCATGATGCTCTCTACGCTTTAAACAGAACCCTGAGACTATCACAGAGCAGGTGCATTTATACGGAGACTTGATTACACACAGGTGGATTATATTTATCATCATCAGTCATTTAGGACAACATTGGATCATTCAGTGATCCTCACTGAACTTCTAGAGTGAGTTTGCTGCACTGAAAGTAAAGGGGCCGTGTGAAAGATCCTCAGTGCGCCAAACCGCTTTGGCCCCACCTGAGTCCTCTTTCATATAAAAACCACACTCACCTTCAGTGAGTGCCGGATTCACAGATAAATACAAGACAAGCTTTCTAAATTGTATATATTTATTAACCCCTAAATGGGTCGGTATTAACATCTAACATATACAGTTCAGAACAGATATGCAGATATATGCAAGCATTAACAGTTACTAGTTACAAGATACAGTACAAATAAAATAAAAGGGATAAAGGTGAAATAGTTACTTTACCACACATGTCCTTGATGTGGTTCTGTAGTCCAACACTCACACATGCTCTGTCATGTGTGAATAACCAGTGGAGGCTGTTTAGCATGTGGCATTAATACGATAATCCAGCCTGCATGCTCTTTACAGTGGTCTCTCAGCATTAGTCCAATAGTCTCAATAGAATCTCATCACAGCAGCCTCTCCTCATGGTCTTCTCTTGTAGTCTGTGATGGTCTGTCTCAACTCCATAGCATAATCTCTATATTGTTATCTCCATAGCATAATCTCAGCACAGTCTTCATAGCATGATCTCCAAGGGATAGTCTCTTCCCACAGACCTCTTACCTCATCTTTTATACCCTTTATGCCACCTCCCAGAATGAGGTCACCGGCAACAGTACGTCTGATGAGTTAATTCAATCAAGTCCAGATCTTTTGTATGTAGATGAGACCAAATGACCTGATACAATGTTATCAGCCATATCTGGTCAACCAGTGCAGCTGGACAATGCATGTTTGTTTGATCAGCCAGGACTGAGTATGAATTCAATGGGGCCCTATTGTTCCAGTGTTGCCACTACTGCCAATATGCACCTAGGCTTATAGCTGCGCACAGTATGAATGAGTGCAAGCAAGAAGTGAGACCCTATACCCAGAGACCAAAATACATCTGAGTTATGGCCATATTTAGGCAGAATCATCACAGGCTGAATAATATCGCACGCTCCACTTTTCAGTTTTTTATTTTTTACAAAAGTTTAAAATAACCAATAAATTTCGTTCCACTTCACAATTGTGTCCCACTTGTTGTTGATTCTTCACCAAAAAATTAAAATTTTATATCTTTATGTTTGAAGCCTGAAATGTGGCAAAAGGTTGAAAAGTTCAAGGGGGCTGAATACTTTCGCAAGGCACTGTATATATATATATATAATGTACAGCATACCACACATATTGACAGTGTTACTAGGCAGTGTGGGTTTATTTTTAATAATTTATCAAAAGATATATATATCAATTCTCTATTAATGAAAAATATGCATTAGGCATTTACATTCCAAATGCCTAATGCATTTAATGTATTTAATACCTATAATGTTCATATTTTGATAACATTTGCTGTAGACTTAATAAAATCAAAGTTTATATAGCAGATGTTTTTTGGTGTAGAATATAATTTTACAGTTTGACTTCTTTCTGTTTGGCCAGTGTGTGACCTTACACTGCATGTTGAAAAACAGAGAAACGTGTTGAAAGGAATGCACATAAAATTTGTAAACCAGCTGAGATGGTTTCCTGAAAAACTCAGCCCATAAATTTACAATCCGTGCCAGACAAATACTGCCTTGGGAGACTTCTCGAGTGCAAATCTTTGACAGTACAGAAGGCTTTCTTGATGTAGTTAGCATTGTCGGAATCTATTATCAAAATGTTATCATAATAGATGCCATGTTCATTAACAGTTTTAACAACAGACTGGGCTCCTGTTGAATAATTAACATCTTTAAGAGAGGTAACATCTGCTAGGGAACATTCAAGATTTATCCTGCTGCAAAATAAAACCTAGCCCTTGGATTCTATAGTGTGTTACCCTATATCTTTATATACATGATTAACCTGGAGAGGAAGCAGTAGTTACAGTATATGCGGATTATTAAAGCAATATTTGTAGAGTTTCATTTGCAGCTAGGATTGTTACACTAATTATATAGGACTTTGTAATGTATATTAATGGTGCTCATTTTATGTCAGCATTGTTGTAACTCAGTAGCTTTTTAACATTTTGCTTTTTAATCTTGCACATGTTTTGTATTCTCTGCTCAGCCTATGATTTTTAGCAAGTGGTTAAAGTGCAATATATATATCTATATACATAGATATATATACTGTATATCTATCTATATATAGATATATTACATATAATATTATTATAATAACTTTCATAGCAGTTTGTCACTCCATCAGTAGTTACATGTTTGCATTCTAACACCATGAAACATTTCTTTATTAAATTCTTGACAAAATGCTTTCAAAATCATATTAAGTAACAGATCACTGAAGATGGCCATATGACTTGTATAGCTGTCAGCCACAGGAGGTGTAACTGCAAGTTGTCTACATGTTCCCTCTAACACATAGTGGGTGATTTATTACCCAAAATGCACCAGAATTCTATCCTTTTTTGCACCAAAAAAAAAAACTGTCTAGCATGTTGTGTGCCAAATTTAACAAGTGTTTTAGACACTTTCCCGTCTTGACCAAAAAGGGGTGTGGCCTCACAGGAAATGGGTATGGCTTCACAAGAAAGGGGCGCCACACATGCGGCGAGAACCTTTAAGCCAACGACGCCATTCCTGTGTTAATTGTTGACACCAAGAACAGTGTTCCCAATGCCTTTCTGCAGGTGGAGGAGAGGTCAGTCAGGTGAGGTTATTACTTATTGCCCTGTGTTACTTGATGATGTTTTTTTGTTTTTTTAACTGTAGTTTTTATTAAGGTTTTACATAATAAAGTATACATCAACAAGAAGAGGTAAGGAGTAGCCGCAATATGCGGCATAACAGCACAACCAAAGAAAACAAAAAAACAGTGGTAGGACAGACAACAACAGACACCAGACCAAACAGAGGGGGGATGGGAAAGGAGAAGGGGGGGGGGGGTTGGTCAGAATCAAAAACCATGTACGATGCAATAGGAGTCCCAGTGCGACCAGACTGCATTAAAGGCATCAACGGTGTGGTTAAGGGTAGCAGTTAAAAATTCTAGACTACGAACATCCTTCATGCAGGCCACTAGCTCAGGCCCCGTGGGAGGGAGAGTCTGCTTCCAATGCAGGGCAATAAGGGTCTTAGCTGCAGTACACAAATAAAGGAACAGCCGAGACGTTTTCTTGCCTAGATGTTTGGGAGGTAAATTGAGTAAATAGGTCATGGGATCCAACGGAACCCCATGAATAAAGAGGGCATCAGTGAGGAGTTTCACTTCCGTCCAGAAAGGGCGAAGGGCAGGGCAATCCCAGAAAACATGGCACACTGTACCCAGCGAGGCCTGACATTGCCAGCACAAGGAGGGGATAGAGGGATTAAGGGTGTGGAGCAAAGCTGGCGTGTGATACCAGTGCGTAAGAATCTTGTATTGGGTTTCTCGAAATGTGATACAGGACAAGGATTTGGCTGCATGAGACCATATAATCTGCCACTGTCTGGGCGAGATCTGCCTATCCAGAGCCTCAGCCCACTTAGCCATATATTTATGGGAAGGGGGAGATCACCCCACTGAGCAGGATAAGAGTCTGTATATACTGGTTATGAACCCCCTCGTAGAGGTATATAATCCAAAATGATAATCACAATAATACAAAAATTAATATATAACTTTTAATTAATTAAAGTTAAAAAATCACAACAACATATAACCAACCTAAAAGCAGCACAATTAATTAGTCCTCAAAATATAAAAAAAAAATATATATATATAATTTAGAGACAAAAAAAGCAAACAAAACAGGCACGGCAGCCTGAAATAGGAAAAACCAACCAGACACTTACCATGATTCAGATGGTGCCTGTGTTGCTGAAGCAAATACCAGAAGGGAAGAGGGGTGACATAGTCCACGGTTCAATAGTAGCACCAGTAACAACAGGCTAAATAAGGAAACACCTGTATCTAAACTATCCCTATAACACCCTATATAAAACACTAAATAGACCCTAAAGTCCTAACTCAGGGCCACCGCCCTAATTAGCAAGTGCCCCCGACTGGAACCTGGCCCTAGAATGAACTATCCCTATCAAATCCCTTCAAAACAAATAGATATAAAGAGAACAAAAAACACAAGAAACAAAACAAAACTAGGTACGCCTAACACACATATATATAATAACCAAACATGCAATCCCGACATGCATGCTTCGCTAAACTCATCAGGGGATAGAGTTGGTTAAAAAATCTCAAATATGCTAAATGCAGAATGGAGCCACAGTAAAGATACCACCCTGTGCCAAGTATAGAAGAAACAAGCACTAAGGTCAAGTGTTAACCATCAAAAAACATAGCACAAATATAAGTAGTACATAAAACTTCTAATGATATTGCAGATATCAGATAACTAATCACAGATACAAAACAACACCATGGTATATCAAAGAGTGGCCATAAGTGTTGGAAAATAGCACAGTTCAAACGCTAAGTTTTCCTACACCAGGTAGTGAAGCGAGCGGTCTCTCCAATGGAAATTGTAGTTGGCCTTGAGCAATTGGATTGCGGGGTCTGGGATGTTATAGGGGAGGGCCTCAGTCTTAGGGGGATTAACTTTATAACCAGTTTACCATAATCCCTGAGAGTGATGGTTAGAAGGACATCGTCCGCAAATAGGCACACTTTAAACTCCCTATCACGGACTACCACCCCAGTGATGTTCGGGTTAGCCCTAATCTGAGACGCCAGTGGCTCAACACAGAGAGCGAATATGAGGGGAGAGAGGAGACAACCCTGACGGGTTCCATTATGGATAGGGAAGGGGGGAGGCGTTAGGGAGTCTAACTACTGCAGAGGGAGTTGAGTACAGGGACTTGATTGCCATCAAGAAAGCACCAGTGAATCCAAATCTTTCGAGGGTGGCTAACATGAAGGACCAATGGAGGCGATCGAAGGCCTTCGCAGCATTGAGGCTTAAAACCAGTGCAGGGGTGGCCAAACGGTTAGCAACATCAATCAAGTCCACAACCCTTCTGGTGTTGTCTCCACCCTGGCGACAGGGTACAAAACCTACCTGGTCCTTGTGGACAAGAGAGGGGAGCCAAGCATTGAGTCTTGTAGCTAGGAGTTTAGTAAAAAGCTTAAGGTCAGTGCTCAGAAGGGCAATAGGGCGATAATTAGAGCAATCTTGGTAATTCTTACCCGGGTTGGGGACCAGAGTAATATGGGAGTGGAGCATAGTCTGGGGAATGGGGGCGCCATCTAAGAAATAATTAAAGAGACTGCACATATGGGGGAGCAGATCTGCCTGGAAGGTCTTATAGTAGGAGTAGGTGAACCCATCTGGGCCCAGGGCCTTACCATGGGGGAGACCCTTCATGAGATCAGTAAGTTCTTCGCTAGTGATGGGGGCGTTCAGGGAGTCTAGCACTGTGGGCGGGAGCGTGGGAAGAAGGCAAGCGTTTAAATAGGTACCCTATTGCGGTTGTTCCGTGGCAGTGCCTGGAGAAACAGGTTGGGAGAGGTTGTACAGTTTAGCATAGTAATTTTGGAAGAGGGTCACTATGGTGTCAGGGTGGTAGTGAAGAGTCCCTCGTGGGTCACGGCTGCATGTGCTACAGAGGAGGTCCAGTGTTCCCGAAGGGATTGGGCGAGAAGGGTGTGGGCCTTATTACCCCTCTCATAATAACGCTGTCTGCTATAAAGCAGCAAGCGCTGGGTGGTCCGAGCGGCAACATCACATAGGTAAGCTCGAGCTAGTACTAGCTGGCAGAGGAGGGACATAGAGGGTCGGGCTGCCAAACTCTCTGTCAAGGATCGTATCCGAGTAGTCAGAGCCACCTCCCTAGCCGCCCTATCTTTTTTAAGCCGGGTAGCCATAGCTATGCAGTGCCCCCTTATTACCGCCTTATGGGCCTCCCAAAGAGTAGAGGTAAACGGGACCGAACCTACATTGCCATTAAAGTAGTCTGAGAGATGTGCGTGAAGCGCTTCACGGGAAGGAAGGGAGTGCAAGAGCGACTCATTAAGACGCCAGTGACAACGTTTACTGTAATGTGGAGTGGGGTAGGAGACAGGGAGACTTGAACAGGGGCGTGGTTGGACCACGAGATGGGGCCTATGTCCGCGCAAGTCATAAGACAAAGGGCAAGGGTGTTACCAAAGAAGTAGTCGATTCTAGAGTGTGTGCTATGGGGGTGAGAGTAGAAGGTGTAAGAGTGGGCAGAAGGGTTGTCAACCCTCCACAGGTCGTATAGAGCCGCAGATCTGACGAGACGATGGAACTCCCCGGCAAGGCGCACCTGGGAAGCACCCAGAGGAGTTGTCAGCAAGGGACATCCTATCCATATGCTCAGAGAAGATCATGTTGAAGTCTCCTCCCAATAGCAAGGCCGCGCCAGGGAAGGCCCGAAGCCTCTGCAGCATCTGCGTGAGAAAGGAAGTTTGGGATGAGTTAGGAGCATAGACGTTACAAAGGACTATAGGCTGGCCGTGTAGGAGTCCCTCCAATATAATGTAACGGCCATGGGGGTCCAGGTGAGAGGACGTAACAGAGAAGGGGCAGGAACGGGACAGCAAAATGGCCACACCTCCCTTCCTATGGTTATTATAAGCCGAGTAGGTGGTGGGGTAATAATGACGAGCAAAATTAAAAGTACCAGTGTGGTCAAAGTGGGTTTCCTGCAAGAAGGCGACATCTGCCCGGAGGGACCTAAGATCGCGTAATACCTACGCCGTTTAAGGTTAGAGCCCAGACCCATCACATTCAAGGTAATACACTTATCCATGGGGGAGAGGTAAAAATAGCGGCTGATTAACCCCTTAACGACGCAGGGCGTAATAGTACGTCCTGCGTCGCATGACGATGTATGGAGAGCGTTCAGGAGCTGAGCGCTCTCCATACACCTCGGGTGATGGCTGTATAATACAGCCAGGACCCGCAGCTAACAGCAGCAATCGGTGCCTGCACCGATCGCGGCTGTTAACCTTTTAGATGCCGCGGTCAAACGCGACCGCGGCGTCTAAATTGCGGAGCCGACAAGGGCGCCGCCATTTTTACCTCATCGCCGCCCTCCGGAACGTCATCGGAGGGCGGCGCTTGGTTGCCATGACAGCCGGGAGCCTATTGAAGGCTCCCAGGCCTGTCATTTCAGTATAGCTATTACACGATGCCAGAGGCATCGTCTAATAGCAGTGAAGGCATTTTGCTATTCACTGTGATACAGTAGTATCGCAGTGAATAGTATGATCGATCAGACTCCCTAGGTTTCAAGGTCCCTAGGGAGTCTGATCATACAAGTAAAAGTATAAAAAAAAAAGTTTTTAAAAGTATGTAAAAATTAAAAAAGACACAAAAGTTCAAATCACCCCCCTTTCCCTAGATCAGATATAAAAGTAAATAAACAAAAGTAAACATAAACACATTAGGTATCCCCGCGCTCCAAAATGCCCGAACTATTAAAATATTAAAATATTTATCCCATACGGTGAACGGCGTAGCGGGGAAAAAAATCAAAATGGCCAAATAGCGTTTTTTTCAACACTTTGTCTCCTATAAAAAATTGAATAAAAAGTGATCAAACCATCAGATCTTTCCCCAAGTAGTATCAATAAAAACGTCATGTTGTCCCGCATAAAAAGACGCCTTACCCAGCTCCATACATGTAAATATGAAAAAGTTACAGGTGACACAATATGGCGATGCAAAATTTTTTTTTCTATTTAGCAAAGTTTTTAATTTTTTAAAAGGTATCAAAACATTACAAATACTATATAAATTTGGTATCGCCGTGTTCGTACTGACCCACAGAATACAGGTAACATGTCATTTTTACCACACAGTGAATGGTGTAAAAATTAAACCCATATGAATTTGGCGCAAATGCAGTTTTTCTCCAATTGCACCTCATTCTGAATTTTTTTCCAGCTTCCCAGTACATTGCACAGAATATTGAATAGTGACATTACAAAGTACAATTTGTTTCGCAAACAATAAGCCATCATGTGACTCTGTGAACTGAAAAATGAAAAAGTTATGGCTCTTGGAATGTGGGGAGGGAAAAACGAAAATGCAAAAACAAAAAATGGCCCGGTCATTAAGGGGTTAAACAAACCATGTAACATAGGCAGGTCATCAGGGGAAGGATCCGGGAGGAGGAGACATAAGGACACGGGCCAGCCAGGCAGCTGCCAAAGTCGTGGGACTCCAAACCTATAGTGAAGATGAGGGAAGGGGAGAAAAAAAGGGAGAAAGACAAGCAGGGAAACAGAAAACAAAAGGCAGATCAACAAAACATGAATCAAAAGCATTGTGGACAGGACTATATCTCCTGACCGGGGACAGGAAAATTAAGTCCAAGTAGGTGTAAACCTGTACACCACACGAGACCAGCTTAGGGTCTCGCAGCTGGACAACGCCCCATAGGAAGGGGAGCAGGGGAGAACCGTCAGTAGACAGCCAACTAGAGCCGCCAAGAATAGTATCAGGCAGCAAGTGTGAACTACAACTATGGACAGGGGAGGTAACCGCCTGCCCCACCCGCTAATCAGGTATCAACATCCTCTCCACAACAAGGAGGGTAAATAAAATAATGGTTATGGGACCAACAGATATAAGCATAAGTCATTAAATGGCATCATCCGGGGGGGTGGGGGGGAGTGAATAATGAGGGGAGAAGCACCCGTAGGAGATCATGGGGGTGGGGGGTCCACCCAATGTTGTCGAGGCGCTATACTCGGAGAAGGCAGATGATGGTGTCATGGGGTCTGCATAGTCCACACCGGAGGAGGTGGTGGAGGAGGAGCAACTATTTCCCAATCCGGCAATTCTGGAGAAGGAATATCCAAGATAGCACAGAATAGTTCCAGGTCCGCATGGGAGCACAGGGTAGCAGAGCGGCCATTACACCGGGCCGTGAGGGCAAACGGGAAGCCCCAGCGGTAGGGTTCTTAACAGTCACGCAGGAGTTGGAGCAGGGGGCGGAAGTGTCTCAGTTGCTGGAGTGTAATCCAGGAAAGGTCTTGGTATAGTTGAATTTTCGCCCTGTCAAAATCAAAGTCCCGAAGATGTCTAGCTTTAGCTAAGATAGTTTCCTTCAAAGCAAAGTCATGCACCTAGCAAATGACATCACGAGGAGTAGGGCCAGAGCCCCTGGGGCGCAGAGTTTGGTGGGCCTGGTCAAACTTAATCTTGTGGGAGGGAGGTTCCTGCAATATGGAGTTGAAGAGTGTCTCCAGGGTAGTATGTAGGTCCTCTGCTTCGGTGGCCTCAGGAAGGCACTTGACCCTAATATTGTTACGTCTGCCTCTATTGTCCAAGTCCTCGAGGTGGCGTTGCATATCAGTGACAACTTGACGCTGGGAGGAGACGGAGTCCTGAAGCTGGGAAACATAGACACAAGTCTGATCATGGTCGTCCTCCAAGGTGTCAACCCTGGACGTGATGTCTTGGAGATCTTTTCTCAGTGTAGAGATTTCAGCACAGATTTCTGCCCGACAAGCCTCTGTGACTTTAGCAACTAGAGAGTGGAAGTCATCTTTTGACGGCAGATTAGTAAGCAACTGGTGCCAATGTGATAGCTCACCATTAGAGCCCCGGGAACTGCAGTTTTTACTGCTTTCTGAATGCTGTGATTATACCTAATTGCCTGAGAATCAGAGGGGAGTTAGGCATAGGGGGATGGACTCTAACGCTAGGATCTAGCTTTATCACTGTCAGGTTCTAGAGACAGGAGTAGCGTTTGGAGATATTATAGGTCCTGCTATGTGGTATATATAATCACTTCTATTTGCTCCTGATGAACTCATTTCAATAATCTAATGAGGGAAACGCGTTGAGCTTTTAAATCGGCACTGGGATCTATTGTTCTCATGGCTGTTGTTTGCTTAGCAGTTTAGAGCTTGCAAATTGGTGCTTAGATTTATTACTCTTAACACTTTGTTTGTATAGCAGCTTAGGTGATTTTGGAGCTGCCCTACTGCTCTGACACCAGGCATTAGCTTATTAAGTGGTGCTGGGATAAATGACTCTCAGCACCGCTGTTTGTACACCAGCCTAGGTGATCTTGGAGTTGCACATACTGCTCTGACACCAGACATTCAGCTGATGTGTTAATTATAGCTTTGGGTAATCTATATGGGATGCGAGTATTGGGCTGGAATCAGATTTGTTCTGTTTAGGAGTTTCCAGTGATCGTCATTACAATACCATATATTTTTTAGACACTCACATAAACAGTGGCTTGTCCATGTTTATTAGAGGTGATTTTGGAGCTGCACTACTGCTCTGACACCAGGCATTAGCTTATTAAGTGGTGCTGGGATAAATGACTCTCAGCACTGCTGTTTGTACACCAGCCTAGGTGATCTTGGAGTTGCACATACTGCTCTGACACCAGACATTCAGGTGATGTGTTAATTCTAGCTTTGGGTTATCCATATGGAATGCGAGTATTGGGCTGGAATCAGATTTGTTCTATTTATGAGTTTCCAGTGATCTTCATCACAGTACCATATATATTTTTAGACACTGACATAATTAGTGGCTTGTCCACTTTTATTAGATTATAATAAACATTAAGTTTTATTATATTATTTTTTTTTTTTTTTTAATTCCACTCCAATTCTGTGGCATATATGCCTGTAGGGGAATGGATATACACCCTGTGTGATTTTGTATATAGGACCTGAAGCAGACACACATACTGTGCAGTGGCCAGGCAGCTTAACTCCTATTCATTTGAATGTCACAAATTACACCCTAACACTATTTGTGTTCTAATCCAGTAGCTATGTGTTGTATCACTGTAACTGAGCCCATCTTCATACTAACCTACAGTACAGGAAAAAAGTAGAGTACACAAAATAACACATGCCTGCAGGATCTGTCTTACACACTGATTTGTTTGTAGTCTGTAAACAATGATACATCTAGGTAGGTATAGGATCTGTAGACAAGCAACTGCCAGCGATTTTTAATCAAAAATATTTTCAACGTTGCTTAATTTTTTTGGGAGTATTTTAAATATGACTGGCACTGTTAAGGGGCATAACTAGGGTTATATTTTGAAGAGTTCTCTGATGTATTATTGGAATATTCCATTTTATAAAAAAGTTAACAATTCTTTATTACAAGAGTTATAATTATGTAGATTTTGAGTTTTTATTTAAGTGGTAATAAATTATTATAATTTTATAAGGATATAAAACTACAGACCCTGCCATTCCAAATCCTGAGAGACTCATTTTAAAATTAAAAAAAAAAGTTATCATAACTCCCTATAACAGTTTTGCTTTATCAAAGTGAATGTGGAAGCCGGAACAAACATGTGTGTCCTAGTCTTGTATATCAGAATTACATGAGCCTAAGATATATCACGTTCAAAAAAGATAAGGGAAAATTATGAGTCAGCCAGATCTCTGTGTAATGTATTAGCCAAAAATATATTCAGTTGATGGTGTTATATTGTTGGCAAGAGAAAACATCTCCTCGTAGTCGTTTCATGTTAATTTAGAGTAATCAGTTAGAGATTATAGTTTATCATGGGCACACATTTCAGCAGTATGTCTATAATATCGCAGATACAGCAGAACTCTTGCTGTCCTCTAAGAACTATCTCACCAGAGAATGGATTCTAACTTGAAACTACCTTTCTTCCTCCCTTCTACACATTTAATATAAATATGTTTTTATTAATATTATTATCAAATATATAACAATGTAAAAGTTGAGGTGAACATCCCTCTTCAGAGTACAAGACCTATGCAAGTGTACCGTCAGGGGAGCTGTGAGGACAGCCACTCTAACAATGCAGTGAAATCGGTAGCCGAAACTAACGCCACTGGTATCTCTGGAACCGGTGCAGATACCAGCAAAACTAACAGTGTACTGAATTCACTGCTCTGTTAGCTTTGCAACAGAATATTAGACTCCCTATCTTACAAGACAGGAAAGGTCCCACATTCCCAAATCTGCTGAAATTTGACAACAAGACCCCATTAGAGTAGCATCAGATTTTTTTTAGAAATCCAAACTGTAACAATTTCTAGCAAGAATAATTACAGAAGTATCTGGCGGTTTATCTAAAGGGAGCAAAAGATCCAAGCAGTCCCCCACTATAGCCAAAGAGTGACAAATCTTCTAGTCTTAATTTAATCACTTTAAGAATAGGACATTTTCCCCTGGTTCATGACTGGACACATTTTCAGGTTTTGTGGTCCATGCAGTTTTGAAGGCTAAAACAGTTTTTGTTCATTTTCGAGTTATTCTCAAAATAGTATATAATACTTTTTGTGTCTTCTTTTGGTGATACAAATGGCCTTATTTTTATCATTTTTATTTTGCATGTTTTTTCTTTTTTTAATACCTGGCAAAATGTAAAAAAATAAATAAATAAAAAGGGGAAATATTTCTGTTTTTCACATTATTCCACTTTTCCTTTACTTTAGTGTTGCCAGGGGCAAGGCTAGGACCTGTGATGTTGTGCATCAGTTACATGATTTTTTTTTTACTTTTTTTATTTTAATTTTAGATGTTGTGCCCATCATAAAGTCATAGAAGGCATTTGGGGGCCATTTTAATACTCCATTGTTTTGGGGTTTATTTGCTGATTTTGATCAACAAGGGCTGATACATTAGCCTCAGTTACAGGAGGAATACAGCCACCTAGAATACACTACAGAGTTGTGCTTGGTGCTAGACCCAGCAGCTTATCCAGTTCCTGGCACCCGGAAGATCACATGACCACCGGGACAACAGGAGAGCCACATCATGGCGGCTTCCATAGGTGTATATGCAGAGCCCATTGAGTGCTGTGCATACAGTAATTGTGAAGGCAAGGATGGTAATAAGCTATCCCTGCCTGCTCTCTGGGGAGTCCAGCTGTCATTGATAGCTAGCCCTCCTATCCTGCAGCTCCAGGGACCTATGCAGCTGCTAATTTGGCAAGGGCATACAGGTTGGCAAGCAGTTAAAGGTAGTATTAAGATACTTAAGTATGCAGTCCAATTGAAGTGCAATTTGTGACAGCGTCACGTTAAATGAATCAGGTAGGCTTTTACCATGTTTCATCTGGGACCTGAGGAAGAAGCCAGAATTCTTCATTTAAATAAAAATGTACTGCTTAAATGTAAATCTTAAAAGTTATTCATCATTCTTTATCAAAGGGCTAGAAAAAATAACATTGTCTGTGAATAACATATATAATATAAAATATAATAATAATAATAATAATAATATAATAATGTAATATGAAACCAGTTCCCTGAAGAATGCATCGGGATGATATTTTTGGTTATTAGTCCCATTTTGTTTTATTTTTTATGTTGTGTGTAGCTATAATGTCCTGAGGGTGTCCTGGATGGTACCTGGTACCATGCCATCTGAAGTATCTTTCCTCAGTAACATTTGTTTGTTTCCCATTATTGGTTTGTAGCATTTTTTCATATGGTCTATTAGACTTTGGGTTACCTATTAGTATTTATGTTTTTATGATTATTATATCAAAAGTTATGTTTTAAGATTGGTCCTTGGCTGTGAGATCACTACATTACCATGTTATAGTCCAGTGATTGTATTTGTTGAACTAATGGACCATTCTGGATAATATTCAAAGTTATTAATTAATAATATGCATTAACCTATGGGTACATCCACATGGAATAAAAAAAAATGGTCTTAGATTTTGTTGCGAATTTTGTCAAGGATCTACAGCAAAATCCAATAAATCAATTTCACCCATTGTTAAAATCTCATCAACTTGTTGATACTGTGATACTCTATGGACTTTTCTCTATAGAGGCCACTGCAATATGTTCTGATTGATAAGGTAGAAAGCGCTTAAGAAGCCCTGCTCTAGTCACAACTGAGGAAAGTATAAACCACTGAATAACCAGGCTTGGATACTAAATATCAAAAGATAGCATGATGAAAACAGTGGATTACACTGCTGACTAACAGCAATGGAGCAGTGAAATGACTTTTCCCAGTAAAAGACCTTGCAATTTGTCTATACTAGTAAATAACATTCCTTTAGGTCCATTCCTAAATGCCGTCGTTAAACACTCTAAGACTAAGGCCAGAACTAAGGCTAAGACCCCAGATTTTGCTTTGGCTTAAAAAAACGCAACAAAAAAGCAGCTTGTAAAATCCTTGTCCATTCAGACTTCTGTACCATCCTCCGTCCGAATGGTGCGGCGTGGGAGGCGTGTCCACTTATGATCTCCTGCTCCTGGGCCTCTTTTTGTACTCTGTTTTAGCACAGCTGAGAGTTTGTTTCTGTGTATCAGTCCAGCCAGTACTCTGAGTACCCTCTGGTTCGTGAAGAGCTAACGTTTGTTGCTCTATGATTGACATCTTACCTTCCAGTCACGTCTCTGCCGGATTCCGGGCTTCCCATATACAGCCCATTAGTCCACACATGGTTGCTTGCTATTAGCCTCTTTAAAGCATGCTAGCGTATTACCTTTTTCTCTGATATTCCGTATTCTGACCTTTGCTTTGACCTCTTGACTATTCTTCTGTATTCCGATTTTATACCTAGTTTCCCGTCTGGTTCCAACCCCTTGGCTAGTTTGATCTCTCATTTTTGTTGTCTGTGATCTGTGTTTCACTTACAGTATCATAGGAAGGGACCGTCGTCGAGTTGGCAACTGCCGCTAGGGTAGTCGTGGCAAGCAGGTAGGGACACCGGGTGGGCCTAGCATCAGGGCTCACTGTCTCCGTCTTTACCATTCCTCCCAGGTTCCAGCAGCAGCTACTGGGGAATTGCTTAACTGGCAATTCCCTAACACAGCTTTTCCGCTATGTGGGGTCTTAGCCTAATGCTTGAATAGGCCTTGTTTGAAACTGGGTGTACATGTGTATAAACTGGATTTTGAGCCCCATGGGACACCAGGACTAATACAGTGGTCCTGATATACTAATACGTAGACAGTGTAAACTTAGACTTATGGCTGAAAATATGCCAGATTTATCACAGTAGCTGACGCTGGATGATAAATCTATGAGCTATCAAGCCTAAATTTATATCACCTTTTAGTTGGCTCACTTTTAGCCAGAATTTTACCACACAATCTTGGTGCATTTTTAGCGCATCATCACACATTTAAGCCATGCCCCCTTTTTCTGAGAATCCACACCTTCTTGTCTAGCAAATCGAAACATTTTAGTCTAAATTAGATGCGCCACACTGTGCCAAAGATGCACCAAATTTATAACAGTGTCTAGTTTTAACCACAATAGTGAATCTGGGCAAATGTGTGAACTATTATTCACTTTGATTTACAAGCGCTGAATCGATCTATGGCTCTGTTATAAAGTATCAGATTACCAAGAGCTTCAAATTGATGTTCTATTCTCAGGTTACCATTGGACTTCTTATAATAGCATGGAATGACTTCTTTCTCTTCCAGCACTATCCATTTGTTTAACTATCATCTAGTAGACATAGCATAGATATAGTACTAGTCCAAGTCCAATGCTTTTTTAACCCAAAGTTAAATATTTCTGGTACTATTTGTTCTTTTCAGTCTAGAAATCATAAACTTGATTAGGACTACATAGAACAACCACACAAACAGCGATATAATGAAGTCTACAGAGTTTAAATAAGTAAATATAGATGAAAAGAGCAATGTGATTATGTTTGCCAACTCTGATTTCCTATTTATTAGGAAGGAAATAATGATTTCCACATGCCGCAGAAATTCTGCAGTTGCCTCTCATTCAAATTCCTTCTGCACAACAGTTTAGAAGAGCAATGAGATACCACGGCTCATAAAGGGTTTGTGGGGGGAATGAATGACTCATGCTGACATTGAGACAAATCAGAAGCATTAACGAATGGCACATCATGATTGAGAGTCCCTGCACAAAACCCTTGGAGCTTGCTCTGATCTAAAAGGGCTTTCTATTCTTCATGGAAATGTATTTCTTTCCTGCTATCAGAACTGTACATTATACAAATGTTTGGGACTTTTTGTACTTTTTTAATGAATTGAGGACTCTATAGCCAACCCTAGTCTCTAAGTAATTAGACAAATATTACCTTTTGGACTGTTGTAACACTGTAAACACTGCAAATGAGAATTGTTAATTTTTTCCCATGCTTTTGTTTTTTTGCAGAATACATGAATTATTCTCCTGGTACTAAATGTCAACTAGTATCACTTAACCATATTAGCCTTATCTAAAGGAAATGAATAGAAATGCAGCTGACTGACCCATAAATTGAGGCAGGGTCAAAATATGTAATTTCAAGAAATGTAATATAATTCTGTCCAACAAGTGACAGAATCTGCTTTTATTTTTGGTACCAGCTCTTGTACTTACTGACTGCAGAAGGACTAGCTCAGGCCCAGCTTACAATTGCTCACCCACATTGATTTATTTTTTGCCTGCAAATTTTTTTTGAGCAAAAACAGGGAATAAATAGAAAAGAGGATGACACATTCAGTTACTCTTCTCCCTTTTCCGTGCTCCAATCTTTTGAGCTAAAAATAAAATCTGCATGCACAATGCAACAAAGCCTAAGCGTCTCTACTTAGACTGTATGTAATATACAGTACACATACATAGATGAGCATGTTAACAATAGGATAAAAAACAACGTTCAATTTTGAAGGAATTTATGGAATCCACTGAATTTCACCAATTATTTGAGTGGAATAATCTTGGAATAACCCAATAAAATGGCATATTTCCTCAGCTCATACCTTATTGTTCTTGAATTCTTCATTTATCACATGATACATATGCAAAAATAAAAGTGAAATAAAAATAAAGTATTTGCAAAACGTATTTGAATAACCTGAAAAAAAAATTATAGCCCTCAAAACCGTATGCATGATAAACCTGAAAATGTATCTAGTCATGAGCCAGGTAAATGGCCCAGTCATGAAGTTCACATGAAATTCACATAATGGATTGAAGTCTTCCATAATATAAATGAAATGACTGTCTGAGATGTATTGGAGATCATGTAGGTTTTATTAGAAAGGTTTTGAACATTTGGGATTGACAACTGATCTGCATTGACAGAAGATATGAGATTTCCCATTAGTCTTTTTACTGTCTATCTACTAGACCTATTCCATTTCTTGTAACCCCAGCCACTCACTAGTGGCACACATTCTCTAATCTGGTATAAGCCCCTGTAATTACTTAGTAAAGTCTTCTTCCACTGACCAGTAACCCTGTCGACCTCAGTCAACCATCTTTATATCGAGGAATCTGAACTCATTCTAAACATTTATTAACAGCATGTATTGACTTTAATGTGATAAGCCGCTCGAAATGTGAATTCTCACTCAGCAGTGAATCAATATGCTGTAAGGTATGAAAAACAAGTCTATGCTTCTCCATGTCAAAAAGGATGACATCCAGAGAAAGCGGTGGCTGGGGAGGGAAGAGTGAGGGCAGACAGTGACCTCTTTTCAGTCGTAAATCAGCCACTGAATTAGATCATCTAAAAAAGAGGTACAGTGTACAGAAAGCCTGTTATAGATCCATTGTCTAAAATGACTGCATTTGGTGACTCACAGAGAACCTACATATTCTTATTTGGAATAAACAAAACCACAACAAATCAGCTTTCGTACATTACGGCTTTTGCAGGTTAAACATTGTATCCTTTCATTCTACTTTCTATTCTGATGGGGTTTTGTGCATGTGAGTAAAAGCAGTCCTGGTTTTATTATTTTTGGAGTAGAATAGTTAGTCAACAGTTTTAACCCCTTCCCACCGCAGACATTTTTTGATTTTCAATTTTCGTTTTTTACTCCCTTCCTTCCAAAAGCTACAACTTTTTTATTTTTCCATTCAAAGAGCCATATAGAGCATATTTTTTGCAGGAAAAAATGTACTTCATAATGGTACAATTTAATCTTCCATACGATGTACTGGGAAGCTGGAAAAAAAAATCAGAACAGGGTAGAATTAGAGAAAATCTGTGTTTGCACCACTTTCTTATAGGTTTTGTTTTTACAGCGGTCACTGTGTGGGCAGAATGACATATTACCTATATTATTTGGGTTAGGATGATTACGATGATACCAAATTTATATAGGTTTGGTTATGTTTTAACTTTGCCAAAAACGTTTTATGGAATCCTCATATTTTGACACCTGTAACTTTTTTATATTTCTTTATATGGGGGTTGCATAAGGCGTCTTTTTTTTTTTTTTTTTTTTTTTGCAGGGCCGGATGTACGTTTTATTTATACCATTTTGGAGAATGTCTGATGTTTTGATCTCTTTTTTTTATTTTTTTTTTCTATATCTTTGGGAGACTAAATGGCAAAAAATCAGCGGTTCGATTCTTTCAAATTTTTTCCTGCTACGACATTCATGTTATGGGAAAAATATTTTCGTAGGTTTGTATTTCGGGCATTTTCAGTTGCAGTGATACTTAATATGTGTATGTTTTACTTTGTTTATTTATTTTATATGTGTGATTTTTAATTTTTTATACTTTTTTTTTACTGTTATTTTAAGACAACCTAGGGTCTTCCCTGGATCTGATTCCTAGCAATCCTAGCAAAAATGGCGGCACCCCATATGCCAGTAGGAAAATGGTGTCTCAATCATGCTTGACTGAGGCATCAGCAGGTTTAATGCCTACAATCAATTCGGGCACTGACTGTGGACATTGCTGCTAGGTCTCCTCTGTATTATACAAAGGAGACCCAGTGGCTATAGTGGTCACTCAACTCCTGAGCGGCCTCCATATTTAAAGACCCGATATCCGCCATAAAAGTATATCCTAGATTTTTATTATCTGGTTAGTTTAGGAATATTCTCCATGGTTTACCAGTACATGAATAAATAGTTTTAGGTGTTATCAGGTATTCAAATATCTATACATATGACATTAGATAGCAAACAAAAAAACCTGTGAAAGACCACATCTTTGAGAAGATCACCTCCTTATCCAAACAGATTTAATGTAACAGATTTTTAGTTCCACTGTATATTACACACATACAGACCATCTTCTCTAAGACCACTGGTCCTATGTCTTTTTCACATATAAAACCCTTAGCTTCCCACACTATCAATTAGGATCATTGAAAAGAGTGTAAAGTCAGCAACATATATACACAACCTATGACAATGCTTTCTACTATGGTATCTTGTGGGTACTTAAGGTTTACAATGTAGCATATTTATATAGTAGTAATTAAAATATGTACCTCGTGTAGCTTATTATTAATTTGAAATTTGGCCAAGTGTTGGATATTTCATAACGGTCTGAGGAAATTACTGTCTCAGTAAGAGATTTGCTGGACACATCTTTTAACATCGAGATTCACCAGCGTTATGGAAATTGAACTGTGCTCAGGGGTATTTTCTGTAGACTATCTGCAGATGGTGTTCTAGTCTCCCTTTTCTTTGCTATTGAGCAGATGAGTTCTGAAAGTGATTCAAGAAGCCCTAAGAAAATAAGATGAAGGGTTGAGATTTCCAACACCAAGACTCATTTTTTTTTCACAGATTTTACCTCTTCATAGTATTTTGTAGCAGTATTATAAAAAATGTAGCATCAATTAAACAGTGACCCTAAACATAGCAGAATAAATGACAAGTGTAACAGACAAGAAAACACCCCATGTTGTTTTTTGTTTTTTTTCACTGTTGTGTGTATTTGTACTGATGGATCACAGTCAGCAGCAGCTATTGGCACTCAGTATTTCCCCTAAACACTGTCATTGCGCTGTAATCTCCAGATCCGGTAAGCAAGGGTTCAGTCTGCAGTCTTTTAGATGGGTACCCTTGTTATCAGTAAAAATTAGGTGTAACAGGGAGAACTACAAGTCCCATAACTTCCAGGCTCTTATTATGAGATGTTGGAGGGATGTTAGATGACATTGCAGGGGGAGCATAATAGGAGGAAACTACAACTCCCAGGATGTCCAACCTGTTATTATTATCAGAGGATATTTTAGGGAGGGGTACAAGCAGAGAACTACAACTCCAAGCATTTCCCTGCCACCAGCACAAATACTGAATAGATCACTCTCATCTCTTTCGCCCCCTCACAGGTACTTCAGCTGCCACCTATCCTTTCCATGGATTTCCAACATGCTCCATTTCTTAAAACAGTAGCATGTCCTGTGTGTCATGGTTTATCATACATTTGCATCATCATTTACCCCATAGCTTGCTGGCTTTTATTTCAATCTAAGGCTATATTCACACAGTCTACAATGACCATTTGTCTATTCAGATGTCCGTTTTTTGATAGTCCATTTTAGACCGTTTAAAAATTGGACATGCCCTATTCTTTTCTGCTTACATGGATCCGTTTATAGACTCAAGTTTATAAGGGATCCATTTGTCTGTTTTTCATGGTAGTATGAATATAGCCTTAGAGTTTTAGCATTCCCTGATCAATTCTGCTTGTGTCATCACAGGAAGTTAAAAAAGAAATAGCTATAAAAATATCTCTACAAATGTCCAAAAGAAGTACCGATTTTAGAGTTTAGCAAAATGATTCACTGTTATTATTGCACACTATCGCTTGCCACTGCCATTAGATGGAACTCACTGTATAGCTATTAACCCTTTAAGGATGCAGGGTAGTTTGTACGTTAATGCTCAGCGACTTTTTTTATATTTTCCCTTCCCACCTTCCAAAATTCATAACTTTTTTTATTTTTCTGTCAACATGGCTATGTGAGGATTTATTCTTTGCATAACAAGTTGTACTTGTATTTGCCACCATTTTGCCACATATAATGTTTTGCATTTTGTTTTTACAGCGTTAAAAACACTGCATTAAAAATGACATGGCAGTTTTGTCTGGTGATTACGACGATATCATATTTAGATTGGTTTTGTTATGTTTTATGGCTTTTACAAATAAAGAGCAAGTTGTACTTTTACTGGTACCAAAGTTTAGTATATATGACTTTTTGAACACTTTTTATTATTTTTTCCAGGAACACAAAGTGACCAAAATACGTTAATTTACGCATTGTGGTATATATATATATATATATATATATATATATATATATACATACATACATATATATACACATTATATATATATACAGTATATATATCTTTTATATATATAAAAATTAGTTTGTGTCTGACTGTTCTTTATGCGCGACCAAACGACTGGACCAATCCTCACCAAATTTGGCACACATGTACATCAGGTGTCCAGGAATATTTTAGACTAGGTCTCAGCTCTCTTGGACGTACCGTTCCTGAGATACAGTATTTCCAAAAAATGACCAACATTAGCTAATACAAGCCTGCAAGTCTTTCACTCATATTCCAACTGCCATACACACGGTCACATGTCCCTTATCAGCCAATAAGAGCTTGCAGGCGCTTATTCTCCTCAGGCACACAGGTTTCCATAGCAACCAAGCTATTTATGACCTGTCAATAGCAGTTCGCAGGTCCTTAAATATTCAGTCATATCACGTGTATCAGCCAATGTAAGTTCACATTTAATTTACCAGGTTTACATAACAACACAGCCCCCGCCTGCACAAACTGCATTCCTGCACACAGTATTCTGCCCCATAGTGGCCCCTGCACACAGTACCATAGTGGCCCCTTCATATAGTATTATGTGCACTCCCCGCTACCTCTTCAATGTTGGACCAGATGTCACGTGAACCAGGCATGCATCGAAACGCATAATGACGTCGGACTGGCCCACCGACGTCTGGGACGTCACCAAGGAGGCTCGATAGCAGTGTTTGTGGGGTTCACGGCCCGCAGACCTTACTTACTGATCCCCGCTCCTGCTCACAGCCGCCTCTGCAGAAGGTGAAGCGCTGGTCGGCCATGAGCAGGAGCGGGGATCGGTAAGTAAATAGGGCCAGTTACCTGCTGGTGTTACACCAGCAGGTAATGGCCTATTAAAAAAAAAAAAAAAAAACATCAGGGGCCCACAGGGCCCTGTGGCAGCCGCTACCACTGCTATCCCAGTATTTTCGCCACTGACTGGACTGCCATACTGGATTTCAGCATTCTTATAAATTGAAACATTTTTAAACTACTCATGCCCCCTGCAGCAAAACGCATGGCTGCTGCTCGAGCTAATGAAAACTCTCAGCAGACCCAAGCCTGTCTCTAATCTGACAAGATATGTCACAGACAACAGCGAGCTGCTGAAACAACCCAGCAGACCCAAGCCCATTTCCAATCTGACAAGACATTGTCAGCCACATGCACACAGCTGCACTCCATGTTTCCATAACAACCCAGCCATTTTTCTTCACTGCTGTAGGTCAGCTTTAAAGGGGCAGGGCACTGTGGATGACACTGTTACACAAGGTCACATACACACAGATTTACTCCAGGTTTTCCATAACAACGGATCGCAGGTCTTTTACTGATATCACATGATGCTTATGGACCAATGGAAAATCGCAGGTTCTTCAGTCTTGAAATACACACAGCTTTACACCAGGTTTCCATAGCAACCAAGCTATTTATGACTTGTATGAGTCAATAGCAGTTCGCAGGTCTTTAAATATTCAGCCATATGAGGTGTATCAGCCAATATAAGTTCACATTTCATTTACCAGGTTCCATAGCAACACAGCCATAAATAGACTGTACCTATACTGGACTGCCATACTGGATGTCAAGCGCAAAACTGGCCAATTCTTATGGGGTCACTACACAAACAAAAAATGAAATATACCCGTGCGAAGCCGGGTCCTTCTGCTAGTATATATATATATATATATATATATATATATATATATATATATATATATATATATATATATATATATATATATATATATATTTTGTGACAATTTGGGGGAATTAGACTCAAAATGGCGGCTTTTCCTGGTCTGGACAGCGGTGGTTCATGGTACTGGGCGCCGGAAAGATAGCTTTCAGACGGTCCAAGTGTAAATAAAAGTGGCTTTATTCAGCTTAACTGCAACACAGCAAAACAACAAAAACCTATGCCACAGTTAGGGCCTAACTCACTCCTTGAGCCCCTAACTGTCCTGACTTACTCAGTTCTAGCAACAGTCCTCTGTGGATGCCAGCCCTGTGGGACAGAGCCTATCTCTCCGTCCTCGCTGGTCCACTCCTGTGGATGCCAGCCCTGTGGGACAGAGCCTCTCTCTCCGTCCTCGCTGGTCCACTCCTGTGGATACTAGCCCTGTGGGACAGAGCCTCTCTCTCCGTCCTCGCTGGTCCACTACTTCCTGCTGCCTGCAGGATTCTCCAGCCCCTCTGGAGTTGCGTGCCACCACCCAAAGGTGTGGCTGAAGGCCTTTTCTGGCCTGGCCTGGGTCACTCAACAGCGCCCTCTGGCTCACATACTTACAATATATATATGTATATGTATATATACACACCTAGTTCCTATGAGAACTGTCCATGGCAACCCCTCTTGAACCTGCAATGTTATTGTGGGGGGTCCAAGGGATGACACAGGGGGTTAATTTTCCGACTCCAGTGGCTGGTCCCAGCCCTGCAGCATTACAGTGTGTACTATTACATTGCGCTGAGTGTATAGTTAACGCTTAGCGCTGTAATAGTACAGCGCTGAGCAGGAAGGGGTTAAAGATGTTATCCACCTTTTACAAATTGTTCGCCTATTCTTAAGATAGGCCATCAATTTTAGATTGGAAGGGATCCCCCCTACGTTTAGTAGCCATGGTTTTGAGTACTGTATCAGTGAACCATTCAAGTCTATGAAACTCTACTACAGTACCAATAACCAATGCAACTAAAGATACAGTGAGTGAACAGTACAGCTTCTGACAGGTAAACATTGACATGACCTGTGCTCAGTAAAACAGCTGGACCCCTATTGATCTAAAATTGATGGCCTATCCTAAGGATCAGCAATCAGTTTGTAATTCTCATCTCAGCGAATCAAAGCTGAGAGGGAAATAAATGAACACAAGTCCCAACTGGCAAGGAGGGATTTACGGGAACAGATGAGCAGTGCTGCCCTACACAACCATAGAGGTGAATGGGAGATACCAAAACAACATAGATACCTGGTGGTCGGAACTTTCGGACAGTTATTCCTGTGTCGACCGCGATTAGCTGAGATGGAAATAACCTTTTTCCACATAACTTCCTTGTTTTTGATGCAGTTATATCAGGTTTTTTTGTTTGCGGTTCCAGCTGTATTTATTTATTTATCTGACTTATATAGCACCATCAGTCACTGACCCATATAGGGCTCACACAATTTTGGGATACATAAAGCTTATTGCTTAACTTTTATTAACCCTTTCTGTGGGAGGAAGGGGAATAAAAACGATTCCAGTATTGCTTTTGTCTTTTAAATTTTGTGCCATTCACTGTGTGGTGAAAGCAACATTTTACTTTTTATATACGCAGGCTAAGCACGACATCTCCATGTGCTTCTCATTCCTGAGCAGTGCTATCAGCGCTTCTGTGAACGGACCCACTGGGACATGGATTAGGAATTGCCCCGATGTAACGGTTCGCTGTCAGAGGATGAGGTTGCCTGGTTACCAGATACTAATGGTTCTTTGGAGTTATAGAGACTTCAGACTCCAAAAAGGTAGCATATATCACTTGTTTATTTATCATTGATCCGGTGTTCAAGTAACAAACACATTTATAAAGATATCCGTACAGTGTATAAAGTAGAGACACGTACAGTCATATGAAAAAGTTTGGGCACCCCTATTAATCTTAATCATTTTTAGTTCTAAATATTTGGGTGTTTGCAACAGCCATTTCAATTTGATATATCTAATAACTGATGGACACAGTAATATTTCAGGATTGAAATGAGGTTTATTGTACTAACAGAAAACGTGCAATATGCATTAAACCAAAATTTGACCGGTGCAAAAGTATGGGCACCTCAACAGAAAAGTGACATTAATATTTAGTAGATCCTCCTTTTGCAAAAATAACAGCCTCCAGTCGCTTCCTGTAGCTTTTAATCAGTTCCTGGATCCTGGATGAAGGTATTTTTGACCATTCCTCTTTACAAAACAATTCCAGTTCAGTTAAGTTTGATGGTCGCCGAGCATGGACAGCCCGCTTCAAATTATCCCACAGATGTTCAATGATATTCAGGTCTGGGGACTGGGATGGCCATTCCAGAACATTGTAATTGTTCCTCAATGACTGTATATGCTACCTTTCTGGAGTCTGAAGTCTCTATAACTACATTTCTGACGGGTTGGGACCCTACTTCTTTACTCCTGAAATTCTTAAACCAAGTGCTGAACCACACTCCTTCCTAATGGTTCTTTGGAGTCACCAGTTGCTGAACATGCAATGGTGCGTGGTGAACTATGGTAATATGCGCATTAATCTCACTGTTACTTCTATATTGGTGGTGTTCTTTGTTCGGATGAATACTGCTTAGATGTCTATGGCCCTAAGAATGCTTTGTCACAGATTTACTATTGTGGTTAAAACTAGATACTGGGGTTTAAGTAGTGCATCTTTGGCGCATCTTTAACTCAATGTGATGCATTTTTTGCACAATGTGTTGCTTCTAGTTTGGGTAAAAAAATCTTGACTTGCTAGACATGAGTGAGTGAGTGTGGCTTCATAGAAAAGGGTGTACAGTACTTAAAATGCACCAAGATACACCAAAATTTTGTTGTAAAGTTCTAGCTCATAGTAAGCCAACTAAAAGGTGGTTTAAACTTAGACTAAACAGTCTAAAGATACACCAGATTTATGAACCAGTAACATATTATATATTTGGCGTAACTGTAATTTTGGGGCATTTTTGTTGCATATTGGTTCAGTTTAAGCCATGTCCCTTTTTCTGAGAAGTCACACCCACATAACTAGAAAGTCTGAAGACTTTGGCACAAACTAAATGCACCACATTATGCCAAAGAGGCACCATGTTTGCGCAGGTGTCTAGTCATAGCCATAATAGTAAATCTGTGTCTCTGTGTTTCTATACAAAAATGTTTTTCCAATGACTTTTCATTGTTTTTTGTTGTCTCCTGTGATTAGAGATGATGCTGCAGCAGTTTAACCAATTGCAGAAATTGCAGGTTAAATGTGTGTTCACACGGAGGAATTTGCCATGGATTTGGGGGTGGAATCCGCCCCTGAATCCGGAGCAGATTCCTCACGAATCCGCCTCCCATTGTTTTCAATGGGAGGCAGAGATCGCAGCAGGACGCGGAAAGAAGAAGCGTCCTGCTCAATCTTGCCGCGGATTCCGCCCGCGGGGTCCGCGGCTCGAGACTCGCTCCTGATTAGGCCCATTCATCCGGGCCTAATCAGGAGCGGGATGCTGTGATGGAATGCTGATGCACTGCATCGGCATCCTGTCACAGCTAGACCGCGGCGAAAATTCCACCGATCATATCATCCAAGGGGTTAATCTGCTGGAGTCAAAATATTTTCCGACTCCGGGGGCTAGCCCAGGTCCTTGGCTGTGTAATACAGCCGAGTGCTGAAAGTAATGCCTCTGGTACAGCTCCTGTGTCAACAGCATTACAGCACCATACAATTACGGCGCTGAGCGTTACCTATACGATCAGCGTCATGAAATAGTATGTCGCACAGTAGGAAGGGGTTAACTAAGGTCCACAGCATTATTTTCTCCAAGGCTTCAAAAAGACTGCACAATTGAACATGGAGTCCCTATGGCCACTGGAGTAACTGTAGGGGTTGCTGTGGTCACACTGCAACTGGGCCCAAAAACCAAGGGGCCCACGGGTCGCCTTCACCACACTAAGGCTGATTAAAATTCTTTGATCACTTTTCTAATTTTTTTTGATGACTGGCAATCTGTACTTTGTCAGAAAGCAGAAAAGTAACAATTTGATGCCAAAGGTAGTTGCTAGTCCACAAAAAGTCAAGGAGGGGGTCTGTGGCACAAAAGGGGACATTATTACTATGTGGGAGACTGAAGATGGGAATGAAGAGGAAACTGTTCTGGCGTTCTGAATAGGTCTTTATGTTGGTGTGGGCCAAGGTAGAAAAGGAAAAGGAAATGTGAAAACATCTAAAATTTATGGATAGAATGTGTCTGATGGTTGTAAGGAGAAGTTGCTCAGGGGAGCACAAGCTGAACTTTTGCACCAGGGCACATGAGCCTTTAATTACGATCCTACCTATGACTCTGTATTGCATAGTGTGTCACCACATTGCCTTTGTATGCCACTGTATTATGCACGTAGTCTTATCTTCTCAGGGGTTCATATCTCTGCAATACAGCATCAGATGGGATACAGAACATTTTGTATGTCACATTCTATATGAAAAGAAACTCGGAGCTTGTATAGAACCATAATACTGTACATCTGTGTGCATGAGCTATCATGAACTCTGAAACATGAGTGAAATAAGTGAAATATAACAAAAGTGTAAATTGTTTGAAAAATAGATCTATAAATAATGAAAATAACTAACCTGCTTCCAGATACATTTAGATTAAAATATGTTATATATTACATTTGGCCAAGAAATCAGCACAGGAAGGGTGATGCAATGATACATGTACAAGGGACACATGATGATGTGGATGTATTATCAGCAAAGTTGTGCATCCATTAAAAGGGTTCTCCAAGACTGGATATTGATGGCTTATCATTAGGATAGGTCATCAATATCAGATCAGCTGTTTTCAACACTGTGTATGGACATCTTAATGACCATAGGATAGTCCTTCAATAGTCTTAGAGAACACCTTAATGGATTTAAAAATTTTCTGTCAGTCGGATATTAATGACCAATGCTATAGATAAAACATCAGTGTCCAGAGAACCCCTTTACCTAACAATGTGGAAACCATGCCTGCCACATGTGAGCACTGAGAGTACAACATTTCCACTGAATGTTAGGAAGCAGAGATCAAATGCGAGAAACTGATGCAGATATTATATAGAAACTTGATACTGTAGCATATGATCTACCCAGTTCTTGCCCCCATATGGACAGTGACCTGCATCCCAGCAGAAGGTGGCATGGAACAGGTGGCAGAACAAACTGCTGTGGGGCAGTGACAGCATCATCCTTAAACCATGAAAGGCACCTTGTTATAGCAGGGTTGTTTGACTCCATAGAGATCGCTCTAAAGTTGACTCCATAGAGATGCTGTGGCAGACCACATGCTACAAACACACCAAAAAATTGCATAATATATAATTATGCAAAATATACTATTCAGATGTAAGTAAGGCTGCTTTCACACTAACTATCCATTTTGTGGACTATTAAAAAAGTGAATTTTGTACATCCTTGTATATTTCTGTGTGGCATCCATTTTTAGCATCTGCTAAAAGGAAGCTGTCTTCTTTATTTTTCAGCATCAACTAGCAATGTATTTATGAAAAACAGACAGCATTCAGATGACATCCACGTGTTGTCCATTTATTTTTTTTTCCATAAACTTGAATGGCTGAGACAAGTAGAGAAAAGAGAAAAAAAATAGTGGATGACTTGATTTTTTCTCAGTGCCTCTTGGTCTGTGAAACATAATGGACATGTGAATGGACTCCATTGACTATGATGGGTCCTTGTGCTGGCCTTGCGCCGCCTGATTTTTTTCACGGATATCACATGGGCAGAAAAGTAGTTCGTTTGACAGGGCCCTAAATCTAATGTTTGTAATAGGTTATGACTTCTAAATATTTTATGCAGGAGGTTAAAAAGCATAGCCCAAATTTAAGGGGCTGTCCAGTTCTTTTTAATCGATGACCTATCCTCAAGGTAGATCAATAATAATAGATCCATGGGAGTCTATTGCTTGGAACCCCTGCTGATCAGCTGTTGTCATGAACGATTCACTGTTTACATTGCACGCTACTTGTTTCATATCGGCCCTGCAATGTACTGTAACTACAGCCTCATTCCATCGCTTGGCTGCTATGAAACAAAGTGTGTACAATGTAAACAGTGGTCGCAGCACTCCCCTTCAAAGAGCTGATCAGACCAGGATGGGGGGCGGGTGGACTTGGGTGTTGGACCCCAGCTGAATTTTTATTTATGACCTAACTTGAGTATCCTAGATCATCAATAAAACTGGAACTGGACAACCCCTTTAAGTCAAAATATTATGAACAAGAAAGGTTACGATAATAGACACAAAGGCAACTCTCTAACTTACAATGTAAATGATTGTGGGGCAATTTGCAATAGTGGACACAGACATTTATGTGGACGATGATATATTTACAATACACATGAGTCTGATTTTCCTCTGCACTGGACTGTGTTGTTTAGAGCTAGTCTGAGACATTTATTTGGAATGTGATTTTTCTTTCACCTGAACATAAAATTTTACACTCAGAAAACCTTTCCTTTCTTTTTTTCAGCTGCCTTTAATAGCTTCATAGTAAAAGTAATAAAGAAGATATAGAGAAACAGAGGCCAGGCTATTGTGTTTTTACAATGCTGAAAGTGTTTGTGCTCCAGTGTGGGTTTAAAGTAGCGCCAAAGGGCTTCACACTCCAATTTAAACTCACTGTCCAACCTCAACTTTTCTTACGAAATTAAAGCTTTCAGAGAGAAAACACAGCCCTTCAACTCATCTAGCCCATCTCACATTGTGTTTGTTATCTGTCAGTTCATCTCTCTGGCTATGATAAGTGCACTGGGAGCTTGACCTGCAAAACTCGTCATCACATTTTAACATTACTGTGTCCCCGCTGGAACATTTTTTTCTTCCATGACAGTTTAGAAGCATCTATTGATTTTATTTTCTTTACTTATAGACAAAGAAAAAAATTATTGAAGTGAAATTCATACATCACAGCAGCCCTCTGCTTTAATGATTTAATGGCTGACATTTCAACCCAAGTAGTGCATGATAAATTGGTATCTTTATACAAAAAAAACATAAAGAGAAATAAAATGTAGATATAATTGTATCATTATACTCTATGGAAGCTGCCTCTGTATGAGCAGACCATTTTTTAAACAAATTTTTCATTGGGAATCCCTTTGAAAAGCCCACACCTATCCTTAGGATAGGCCATAAATATTTGATTGGTAGGGGGCCGATACATCAGATGTACAGAGCCGCTTGCGGCGCCTGTCCTGTAGACAGTATGGGGCAAGAAGCAGGAAGCTCCATCCACTGTATAGCTCTGGGCACCATCACTGCATCTCAGCACTTATTGAAGTCAGTGGGAGCTGAGCTGCGGCGAAGATACCTGGCCGCTATACAGTAGATGGAAGTTTGTTTTAAAGGATGGACAGCACTCCAGGTAGTTGAACTTGCGTGTAAGTTTTATTTTATTCCATATTAGAGCAATATATCATATTATATCATACAGGGTGTAGATATTTTAAGAGCAGAGAGTCGAGAGCAACGTTTCGGGCTTTGATAGCTCTTCCTCAAGCAATTAGAATCTGAATATGAAGGCATGATGGCTGCCGCATATCTAGCACAAATATATTTCTCGTGGGGCCCAGGAGAAATTATCCTGGTAAGGAACCCAAGGATGGGGGAGATGTATGTCTTCCCTTAGCAAGACATACATCTTAAAATATCTACACCCTGTATGATATGATATATTGCTCTAAAAAGGAATAAAAACTTACAAGCAAGCTCAACTACCTGGAGCGATGTCCATCCTTTAAAACAAGCTTCTATTAAAATTGGTGGGCTTCGGTCAGCCAACGGTGGAATAACTGCATCCATCTACAAGCTAAAGAGAGTGCTGCTCACATTAATATTGTATGATACAGTAGATGGAACCTTCTGCTTCCGGCCCCGTATTGTGTACAGGATGAGCACCAGAAGCTGATGTGAAGCTGATGGGGCCGTGTTTCAACCCCCTACCAATTAGGCATTTTGGGGATATCCTCAGGATAGGCCGTAAAAATAAAAAGCCCAGACAACCACTTTAATATTCCCCCCTAATGCCCCACACACTTTAATGTCCTCTCCCAGTGGATATTAGCACTCATCATGGCCCCCACACAATCTATTGTTTGTTTGTTTGTTTGTTTGTTTGTTTGAGTTGGAAGGGACCTCAAGGGCCATCAAGTCCAACCCCCTGCAAAAGCAGGAATTCCTAAATCATCCCAGCTATATACCTATCCAGTTTCCGCTTGAAGATTTCAATTGATGAAGAACTCACCACCTCCTGTGGCAGCCTATTCCACTCCCTCACTACCCTTACTGTTAGAAAGTTTTTCCTAATGTCTAATCTGAATCTCCTTCCCCTTAGTTTCATCCTATTACTTCTCGTGCTTCCTTCTGCTAATGAGAATAGGGTAGATGCCTCTGCACTGTGACAACCTTTCAGATATTTAAATACCGCTATTAAGTCTCCCCTTAGCCTTCTCTTCTGCAAACTAAGCAGTCCCAATTCTTTTAGCCTTTCCTCGTAGGACATGGATTGTAGACCTTCCACCATTTTGGTTGCTCTTCTCTGGACCTGCTCCAATAAATCGATGTCTTTCTTAAACTGGGGCGCCCAGAACTGTACACAGTATTCCAGGTGGGGTCTGACCAGGGCAGAGTACAGCGGAATAATTACCTCTCTTGATCTAGCTTCAATGCTCGTCTTGATACATCCTAGAATTTTATTAGCCTTTTTAGCCACCGCACCGCACTGTTGACTCATGTTGAATTTGTGATCTATTATTATGCCCAGATCCTTTACTGGTCCCCATACCGTATGGGGGACTAGTGAAAGGGCCACTGTAAGAAAAAAAAAAAAATTAGGCCCAGACAACCGATTTGAAGAGATTGTCCATAAATTGGAAGCCAGTAAATTGTGGCAGCCAGGAAGTTGTCTTTTCAGTCTCATGGCGGCACCTCATTTCTGGAAAATTCTGTACCTCTTGTACAAAATTTGTCTCAACACTCACATGAGGCGCATGACTCCCAGCAAGTAGGCACCGACACGAGACTCAATGGGCACTTGTAGAGGACAATGGAGAGCCGGGGACAGGTAAGTATGCTTTTTTTTATTATTTTATTTTTATTATTTTACACCTCCTGCCACATCGCCACATTGGTTGCTCCTGGGCAACCTCTTTAAAGGATTTATCCATATTTCTAATATTGATGGCCTGTCCTTATTTTAAGTTATATAGGAGGTTAAACCTCATGGTGGTGAACAGGCTGTGCTTTGGATGTCAAAAGGATGTTATAGTAGTAACGTCATCCGGGAGGGGGGGCATAGTGGTTAGGCACAAGAGTAGGGATATTCTGTAGGGTCACTGGTGCCCTTAAAGTGTACTGACCCTGCTAGAATTGCAAGTCAGAGTGTGCCGCCCCTTTACTGCTGTCTGGCAGGGTGCTGTATGTTAGGCCACATGCAGATGACCATGGCATGGTTCAGTGTGCTATCCGGATTTTTCCTGGCTAGCACACTGACCCATTCATTTCTGTTGGCCCATGCACACAACTTTGAATTACACTGTCCCGTGTGCGGGCCGCAAAACTCAGGACAGGTCCTATTCGGGTCCTATTTGCGTGCTTCCACGGTTCCTATTCATTCAATAACATCTGTGTGCCGCCAGCGGCTAGCACACGGTCGTGTGCAACCAGCCTTAGATGGGGATCTCACAGTATTTGTGAATCCCAATGGTCTAGCACTTCACCTGACTCCTTCACTTCACCTCATTTAAATAAACCTTTGTGCAGTAGATATGTAGATCTATATGTAGAGGCTGGTTCAGCTTGAGGAGTATATGTGTGTATATTCTGCTTTAGGAGTTGTCAATGCGGCACCTTCCAGGGACCGGTTACCAGGCAAGTAAGACAATGGAGGAGTGTGTGCAAATTCACACTAATGCTTTATTTGGCGGAGTTCACAGAGTCCATAACATAAATGGCTTTCAGCAGCATAAAGCAACATAAAACAGAATGGCTTGTTTCAACCAAGTGGTAGAAAGTCCAGCAACACAAAAACAGTCTTTAAGACAGAAAACAGTCCAGCAGGCTCACCAAGTTAGTGGGTTTTGTCTCCACTTTTTGTCCTCTACACAGGCAGTGTGTTTGTGGCTCAGAGCCACCATCAGAAGAGACACACCCTCCTACCTGGTCAGCGTTAAGGCTTCAACTTGGCTCTAACAAAACCCAGGAATAGAGCTTTGATCCTGGGTCTGTAATCACACCCAAACCATGGACACAGATTCCTGTCTATTGCCTAGTGGAGAGGAGCCACCTTAGTGGGAGGTATCTTCCCTCCACAATCTTTCCCTCTGCCTGCCTACAGAGTATATGTGTATATTCAGCTTTAGGAGTATATAGTGCTTCGTGTGTTACTGTAGGGACGGAGGAGTTTAGGAATTGATGTAACTTCCTATCGTATACCTCTCCTCCTCTTTCTGTCACTAGTGATGGGCACTTTGGCTCTTTTTAATGAGCTGGATCATTTGGATCTGCTCACTAAAAAGAGCCGACTCTTCTGGTTCCCGAACAGCTCAATAAATAATAAATAAATGCTGTCTACCATGTGTAGAGAGTCAGACACTCCTCCTTTTACCCTAATATTATGCCCTTCTGGCTGTTTTTAGCCACAGGACCTCATAATATTAGGTTAAAATGAGGCTTTGACCCATTGGGAGACTGAGTTAGCCCCATAGGAGGAAGGATCCTCGGGAGAGGATTTTTCCTGGATCTACAAATATGTGAGTGGGCTGTGTGCTATAGTTTTTTCTGTTTTGTAGGGGGAAGGGTTAGCCACATATGGGGTGGGTTTTTCCATTAAAGGTGAAGGGTTTTCCCATTAAGGGGGCGGGGTTAAGTGAGCTGTAGGCTCCCAGCCAGGAGCAGACTCCCCTCGTTCGCTTCACAGAGTTGGCACATAAAGCTGGCTTGTTCACGAATGACCCATCACTATCTCTCACCACAAGGACTGGAGAAAACATTTAACTCCCATCCGGCCTTTTTGAATTACTATTTTACAATTGCTTATTTCACATGTACCTGTATAATGTATGTATTATTGTATCTCTTCTATGTTTGATACAGTAATTGTGTATCTGGCTCCATATAAAATTCTTAGATGACTTTGATGAGTTAATGTTGGCATTATCCTTCTAAGCCCAAGGGAAGGGCACTCCTTCAGCCATGGTTTGCTAGAGGTTTCCTCCATAGAGGTTTTTTCCTCTCCTTAGTGCTGAAGGATGACTCTTAGTGAGACAGTGGTTTGCCGTATTTAGTCCATATTTCATAACATTTGCCTGAACATTTAATTTTTAAGTCATTTGACATTCATGACACTGGAAATAAGTGTGGAAATAAATAAATAAAAATAATAATTATAAGAAAAATAATTAAAATAATTATAAAGGGAGTCATTTGGAGTCAGGTGGAAGTTGTAGGCCAGTTATCGTGGACTTATTTTAAGTAATTTTCATGGGAGCATATCTATAATCAAAATGGCGCTGGCATTGAAAAATGCAATGACACAGGTTTTTTTGATGTGGGGACCTTTTTGAACATAACTTTATTTTTTTTTAGCCAATACTGTGGCATCAACAGTGTGGTAAAGCGGAATGTGATAGACTAGGCCGCAGAACATATCTGACTGAGTGGTGGCAGTGGTGATGGCTGTGGCAACATGAGTGGCAGTACGGCATGGAATATCATGGAATAGGACACAGAACATGTCTGACTGAGTGGTGGCAGTGGTGTTAGCTGTGGCAGTATGGCATGGAATTATTTGATGGACCAGGTTGTAGGACATGTCTGGCTGAGTAGTGGTAATGTTGGTAGCTGTGGTAACATGAGTGACAGTACAGCATGGAATAATGTGATGGATCTGGCAGCAAGAGATGATGTCTGGCTGTTTTGAGAGTAGCAGGCTGTAAATGTAACATGATACAGGGAGACGGTGGGAGCTCTATTCAGAGATATAGCCAGAGGTGTGTGAAAATTCTCACAGATCCATGCTTGATTCATTTTGATGAAAGTAATTTTTTTCTACTGTAGTGGTGGACAGTTTTGTCCTTCTCCCCACCAGCAGCACTAAACACATTGTTGGTCATTATACTTACACTGGACAAAATAAAATGGCAATCCAGTCCAGTTCCTTCCACTGCTGTAACCTATTGGCCTAGAACTCCATGGGGTCACAGTTATCTTCTGGAATATAGGAGGACTCTAGGCATGACTTTACCTGCTGGTGCAGCTGGTGGGTGTCAGTTGCCTGTTGTGTGTCTGGTTGGCACTGTGAGGTGAAAAATATCTGGTTCGTCATGTTAAAGATACTGTACTGGCTGCTGATGCTGCTTTTACGCTTGCTACTTGTAGCTATGGTACTGGCAGAGGAGGTGGAGTGCTGGCTGAGTGAGGTAGACTGGGAGTGGGCAATGTATACGGTCTATCCTGATAATATTCCCCCATTTTGGCTTTATAATGAGGTTATAAGAGCACTGCCATCCTGTACTCATCCTTCTGCTTGATGCTAATAATACACTTGTCGCTGTGTAACTAGTGGAGCATATAGCCTGCTGTACTTGCAAGTGTGTGTACATAACCAGGGGCCTGCCATGCTTGGTCTTCTTGGACAAAGAAGTCATCATCATCATCTTGAAAGGGATGAGAGTCAGCCCGCTCCCCTGGCTGTGCCTGTGACATATCAAAGGTTCGCTCTACATCCAAAAGAATATTCTTCATCCTCCTCCTCTTCCTCTGGTCTAGGAGTTCCAATTCCTCCACCATAATGACCCTGACCCAGATCTTCATCTTCCTCCAATTCCCCTTTCATAAACCCAGAGCCATGACGTTGACCAAGAGGTGGAACTGTTCTTCCTTTTCTGTCCCTTGTTGTATGAGTGTGTTTCCTACAAGATATATAATAATGGGATGGCATTGCTGATGCTGCAGTTGTCCCTGCTGACAAATTTAGTGGCCTCTGCAAAGGGCTTGAGAAGCCGACACACTTCCCTAATGAGCCTTCAATGACGTATCTTGAAATAACACATTGTCCTGTGGTCTGCTGCATGCAGTAATCATTCACCACCTTTTGCTGCTCACACAGACACTCCAGCATTTTTTAGGGTGGAGTTCCACAAAGTTGGAACATCACAGATAAAGTGGTGCAAGGGCAGACTGTTTTGTCACTGCAATTTGAACAGGGTGTTTTTAGCGACATAAAGATGGCTGAAATGTTCACTTTTCTGGCAATCAGGAGCACCTCTTTTAAGCCACTATACATGTTAATAAAGCGGCACACAACCAGATTCAGCACATGTGCCACAGCAGCAAAGCAGCAAAAATATTGATGCCATTGTCGCTGGCAAACCTGCTCAGTTGTAGTTGACAAGGAGCCATCCAGTGGGTCCTCCAGGATACAGCGAAGCAGTTTCTCTGCTGTGTGGCTCCAGACTCATTAACTGTAAAACCACGTGGCATTGCTTTACCTTACAGCCATGAAATGAGGGAGGAAGAGTGGATGCAATGCATTGCCCTGGTAAAGATTGAGGCATGAAACGGTCCAGAGAGGAGGATGCAGAGGAGGTGGATGGGCCCTGCATGTGGTTGGAAAGGGGCCTGCACAAATGGGGTGAAACTAGTACCTGTCCTTGTTGCGTTTCCGGACTGTGGCTGCTGCCACTCAAGACATTGACCCAGTGGGCCTTGAAAACCATGTATTGTCCTTGTCCATAATTGCAAGTCCACATATCGACAGTGGCATGCACATTTACCCAGATTGACATATCCAAGAAAAGGCCCACATTCTCGACATAGCGATATAAAGCAAGGCCAAAAATAATGGCCACTAGGTAGCCTCCATCAAGGTTGAATGCATGCCATCAGTTGGCAAATTGCAGCGGAATCCACTAAGTGGTATGGCAGCAACTAAACCGCCAGCAGTTTGGCCAAGTGCAAGTTAAGTTGCAGAACTGACAGATAACTGGCTGCATATTTCTGTTTCCTGGACAGATATACTGTATACCCTTATGGATGACTGATGATGGCATAGAAGAGGAGGAGGATAAAGAGTTGGTGATGATGATGATAAAGACAACCATGTCATAGGTGTAGATGTGGCCTGCCTACTAGGAAGATTATGGGGAGAATGAGTAGAATGGTCTTGCTCCCCTGCCAGTGTTATTGCCAAATAAGATGGTGATGCCTTTTCATGTGAGTACGTAGAGATATTTTTTCCACATTTGTTCCTGCACGGCTAAGTTTCTGCTTGCAAATCTTGCTCATTGCTATGGATTTATTATTTAGCAAGGTATAAAAAAATTCCCACACAGGAGATGACCACCTGTAATTGCTGGCACCAACACCAGTAGCAGTGGAAACATGTCTGCCACTACTACCACCAGTGCCACCAACAACCTGTGAGCTTCCCGTAGTGCCCCTACCAGAACAACTGTCAGTAGTAGTTCTTCCACTACTGACTGACTACCGCCACACCTCCTGCCACTACTACCTCTACCGCCAACAATCATGTCTTCCTTTTCCACCTCTGCCTCCTCTATTTGCAAAAAAAGCTGACTTCTCATCCAGCTTGTCAAAAAGAGTAGGAAAATAGCTCTGACTAGGAGAAATAGCTTTCTCAGCAGGTGCCACTGTCAGGATTCTCAATTCAGCTGCTATACCTTTAAGGTTACTCTGTCAACCTGGGAAGCTTCTTCAGTTTCAAACGTTCCCTGGGCTTGTCCAATTAGCAGAGAAGGCATATAAAAGACCACTCCCTCGTCACCCAGGTTGCCTGCTAATTTAGTTCTCCTGGTTGGCTTTGAATCTGATCGTGTGTATTGGATTACTTTTCTGACCATCGGCTTGTTTTTTGATTATTTGTGTGCCTGCTGATTCTGCCATCGACATACCCATTCGGATTTGACCCTTGGCTTTCTATTGGATATCGGTTTTGTCTCCTGATTCTGCCTCTGAAGACTTCTCCTGGTTTTGACCTTATGCTTGGAAGATTATTCTCCTGTTTCTGATCTGCCTTGTAAGTTAATTGTGGGTTCTGGTTTGGTTTAAGTTAGTGGAGCGCTTATTTCTTGTACAGCAAAAGCCGTCTGACCTAGTGGCTAGCGCTGGTGAAGGTGTTTGGGGCTCTGTCTCTAATCTAGCAGTGCTGTGGTGATTTTAAATAGCTTTTGTTCTGCTTGTTGTTATCACCCAGTTTCTGCTTTTGCTGTAATTTGGCCTTGCATCTCAACCATAACAGCCACATCACTACCTAGGATCTGTGTCAGTGAAGTCTTCTTCACTTAAGGAGATATTAGTGAAGGAGATATGGTTGATAGTCTAGAAAGGCTCTGTGGTAAATTACTTGTTACAGCATTAGAGGAAGAGAAAACGATGCAGGGGTCATTAATAACAGTTAATGGAAGTGGCCTTCCAATGATGACGTTGGTGTGCTCGGAGCACAGGGGGAGCGCCCCCTGTGCTCCCTGAGCATGATATGCATATGGGAATAAAACTTATTTTTTTAAGAATGGCGGCGAGCAGAATATAAATGAAGGTAGGAGTAGAAAAGCCTTTATGAAGGTTATTCCAACGTGGCTTCAGTTAAAAATGCGTTTTTGCAAAGATCACATTACTCTTGGATGCAATATCCTTCTGTGAGCTAAGTAATTAAAAACTTTATCTTCTTTCTCAAGAAGTACAATAATCCTGCGGCTACTGGCGGTGCCACCAAAACCAGAAGTAGTGTTGCTATTGCTACCCGTATTCTTATTATTAGTACTTGCACAAATGTTTTCACCGCCCCCTACTTTTGCCTGTTCCTGCCGTGTTTTTTTCCAGTCATTTTTCTCCACACTGTTTAATTATAATAGTGATTGGCAATAATTCTGACACTTTGTGTATGTCTTTTTTTTTGGTTTGTTTTTTTAACAAAAAAAAAAAAGTCTAAAAGGGTGACCTGGTGAGTATTAGACTATAACTGTGTCAGTCAGCTTGTTTTGTTTTTGTTTTTTGCTGTTACAATGGCAGCAGTTTGTATGTATATTAAGTTAGATTAGCATAGGCTGTGAAACTGTTTATTGGGTGAGTAAAGCAAAAAAGAAAGTAAACCCTTAACAAAGGCAGATTTTTAAAATTTGTAGTTTGTCACTGTTTATTGGCTGAGCAAAAAAAAAAAAACCCTTAACAAATGGAGTTTTTTCAAATTAGCAGGGTACATTTCTCATTCACTATGTGTAATTAGAAATAGTCACCTCAAATTCCAATCTAGGCATGCTATACTGTAGATGGCTGGGTACCATAAACTGTAAAGCTAGGACTTATGAGGATGTCACCAGCATGAGAGTCATTATATAGCTCATAGCTATACTTTTGCAAATTTGGTTTCACTCAACATCTAAGTTAGAGGTCCTTTCAGCGCCTCCACCAAATCAAGTTCTTAGCATCTTTTTATAGCCACTGCTCCACTGATTCCAGTGCAGTTGTAATTTTTTCTCTAGTCCTCATCATTCCCAAGGAACAAGCACAGTTATTTTTGGTGCCTGATGTGCCATTTAAGCTCTGTAATGTCAGAAGGGTAGTGTCAGACAGGGGGTATGAATCAGAGCTCCAATCAGAGGCAGTCAGTGTCAGAGCTCAGGATCACACGCCTTGCCTGCTCCTGCCTGACTCCACCCTCCTGACAATACAGAGCTTAACTAAGCATACCAGGCACCAAAACTAAGAGCTGCACCTATTAATTGATGTGAAGATTTGGACTTGTTGTAGGTGGTAAAAGTGAGTTATGAATGGAACAGATTGAGTCAAGTATTTAAAGTGGAAATTAAACCTGGAACATAGGAGTCAGAATAATACATGCATTCCGATTTCATATGACTCAACGCTGAATAGTCCAACAAAGTGTGTAAGAGACCTGAACCCATAAATTGCAGGAAATGGTATTTACAGTTCAGACTTTTGTGATCCAGGTCTGGGGAAGTTGGGCAATGAACCCTGGGGAGGATGAGGAACTTTTTAATCTAGGAAGAACTGGATTGGAAGAAATAATATGTCCATGGAGTGTAACAAATCATTGTCAAAGTCTTTTGTGGTGTAATACCTGTATTGGCAGGTGAATTACATTACTGAAAATACTACAGTAGAATTTCAGTATAATTTGAAATTATTCTAGGTGATAAATTACAAAATCCCGGCCAGGTCAGATAACTTTCTTCCTCTCCACGTTATCCTGAACTTGATATAGCATAAAAACTGTGCAGATTGTTATAATTGAAGCTATCAATGTATCATTGCACCCATATGTTACTGTGAAATAAATGCAACAGATGTGCTGTAAATAAAGAGTTGTTGTGACTAAGTTGTGAGGTTACTAAATAAAAATGACTGTTCTGAAAGATATGGTTTTTATTTATGTCACTTCATTTTACAAAGAAGCATGCTCAACCTATTGTCATCTTGAGATTTTTATGGCCCATATTTACGAAGCAGTATTTTACCATCTGGTGGGTAAAGCAACTTGTGATTACAGTTTTTGGATGATAACTACTGCACGATCATTTACAGATATTATATGAGCTGTGGGGTAACAGCACTAGAACACAACCTATAAACACAAGGAACAGATACCAACATGTACACACAAGTGAGAAATGACGTTCAGTTGTTGTGCAGTAGCTTTATTCCCTCTCTCTTCTCTACCTCTGAGCAATACATTTAATAAAAAAAATTAGGAGTATTTTAAAAGGATTGCACTTATGTTATGATACGTCCAGGGATGTAGCTATAGGGGGTGCAGTAGCAGTCACTACTGGGCTCTGGACACTGAGGGAGCTACAAAGGTCCATCTACTACCTAAAATATACCACTAGTCTAAGTGGCACAAGGTGCATTGGGGCCCCATTACAGCCTTTACATTTGGGCCCAAGAGCTTCAAAATACACCTTTGGATACTCCTTATCTGTTGTATTACTAAGGAAACACATAAACATATACCACAAAAAAACTTTTTTTTATGTGTAACAAGTCAATACTTCTTGATATGTACACACATGTATTATAAACCACATAAAGTGCTATAACTAGAATTGTTATCGACAATATTACATTCACCTTATACATAACAACTTATATTAGTCTAGATGCTTTGGATCACAATGTCAATACATCCTTCTAAGCGAGAGGAATGGAGGCTACTCACTTACAGCCTCAATTTTCCAGGACAAATACACCTCGTCATCCCTCATCCTACACCGATAGGGCAGCCGGGTCCCCATTACCAAAGCAGCCAGAGAAAGCACACTCACTTCCATGGGATCCATGTCACCAACTCTTTACTGAGGTAGCAGTTGTTCAGCCACAAAGTAGTTAACAGAGGTTGCCCAGTAGTACCAATGCAGCATCCCAGAGTGCTTCTGCATTTATGTGTTTGTATTGTGTGCCTCTGCGTTTTATGTCTGTAAGTTTGTTCTATGTTAAGTGTAATTGTATGCAGCTTTCCCTTTGTATTTTTCCCCCTGCAGTGTTCAAACCCAGACTAGGTTCAGCCCTGGCCTATCACAGGCCACTGGGCGGGGTTGTGAGGAGATATAATCTCCCCGGCGACGGTTGAGGTTCAGTTCAGTGCATGCTGTAGACCAGACAAGGTGTGCAGAGCTGACCTGCCACCAGGCTGGACTGAAGGCCAACCGCCGCTACCACAGCCTCAGGAGGGATAACATCAGCCCCAGGCTCATCTCAAGACAGCTCAGAGCTAGAGAGTGGAGATTTCCAAGTGGCTGAACTTGATTCGTGTCGTGCCCGGAGGAGCAGGAGAGGACCCTGACAGGAGAGTCGCATTCGGGCCTAGTATTCGGGTATCCAGTTCCCTGTCAGGACTCCCTGTAACTCTATCCCCAGTATAGCAAGCTGGGAGAGGTACAGAGGTGGAGAAGAGGAAGCCATCTTGTGGAGCCGATACTGTCTTTGGGCACCCTCCTAGAACCAAGGCTGGGGTTAGGACACTGCAGGACTACTACCCCCATCTGGAAGCTGCCGTTGTCTTTTGTTCCAGTTGCCTAAATAAAAAGGCTGTTTGGTTTACCTGCAACGCTGACTCCTGAGTCGTGCCTGCTTCACCATCAGGGCTCTTCCGACCAACACCACACCGGCTCAGGTAGGAGAGATACCTCTTCAACTGGAAGTGCCCCGGGGGAAAGAACTACTACCACCACCATCCGGTAGTGCTGCAGGACCCCCCTTGACCTTGTCCGGCCTAGGAGTGCGACTGGAGCCGTTTGGGAGCGTGCTCGGCCTGCTAGGTGGCACAGCATCCGCCACTACTACTCCCATCCTCCGGTCTCATCCGACTGGATTGCGGCACCAAAGATCAGCGATAGTAGTTAGACACTCTGAATGTTGAACAACTTGATAGTGTGAGAGAAGCAGTTCTGAGGTAATACACAGCAATTGCCTAACCCTCACAGAGTATTGTGTTCCACTACTATAGGTACTGCTTCTCAGACATACACTAAACCAGTAGTGCCCAACCTTTTGTACCCTGACAGCTATATTCAGCATGGAGAGATGGCTGCATGTGTCAATTGTGCACCTGTTCTATTCTATTTAATAGGACCCAGGCACATGGGTCCCCGGGGGCCCCCCCTTGGGGGGGTTTTTCTCTTGGGGAGGGGGGGGGGGGGGGGGGGCGGGGGGGGGGGCGGGGCGGGGGGGGGTGCGGGGTGTTTTTTTGGGGGGGGTTTTTTTTGGGGGGGGGGGGGGGGGGGGGCCCAAAAGATTGCGGGTGGGGGGGGGGGGGGGGGGGGGGGGGGTGGTGTTTTGTTATTGGTATTGTGTTTTTGTTGGTGGTGGGGGGGGGGGGGGGGGGGGGGGGGGGGGGGGGGGTGAGGGTGATCTCTGCAGTAATTGCATTGCATTATTTCCTGTTGCTTTATAGCCTGTGTGACATAGCAGGGGGTCCTGAGTCCCACACAACACAGCGCCACCTAGTGAGCCTCACACATGCATCACACCTCCCATAGGATAGAATAGTAACCAAATGTCCAATGGGAGGACATCACCTGGGTAAAGGGGATCACTGGGTCCCATGGTAACACCCCTTCAAGTAGGTCCTGTGTGAGTAGTTAGAAGTGTGGAGAGTTAGGAGGAGGAGGTGAGGAGATAAGTGTGATGTTCTGCGAAGAAAACAGTGAGCTTACTGCAGGTATCTCAAGTTCTAGACAGGCCAGGAAGGTTGGAGAGCTGACATACTCCAGCTAGTCAGAAGATCCTGTCCCCTGTCTGCCCAGCCATCGCCCTGAAGGAAGTCAAGCGTCATCATTTTGCCAGCATGAGACTGTGGAGAGAACTTTCTGGAACACGTTCTCCATAGCAAGTATCACAGGATCCAGGGGCCAAGGCCAGACCTGTGGAACATCCCGCCATCCTGACTATTGAACCACGAAACTCTGAACTATCAGGACCACATAATGTGAGTAGGGAATATTGTGTTCTAGCATCGTGGTGGGCATCCTCCTGTGAGCCAAATAGGAACCCAGACGCACCTTAGGGCTATAACACTGAAGTATAAAGGGCTTGGAACACCTTTCATCAAGTCTACCCTGCACCCCAGGCCTTTGCTGTGTCACCAGGCGTACCCCGTCATCTGTGTCTCCACAACCATGGAAAAGTTTTTAGTAAAAGTTCAACTCTGTACTCTGCACCAACAACATCAGGGTGCCCCAAACACCAGCAGTCGGCACAGTGTAGGGGGAAGCGCCCCGGGGGAACAATCACCAACATTTGTTCAGCCCCCTCATCACCGGTACCAGTGGTAGTAATGTGGAACAGCATCAGCGCTGTGCCCTCGTGCCCAGAGACCGTGACAAGTCTGCGCTGTTTGCATCCCGCAATCCCAACTGCAGCGTTACCCCCCATCTGGTCACCGCAGAAGTAGGGTTTGTTCACAGTGGGCAACACCTTTCAGCATAGTACCCCATCAGGGCCTGGGGTCCGTAAGAAAAAACCCCTTTTTTGTTCTAAGGAAAAATATTTTTTTTTTTAAAGTGTGGTGGGCCCCCCTTTCCCCTTTTTTTTGGGTGTTGGGGCTTTTTTTTTAAAAAAAAAATTTTTTATTAAATTAAAAAGGGGGGTAGTGAAACACTACTTCTTTCTAATCTATGTTTGCTTTCAGATTGTTGATTTTTTATACTCATTTAGAGCTACAGTTTACAGTAGCCACATGGACCATAGACACAATGGTCTGGATATCTATGTGGTCTATGGCAGTTTTTCTAGACATGCTCTGTGACCTGTGCAGACATCTTTGTGTGTAGTCCATCAGCTATTGTGAATGGTATTCTGTATGCTAGCTACTATATATATTAGATATACCTGTCATTGTCATCCTGCCTGTCCTGGCAATAAGGTGACTGCTGTAGAGAAATCTCTAAGATAACAAAAATGCCACCATATAGTTAGACTTAGTGGTCAGAGTGAAAACTGTAGGTTTTTAAGATTTTTTTTGATTCTTTAACAATATTTACCGTAAAAACTTGATTTAAAATGCAGGTCATGACATAATGACATAACTTTTGTCAAAACTGCAAGCTTGAAGATTTGCAAAGCTCATTGCCTGAATCTTCTACCAACTATCAAAAAATTGTTCAGTCATAGTCAATTCTGTAGAGCTAATTACCTTTTCATTTATTTTTCTACAGCAGGGGTAGGCAACCTTCGGCACTCCAGCTGTTGTAAAACTACAACTCCCAGCATGCATACTTGCTCTGCTGTTTTTGGAACTCCCATGGAAGTGAATGGAGCATGTTGGGAGTTGTAGTTTCACAGCAGCTCACCAAACAACAAGGCCTTTACCACCCCTACCAAATATTTTGTTGTAATCTTTTTAATTTCCATGTCCATGAAAAATATATATTTGTAGTTTTCCGCATGACTTCTGGGAGAATAATAGGAGGGGAATTTAGTACAAAGTCTGAACATCTTCTGCAGCCTTCTAGAAAACTGTTGAAGGTTGATCCTTACCAGACCTTAGCCAATGACATCTTCAGGCATGATGTTTAACATTTTCAGTGGACACATATTGAATTTAGGCCCATTGCAGACGACCGTGGCCGTGATCAGTCTGTTATCCGTGTATTTCACGGATAGTACACTGACCCATTCATTTATATGGGCCCGTACAGAGGACCGTGAATTACACGGTTATGTGTGTGGGCCAACAGTCCGGGCCGCAAAATATAGAACAGGTCCTGTTCCTGTCCTATTTTGTGGCTCCTATTCATTTAATGAAAGGGGCCGCGGAAGCACGGCTCATGTACGGGCAGCACACGGGTGACATCCGCGGGTCCCCCATGCGCCGTCCGTGCCTTTAATTCACGGCCGGCAGCACACAGTCATCTGCAACCGGCCTTAGAGAAAGAAAAGGCTGAATTAACAGATGTGCTTGCTTCCGAATCATGCCAAAGCTTACTAGATTTGCCTTTCAGGGTTCTTGGAAAGCTGTGCAACATAGCATGTGGAACTGTGATAGAGTATACGGAATACTATTGATCTAAATACATCCTTCTGCTTTCTTTATAATTATGCTGTACCTTCCGGGTACAGAAAAGCTGGGTTACATACCAGACAATTCTATAATAGGGACTCATGACTTCTAAATATGCCAAAATAAGTCCCATTCCTGGCTCCGTAATTGTTCAATAACTTGCCAGATATTTCCTTTCAGGAAAGCTAGGTAACATGCCATTGTAAGTGTAATAGAAACTGCTCAACCAAAAGCACTGAATATTAGGCAAATTTTTGGAACAAACATTACTCAGCAATCCAATCATTTAGCAAAAATTTGACATCTTTTTGACTGATTAAAAGCTTAAAACAATCCTGTTGAATCAGACAAAAGACAAAGCTGAAACATACAGCAAAATGTTTTTTTTGTCTTTGGAGAAAATGGAGAAGTGGTTCAATTGACATTGCTAGCAGAGGAAAGTATGGTAAATCATACCCAATTTGGAGATAATTTAAGGTATGAGTAGGTTGGGATCTGAAGCAAGTGTGCTGCTTACTTGGTCATAGACAAGTGACACACCTGTACACAATTTTTTTTTAAGTTGCTGACTGTATCAGGTTATAAAAACATCAGCAACAAAAATATATATATATTTGGGCAGGAGAGGGACCATTTTTGAAAGGAAAAGCAATGGAGGAGTGAGGAAATAAAAATCCTCTTAGTTGCTTAGTAGTTTTATCCCTTTGGGAGAAGTTATGTGCAGTAGTATCTTTGCATCTTACTGTAGATTTTCCAACCACATCTGCTGGAAGTTTTTTCCAAGCGTCAACTACTGTGATCTCAATTATCAAAATGCACAATTGTAGAATGAGGAGAAACAGTGTAGAATTACAGGTTCACCCAGTCTACTGAATCTCCTAAGTTCCCTCTTATGGTGTTCATCATATTCTTATTGGCAACAGCGCCCGCATTTTGTCAAAATTTGACCAGACAGTGTCATATATTTATTTCCTTCCTAAAGTCAAAAAGTGCCAAATGAAAGCCCAGTTTTGCCCACATAACATCATACAGTACCCATAAACAAAGGCAAATTCTGGTAAATGTTGCTCACAAAACTCCAAATGTTATTCATGTAGAGTAATACAGTACCTATATTGTGCAAAACTTGCCTACACAGTCATATGTGCCTCACAGACAGTGCACCTAATGTAATTCCAAAGGTGACTACTCTCGTCTTATTCTTTTAGATCTCTCAGCAGCATTTGACACTGTTGACCATCAACTCCTCCTCACTATGCTCCTTTCTGTCGGCCTCACAGACGCCGCGCTCTCCTGATTCTCCTCTTATCTCTCTGACCGCACTTTCTGTGTATCATTTGCGGGCTCTGTTTCTTCCCCCTCTTCCCCTTGCAGTTGGGGTTCCTCAGGGTTCGGTCCTAGGTCCCCTGCTCTTCTCCCGCTACATAGCCCCCATTGGACAAACCATCACTAGATTTGGCTTTCGGTACCATCTTTATGCTGATGACACCCAATTATATACGTCATTCCGTGACATCACCCCTGCACTAATACAGAACTCCAGTGACTGTCTCTCTGCTGTCTCAAATATCATGTCTTCGCTTTATCTGAAACTGAATCTCTCAAAGACTGAACTACTGCTGTTTCCACCATCTAACAGATCTGTCCCTGATATCTCCATTGCAGTCTCTGGCCTTACCACAACTCCTAGGCAGTATGCCCGCTGCCTCGGGGTTATGTTTGACTCAGACCTTTCCTTCACCACCCATATCCAATCAGTCGCACACTCATGTCATCTCCACCTCAAAAACATCTCCAGAATCCGCCCTTTCCTTACCACAAATACACTAAAGACACTTATTGTTGCCCTGATTCACTCTTGCCTTGACTACTGTAACTCCTTACTAATCGGTCTTCCCCTTACTAAACTCTCCCCTCTACAATCTATTCTGAATGCGGCGGCCAGGCTCATCTATCAGTCTAGACGCTACAGCGATGCCTACGGTCTGTGACGGTCACTACATTGGCTGCCTATTCAATACAGAATACAGTATAAACTTATCACCCTCATTCACAAGGCTCTCCATAATTCTGCACCTCCCTACATTTCCTCCCTCATCTCTGTCTATCGCCCAATCCGTACTCTCTGTTCACTCAATGACCTAAGACTAACATCCTCTATTATCAGAACCTCCCACGCTCGAATACAAGACTTCTCCCGAGTTGCACCACTTCTCTGGAATGCTCTATCCCGGACTATCAGATTAACCCCCAACTTCCACAGCTTCAAGCGTAAACTAAAGACATATCTTTTCAGACAGGCCTATCACAACTCCTAATATAAACCCTTCCGTAGTTAGAATCCCTAAAACATACCCTCCTTTGTTCACGCTCCCGCATTACCTCACAGGATATGATGCTGTATAGAACTAACTTTATATGTCCAGGCACCATCTGCACATTAAAGGAAACGACTGATGATGGCTCATACAGCTTTATATATGTGTAATGACAGTAACCTCTATTGCAGAATTGTCTGACCATTGTCAGTTGCCGCCCCTGCTACCTCTTGTGTCACCCCCTCTACCTCATAGATCGTAAGCTCTTGCGAGCAGGGCTCTCAATCCCAGTGTGTGAATTGACTATTTCTTTGTAATGTATCTTTTTTGTCAGTACTTGAACTCTATAAATTGTACAGTGCTGCGGAATATGTTGGCGCTATATAAATAAAATTTATTATTATTATTATTATTATTATTATTATTATTATTAATTCTGTGCCAAATACTGAAACTAGTGCTTACAATTTCCAGAGACAATGGCCAGCTGTATGTGTATAAAGTAAAATTATTGGATATGTATTAAATCCTTTCTGTAGATAGTGAATAATTTAATAACCTTCCAGAGTATTAAAAGCAAATAATACCTACAGCAGGTAAACAACAAGAAAGCCGTATACAATATGTTTCTCTTTAAAAATAAAACCGAATCAGCCAAATGAAAAGGTTGCCTTTGTTAAGCCAAGGACATGGCGGAGATACTGCAAAAGTCATAGAGGAACATATTTACAGAAAAGGGCAGCAGGTTGCAATAAAATGGCAAAAGAATCACTAGGGTTCTGTAATCACTACCAATATTTTAGTCTTGGCAGAAAAGTGTATCAAAAGGATAAAGAAAAAAACACACAAAGGAACAGTTTTATTGAATTTTTTCCAATTTTTTGTAATCGAGAAAAAGTACATAGATTATGTGACCTAAGCGTAGAAACAAATAAAACGTTTTAACACTATCATTACACAAAAATCTAAATTGAAGATTAATATTATTTGGATGCCATTTACTGTATGAGATCAACAATAACAGCTAAAATGGTGAGACAAAAGAGAAATAAAGCCTGTAATGTCAAAAGCTAACAATGCCTACAGTATGTATTTGAAAGCTGCATACTAAGATGTACAGGGTTCCTCATGGACTCGTCAGTTCTATATTCATGGAACATTTACATCAACTATCACATAAATGTTCAAAAAAAGCAGTTGGTAGGGGGTGAGTAATATAAACTGCCTTACCAAGTAGGTGTCTGAACTGAACTTACAGTATTTATTGTGCATTAGACTCTTACGGTTCCAGTGAGGCTAACTAAGACTGCTGGTGTGATGTTATATTTTCTTGTGTTATACTCAGTCTGCCCATTTGTACAATTGTAAAATTAGAGACTGTTCATGTCTTTGTCAGTGGGCAAACTTACAAAATCAGCAAGGGATCAAATACTTATTTCCTTCACTGTATATATATATATATATATATATATATATATTTACCACTGGTTTTGTTTCATGTGTGCCTTTGCAGATGGATACATGGACTGCACAGTTTCTGGTTACAGGGTAAAGATCCTGCAGTGTGATCCCACACAGGCACCATTTAGCGCAGGGTCAAACTATATATATGGTCACAACCAATGAACAAAATAAATAGCAAAGCACTCCTGTAAGGGTCTTGCCAGACGTAGAAATACCCTTTACTACTGCAGGGATCTGGGAGGAAGGACAGAGATAGGTGAGCCCAAATCTCACCCCAGCCACTGTCCCTTCCTATTGCCTCAGTTACCCTAAATGGTAAAAGAACAACCTGAAGACGAGCCCTATACTGAGTAAGTGACAACACAGAATGCAGACAGGACGAACACAACAAAGGGAGGTCAGCTAGCCAAGGGTCGGTAACAAACGAGCAAAGCAGTACAAAATCACAATCCAAGAGAAAAGTCAAAGGTAAGCCAGTGGTCAGAAAATCAGAAGAACAGGAAGTAAAGCAGCAAGGTATAATTGCCAGAACGCAAAAGCAATAACCAGCGACCAAGAGAGGACTGACAACCTGTTTATAGAAAGTCTGGGCAAGCCCCAGACTGGATTGGTAGACAGGCTGTCAATCACACATGCAAGGCTGAGATTAACTATATGCGGTCCAGAGAGAAATGCTCAGAACACGGGTGTGGCTGGAAATCCATTACATTGTCTAGGACCGTGTTCAGACTGAGCAACAAGAAACCTACACAAGGAACCAAACTGAACACACCTCCTTCACCGCAGCGTGCAAGCGGAGGGTGGCGCAGAGACCCGAACAGGCAGAGACATTACAGTACCCCCCCTTTATGAGGGGCCACCGGAACCTCACCAGATAAACCAGTTTTAGTAGGACCCAGTATTTTCTCTGCCTTCAATTCCAGATATCCCTGAACAACAACAACAGGCGCTGGAGGACCAGGCAAACGTTTTTTTATTCGCCTGGCGTTTCCAACCTTTACAGCTGAGACCGTCTCCTCACTGACACAGTCTAAGGTGTGCAAATCAATACAGTGGGATGAGCACTGATCTCCCCATTTTACCAACTCCCTTTTACCCCAATCAAAAATAGGGTTATGGAGGTTCAACCAGGGGAGCCCCAAAATAATATCGGAAGACAGATGCTCCATAACAAAAAAAGCTCATGACCTCTGAATGAGCTGAACCCACTTGCAATGTAATTAAGGGGGTTTTGAATCGGACCTTACCCCTGGCCAGTGGGGCAAAATCCGCTCCAGTAACCGCCAGAGGAGTGTCAAGTAGCAAAAGCTCAATGCCTAAAACTGAGACAAACGAGAATGTGACAAAGTTTGCCGCAGACCCAGAGTCAACTAAGGCCTGGCCAGAAACAGATCTGTCCCCAGAGGACAGAGACACAGATAACAACATCTTATTGTTACTACTGGCAAATATCTGGTTGCCTGAGTGGTTCTTCCGACTACCACTCAGGCACTGAAGCTTTTCCCCTGGTGTGCGGGGTCTGATGGAGCAGTCTCGTATGATATGCCCTGAAGTACCACAGTACAGGCAGAGGTTATTCCAGAGACGATGCTCTCGTCGAGTCTTGGCGTCCATAGCTCCCAGTTGCATAGGTTCCTCAACCAGGAGTCATGGGAGAAATAACAGGTTTTTCAGGAGAGAGAGGGAGAGACAGAAAACTTGGAAGAAACAGACCCTATTCTCTCTTTAATATTTTCCCGGATCCTACGGTCAATATGGACAGCCAAAGTCATAGCCTGCTTAAGAGTAGGGGAATCTGGGTGACCAACCCAGACCTCCTTAACACGGTCACATAGGCCTTGTTTAAAGTGGGCCTTTAGAGCTGATTCACACCAACCTGCAGTTACACTGCACTTGCGGAATTCTGCGCAATATTCCTCAGCAGAGCGTTTGCCCTGCCGCATGGTGAGGAGTTGTGATTCTGCAAGCCCAATGTGGCCTGGCTCAGCATATATAGACCCCAAAGACAAAAAAAAATTTTTCAAAGTCAATCCACTCCTCAGCCCCTGGAGGGAGTTTAAGGGCCCAAGCTTGTGGATCCCCCTGTAGGAAGGATATAATTACTCCCACCATTTGGGACTGGGATGCGTGTGGATTAATCCGGAAATACAAGCGACAAGACTCCCGGAAAGTCTCAAATTTTTCTCGGTCCCCCGAGAAACGGTCGGGGGAGTAGCATCTTAACCCTAAAAGGGGAAGAAACAACTGGGGATGCTGCAGCAGCATCAGTAAGGGTCTGCACCTGTTTAGCAAGCTCAGCTACCAGGCCTGCCAAACCTTCCAACTTGGCCGCAAGGCCCTGAATAGATTCCATGCTGACCCTATGGGAAGCAATGGCAGAATGTATGGGCTGGTTATTCTGTAAGGGTCTTGCCAGACATAGCAATACCCTTTACTACTGCAGGGGTCTGGGAGGAAGGACAGAGACAGGTGAGCCCTAATCTCACCCCAGCCACTGTCCCTTCCTATTGCCTCAGTTACCCTAAATGGTAAAAGGACAACCTGAAGACGAGCCCTATACTAAGTGACAACACAGAATGCAGAAAGGAAAAACACAACAAAGGGAGGTCAACTAGCCAAGGGTCGGTAACAAACAAGCAAAGCAGTACAAAATCACAATCCAAGAGAAAAGTCAAAGGTAAGCCAGTGGTCAGAAAATCAGAAGAACAGGAAGTAAAGCAGCAATTTATAATAGCCAGAACGCAAAAGCAATAACCAGCGATCAAGAGAGGGCTGACAACCTGTTTATAGAAAGTCTGGGCAAGCCCCAGACTGGATTGGTAGACAGGCTGTCAATCACACATGCAAGGCTGAGATTAACTATATGCGGTCCAGAGAGAAATGCTCAGAACACGGGTGTGGCTGGAAATCCAATACATTGTCTAGGACCGTGTTCAGACTGAGCAACAAGAAACCTACACAAGGAACCAAACTGAACACGCCTCCTTTGCCGCAGTGTCCAAGCGGAGGGTGGCGCAGAGACCCGAACAGGCAGAGACGTTACAATTCCCCTGTACTTTCTAATATATCTTATTAAAGAATAATGCTTCTTTCAATAATGCTTCTTTCTTCAGTCTGCTTTCCTCTTTCCTGAATTACTTCTATCATAGTCATCTATGGAGAGGGAAGGTGGGAGGAATAGACTGCTGCTATAAGTTCTGCTATACTACAATTGCATGCAAAAATGGTCAAAATGACTGTTATTGTGAACAGTTAAGCAAGTTGAAGATGAAATGATCTTTAAAAGGTATAAAGTTAAAGATTAAACACACGTGTCTATAATTTTAAGCAATATCAGTGTATTATTATGTTTGAGTACATTTTTAAAATAAAAAATGGGAAAGGAGTACTTTGCAAAAATTTGGGAACCCTTGTAGATTTGTGTGCTCAGATAACTTGACCAAGGTCTCAGACCTTAATTAGCCAGTTAGGTTTATGTCTTGTTCACCATCATCGTTAGGAAAGGCCAAGTGATGCAAATTTTACAGCTTTATAAATACCCAGTCTCCTCTGTGCCAAAAAACAGCAGCCATGGGTTCTTCTAAGCAGCTGCCTAGCACTCTGAAAATGAAAATGGTGGAGCCCACAAGGCAGGAGAAGACTATAAGAAGATAGCAAAGTGTTTTCAAGTTGCCATTTTCTCAGTTCAAAATGTAATTAAGAAATGGCAGTTACTAGGAACAGCGGAGGTCAATATAAGGTCTGGAAGACCAAGAAAAATTTCAAAGGCAGCTGCTCGTAGGATTGCCAGAGTGGCAAATCAGAACCCCCGCATGACTGCAAAAGACCTTCAGGAAGATTTAGCAGACTCTGGAGTTGTGGTACATTGTTCTACTGTTCAGAGATACCTGCACAAATATGGCCTTCATGGAAGAGGCATCAGAAGAAAACCTCTCCTGCGTTCTCACCATAAAATTCAGGATCTTAAGTTTGCAAAAGAACATCTAAACAAGCCTGATGCATTTTGGAAACAAGTCCTGTGGACCGATGAGGTTAAAATAGAACTCATTGGTCACAATCGAAGGTATGTATAGAGAAAAAAAGGCAGAGAATTTCAGGAAAAGAACATCTCTCCAACCATTAAGCATAGGGTTGGATCAATCATGCTTTGGGGTTGTGTTGCAGCCAAAGGCACAGGGAACATTTCACAGGTAGAGGGAAGAATGGATTCAATGACATTTCAGCAAATTCTTGAAGCAAACATAACACCATCTATAAAAAAGCTGAAATTGAAAAGAGGAGGAGGATGGCTTCTACAAATGGATAATGATCCTAAACACACGTCAAAATCCACCATAGACTACCTAAAAAGGCACAAGCTGAAGGTTTTACCATGGCCCCTGATCTGTACATCATTGAAAATCTGTGGCTAGACCTCAAAAGAGCAGAGCATGCAAGACGACCCAGGAATCTCACAGAACTGGAAGACTTTTCCAAGGAAGAATGGATGAAAATCCCTTAAACAAGAATTGAAAGACCCTTGGCTGGCTACAAAAAGTGTTTACAAGCTGTGACACTTGCCAAAGGGGGTGCTTCTAGGTACTAACCATGCAGGGTGCCCAAACTTTTGCATCGGGCAATTTTAATTTTTTGTTATTTTGAAAATGTAAAATATGAAAATTATTTATTTTCCCCAAAAATATATTGGGAATGTGTCATCTTTAATATTATGCCTTTTCAAGATCATTTGATCTTGAACTTGCTTAACTGTTCACAATAGCAGTTATTTTGACCAGGGGTGTCCAAACTTTTGCATGCCACTGTATACAGTATCTCTCTTGACTTTACTATATCTAGTAACACTTTACTCTGTACCACGGTACAAAGTGTGACAAAAAAATCACTGAATAGATGGCAGCAGCCTTCTCCTCCCCTCTCCATAGACTCAACCTGATAGAATGAGAAAAAAGCATTTTTTTAATAAGATACAGTGGGGAAAAAAAGTATTTAGTCAGTCACCAATTGTGCATGTTCTCCCACATAAAAAGATGAGAGAGTAATTGACATCATAGATAGACCTCAACTATGAGAGACAAAATGAGAAAACATATCTAGAAAATCACATTGTCTGATTTTTTAAGAATTTATTTGCAATTTATGGTGGAAAATAAGTATTTGGTCACCTACAAACATGCAAGATTTCTAGCTCTCACAGACCTGTAACTTCTTCTTTAAGAGGCTCCTCTGTCCTCCACTCATTACCTGTAGTAATGGCTCCTGTTTGACATTGTTATCAGTATAAAAGACACCTGTCCACAACCTCAAACAGTCACACTCCAAACTCCACTATGGTGAAGACCAAATTGCTGTGGAAGGACACCAGAAACAAAATTGTAGACCTGCACCAGGCTGGGAAGACTGAATCTGCAATAGGCAAGCAGCTTGGTGTGAAGAAGTCAACTGTGGGAGCAATAATTAGAAAATGGAAGACATACAAGACCACTGATAATCTCCCTCGATCAGGGGCTCCACGCAAGATCTCACCCCGTGGGGTCAAAATGATCACAAGAATGGTGAGCAAAAATCCCAGAATCACACGGGGGGACCTAGTGAATGACCTGCAGAAAGCTGGGACTAACATAACAAAGGCTACCGTCAGTAACACACTACGCCACCAGGGACTCAGAGTCTGCAGTGCCAGACGTGTCCCCCTGCTTAAGCCAGTACATATCCGGGTCCGTCTGAAGTTTGCTAGAGAGCATTTGGATGTTCCAGAAGAGTATTGGGAGAATGTCATATGGACAGATGAAACCAAAGTAGAACTGTTTGGTAGAAACACAACTCGTCGTGTTTGGAGGAGAGTGAATACTGAGTTGCATCCAAAGAACACCATACCTACTGTGAAGTATGGGGGGGGGCAACATCATTCTTTGGGGCTGTTTCTCTGCAAAGGGACCAGGACGACTGATCCGTGTACATAAAACTGACCTTCCTTTGAGCTAGTTGAGAATCTGGAGCATTATATTTGTTGGTTCGATTAAACTCTCAAAATGGCCAGAAAAAGAGAGCTTTCATGTGAAACTCGACAGTCTATTCTTGTTCTTAGAAATGAAGGCTATTCCATGCGAGATATTGACAAGAAACTGAATATTTTCTACAACGGTGTGTACTACTCCCTTCAGAGGACAGCACAAATAGGCTATAACCAGAGTAGAAAGAGAAGTGGGAGGCCCCACTGCACAACTGAGCAACAAGACAAGTACATTAGAGTCTCTAGTTTGAGAAATCGAAGCCTCACAGGTCCTTAACTGGCAGCTTCATTAAATAGTACCCGCAAAACGCCAGTGTCAACGCCTACAGTGAAGAGGCGACTCAGGGATGCTGGCCTTCAGGCAGAGTGGCCAAGAAAAAGCCATATCTGAGACTGGCTAATAAAAGGAAAAGATTAATATGGGCAAAAGAACACAGACATTGGAAAGAGGAAGATTGGAAAAAAGTGTTATGGACAGACGAATCGAAGTTTGAGGTGTTTGGATCACACAGAAGAACATTTGTGAGACGCAGAACAACTGAAAAGATGCTGGAAGAGTGCCTGACGCCATCTGTCAAGCATGTTGGAGGTAATGTGATGGTCTGGGGGTGCTTTGGTGCTGGTAAAGTGGGAGATTTGTACAAGGTAAATGGGATTTTGAATAAGGAAGGCTATCACTCCATTTTGCAACGCCATGCCATACCCTGTGGACAGCGCTTGACTGGAGCCAATTTCATCCTACAACAGGACAATGACCCAAAGCACACCTCCAAATTATGCTAGAACTATTTAGGGAAGAAGCAGGCAGCTGGTATTCTATCTGTAATGGAGTGGCCAGCGCAGTCACCAGATCTCAACCCCATTGAGCTGTTGTGGGAGTAGCTTGACCGTATGATACACAAAAAGTGCCCATCAAGCCAATCCAACTTGTGGGAGGGGCTTCTGGAAGCATGGCGGGAAATTTCTCCAGATTACCTCAGCAAATGAACAGCTAGAATGCCAAAGGTCTGCAATGCTGGAATTGCTGCAAATGGAGCATTCTTTGACGAAAGCAAAGTTTGAAGGAGAAAATTATTATTTCAAATAAAAATCATTATTTCTAACCTTGTCAATGTCTTGGCTATATTTTCTATTCATTTTGCAACTCATGGAACTTTTCATGGAATACACAAAATTGTCTGGGTGACCCTAAACTTTTGAACGGTAGTGTTTTATATATATATATATATATATATATATATATAAACGGTATATATTCAGAATAAAGGTAATATGTAACACTAAAAAGCACTGTAAAAAGCAAAACCCAAAATACAATGGCAAAATTGCATTTTTGTTTCCAAATTTTGCCCTCACAAGTTTTACAGTCTCCCAATACACTAATAGTTCCATTAGAATACGTAACTAGTCAAGAAAAAAAAAGTACATACAGTTATGTTCCTTTCACTGAAAAGATTTGATTTGACATTAATAAATGGCTGATGGCCTGCTATCAATCTTCTATGCAAAAATGCTACTAAGATACAGCACAAATACCTGTCCAAATAAATAGTACCTTGTCCTCAATGTGTTTTCCCCATTCCTGTGTTTGAGAGGGATCATCAGCAGAAAAGCTACCGGTATGTATTGCAGTTAAAGCGGTTACCCACCTTTACAAAACTGATGACCTATCCTTAAGATAAGCCATCAATTTTAGATCAGCAGGTGTCCAACTGTTGAAGGCCCCCACAGATCAGCTGTTTCCTGGAGCTCCTGTAATTGTTTACATGCCAGGCGCTGTGCTGCTCACTCTACGTACTTTTAGTAGCAGCAGTTACTGTTACTGCAGAAGTGTCCCATAGATTTATACTTAAAAGGGGTTAATATCCGCTACTGCATCCATTGCACAAAACTGGAGATTGTCTTCTACTCCTACTTTATCTGACATATTGTACATGTAGTCAACAAAATACATACATTGCTTCTTTATTTTATTGAGACCCGTGAGAAACAGATCAACAATTTTATCTTCAAAGTAAATTCAATCTTTTTCAATGTCTTTGGGTCACAGAAAACAGACAGCAAACAGATTATTTAATGGCCATCTTTGATTCTCAAAGGCACCAAAATAGAGCAAGTCTCCGTACTTCTACCATGGAAAAAATCCAACATCTGTATTGTCCATTATATATCAATTGCACCTTGTGCTGTCCAAGATAAAAACAGCGCACTTCCGAAAAAAGACGAAATGTGAATAAGGCCTGATAGATGTCTATCTCACGAATGATACATGAGAGAACAAAGATTTTAAAACGTTGATTCATTTTTGTAATCTTTGTTACTAGATTCATTAAAGATGATAATATAAAACCATAAAACTAGATCAGTTTAACAAGATTGAGATGGATAAAAAAAAATGAATCACTTAGTGTAATCTTTCATCGCATTCTATATTACAATATAGTATACAGCACTTATGAAAAACCATATGTTAACATTTGATGCAATTTTCATCCAGTTAACGTTTTCTTTATGTTTACCATCCATTGAGTGAAACAATTGAGATTACTTAGGAACACGTGTTTTCTTTGTTAAGGAATACCCTTCAAGGCAACATGATGAGCAAAGGATGACTTTATATTCTATGTCAATCTCTAAGCATAAAGCTACATTTGCATATGAACTGGGGGTTAAATCCAAGCAAGAGGCATTTGCCTTCAAGGCTGTATCTTAAACATAAAATTAAATACATATTTAAATTGGTGTATGCATATTCTGATGAATGCTTTCGAGGAATATTAGTAGCTCTGGAGAATTGTATGTGGGGTAGCAATAACAAATTAATGAGATCTTGCTGCCCCCACATGGTTATCACATGAATTACAGTTTATTTATAAGAAAGGACCAGAGAGGAAGGCATGCTATGTGTCTATGTAGTATCAGAACAGCCATCTTGGTCTTCTCCATACTATCAACAGTCCAAAATTTGCTGGAAAAGTCCTTATTTTTATGGACAGTCCAGGCACATTTTGTGACAGGAATTTTCCAGCAAATACAGGGATAGATTTGAGGGTTATAGGTGCATCACCCCCTCCCCCATTCTACAAACAACCTGCTATCACATTGATAATGACTGATATTACTTACCTCTCCTTGTGCAGCAGCACTCCGATCCTAAAAGATGTTATGTCAGCTGAAAAGGAGCTCGGAACATAGAGAGGTGACTATTTAAAGATGCCTAATATGGGGGCTGAATTATTATATCCTGGGACTGAACTATGGGGTTTGGGATCTGAATTTTGTGGTTTGGTTTAGGCTGTGAATTATAGGGTCTGGTGTGTAAATTATGCAGTCTTTATGCAGAGTTTTCCTTAACATGCATTGGCCAGATCATATGATCGATCACACATCAGGGCAGATAGCCAATGTCTGATACAAGAAGTAAGGTCACCCGGCACTATTAAGGATGGGACCAGGAAAGTAACGATCATGGCCACTGGGGGTGTAACCACAACCAGGCTCACAGCCAGCTGGAGATGGCCGGGGCCCTGCAGAATCATGACAGTGGTGCAATTATTATACTCTGGGGTCCCCTAAGACTTCAGAGTATAATAAATAGAGGCCCAAGGGAGGTGAGTAAAAATAACAGTTAAACTCACCTCTCCTGGGCTTCCACCCAAGCCTGTGGCTGACATCAGGTGCCCTGGGGTCACTGCTGAGGCTTAACTTTGGGTCTGAATGGTCAAGTGGGGTGTGCCTGTGTAATAGCATGTGACTGCTGAGGTGTGTGACTTCAGCCAGAGGCCAAATAGGCCTAAAGAGGAAGCCAGGTGACCATGGTGAGGTGAGGCGAGGCAAGGTGAGTATAACTGTTTGCTATTTTTACTCACTTCCACCGTATTCTTGAGAACGGCAGTTGTGGGCACTATAGTTGTATTCCTCTAAAGTCTGTTGGATACCACTGCAACATCCATAACCACTGGCTGACAGCAGAGAGCAGTAGAACAAGCTGTTTAAATCTCACACAGTGCTAAGAGATAGATCATAAGCACCCAAGTGCCTTCACCAGCCACAAAGCCAGATGGACTTGTCTTGACTGGCCCAAGTTATCCCCACAGAAACTGGTATAAGAAGTAAATACTCCAAAAACTGAAGTCTAAGAAGCCATTATAAGCTCACAAAGCAGATCAAATCCAGGGGGATGAATCAGAAGAGTGAACGTGTCCAACCCAAAAGTCAATACGACAGGTAATGTCAAAACCAAAAATCAGAAAACAAGCGGATTTTCAGTAACAAGCCAAAGGTCAATATTAGATCAATCCAGCACAAAGGATCAGGGTATGAGAGCCTCACTAAAGGACAACCAAATAGCAGGCACCCGGATGAGCAGGAACAGGGTTTAAATTTCCCTCCTCGGCTACTAATTGGATCATCATAGTAGAGTCCTGAAAACTGAAGAAGTTTCACAGGTTGGTATGGTAACCTAAAAGCAACAGCAACTAAACTGAGATTCCTAACACTTAAACTCTTAGGTATGCTGCACACTGCCATAATTCGTCTGGATTTTCTGATCTTAAAGGTTTATTCCAGTTATTTTTTATTGATAACCTATCCTCAGAATAGATCATCAATAAAAAAAAATCAGTGGGGATCCAATGATCTGCTGTTTAAAGGGACAGCAGCGTTTGTGCGAGTGCTGTGACCTCTTCACTGTTTATATCACATGTTGTCTGATTCATAGTGGCCATGCAATATATTTACAGCTTTGCCCCATAAATGTGACTGGGAGAGAACATAACTACATTGAATGGCCGCTATGAATCAGATGAATCACACAAGAACTGCGGCCCTTTCAAATAACTGATCAGCATGGGTTCCTGGAGTCAGACCCCCATCAATCCTTTATTGATGACCTATCCTTAGAATAGGTCCTGAGGATAGGTCATAAAAAGTGACTGAAATAACCTTTTAAAACATCATAGGGATCTATCATGCAGTAAGTTCTGGTTATTAGCCCTGAGGTCTGAACAGGATTTCTGGAAGTATTAGGGCCATGTGCAGGTGGCCTGAAGAGACAGTAAACAGCAAATGGGCACAAATTCCTTTACTCTACACAACTTATTAAGGACATTTTCTTATGATGGGTGAGGAGCATCACAAAAAGATTCTGCACAGGGCTCCACCCAACCTAAGGCCAGCCCTCAGTATACCCATATCATTCAGTGTCCTCTTGCCATTTTTGTGAGACAATTTTGTTAGACATATTGTCCCATATAAAACTTAGTCAAGTCACAGGGAAGTGCTATTTACTTTCCCAAAAATTAAAGAGGTTTCACAGAAGGGCAAAGTTACCGAAAGAACCTTGATAGCCAAATAGAAAATAAATAAAATGTAAATTTTATTAAGTATTTGATTAAAAATTGCATCCACAAATGATAAAAGATTCCACATATGGTGGGTATGAACTCCAAGCCTATCCAAGTCAAGAAGAGGGAGCAGAAAAATATATCCGGTCAAACAATGTCTCAGAACCGGATTAGAGCAAATAACCCCTTAGAGAGTGCAACCTCCTATGATGTATAAATGCCGGGTTCAGTGGTCATTATGACTCAAATTAGCCCTGTAGCCCAGTATATGGAGTGTTGCTGCGACAACCTAAGGGGAAAGTGCTGTCCCTTTAAGGTCTATTTTGGGGATGCTGTCCCTTTAAGGTCTATTTTGGGGATGTTGTCCCTTTAAGACCCATTTTGGGGAGCGTCCATAGGATCAAGTGGCATCTATGCAGGATGGAACTCAGAATGCTCGCCAAAAAATATTGTCAATTACTGAATACAAGGGGAAGGGGGTCAGCAGATATTTTCTCTCTCTCAGTTTCAATTGCTGAACCCCCACAAGAGGAAGGGGGGTCAGCAAATAGTTTCTCTCTCTCAACGCGTTTCTCCTGTATGACACAGGATCTTCCCTATAGTACCAGCACCTACCATCATGGTGCTGGGAAATGCATTTTTAACTGCAGATTCATCATTCTGCCTTATCCTGCTGATATTCACCTGTCTTTTTGACATGCTGCATCTACTTTATTCTCTCCTGAGGAACCTGTGTCAAACAGGAGAAACGCGTTGAAAGAGAGGAACTATTTGCTGACCACCCCCCTTCCCATTGTGGGGGTTCAGTAATTGACACTATTTTTTGGCGAACGTTCTAAGTTCCATCCTGCCTAGATCTGCAGTGGTGCCACTTGATCCTATGGATGCTCCCCAAAATGGTTCTTAAAGGGACAGCATTCCCAAAATAGACCTTAAAGGGACAGCACTTTCCCCTTAGGTTGTCGCAGCAACATTCCATATACTGGGCTACAGGGCTAATTTGAGTCATAATGACCACTGAACCCAGCATTTATACATCATAGGAGGCTGCACTCTCTAAGGGGTTATTTGCTCTAATCCGGTTCTGAGACATTGTTTCACTGGATATATTTTGCTGCTCCCTCTTCTTGACTTGGATAGACTTAGTGTTTATACCCACCATATGTGGAATCTTTTATCATTTGTGGACGCAATTTTTAATCAAATACTTAATAAAATTTACATTTTATTTATTTTCTATTGGGCTATCAAGGTTCTTTCACTAACTTTTCCCTTCTGTGAAACCCCATATAAAAGTTAGGGAGAAAATAAGTCTCCATTTACAGCAGACCTCAGCTAGACCTGGAGTTGGACTGTTTTAGTTACGCTACGTAGATCACGAAGACCAAGTGCAGCAGATAGCATAAGCTCTCTCTGACCTCACAGTATGAAAGGTTCAGAAACCTATAAACCCCATGGTTGATCACTATTTGAAGGTAAATAAGCAGTTAAACTAGGGAAGTTAGTCATTAGTTACAAAAGCCAGGAAATCCCCTTTAAGGTAAATGTCCGCATGAAAATATAAAGATCTTCAAAGTGAAGATTTCAAGATTACAGGTTTGACCATTTGTGAAATGTGCTGGAAAAGTAAATCTAATCCATGGAGGCCCCACTTTGCAATTTATAGGACTGATCTTTTGTTAACATTTTCCTGTGAAATACAAAAGGACACCTTCAGTGGTCTTGGGGAGACCATGCCTCAGTGATTTAAGATCTTTTTTTAGCTGGACAATAGGGATGTACAAAATATTTTATGTTTTGGCTGGTGCATCTTTGCCACAAAACAGTGCCTTGTGCCATAGACGTGCCGCACTTACACCCATCTAATCCTGAAAACTGGTGTAGATGGGTTAATAAATTTCCCCATTGTGCTCTGTCTGCATCCATCATTCTTAGTGTGAATCTAGCCTTATTGTAGCTGTAGAAACTGCCAGTATGAGAGGGTGCTGCTAATGCCAGTGTGACAGGGTACAGAGAATGCCTCTAACTCATGGATACTTTTTACTTACTTTTTGTATTCTTTCTGATTGCACATTTAATTTATTTAATGCTTAGTATAATATTGAGGACTGGTTTTGTTTCTGCTGTTCAGTAATATATTATAGTATTTGTTGGCCTATACATGAGCCTATCAAATATACTCAGTTAGCCTCTAAAAGGTATCGCCTGATTTCTTCACTCTTCCACTACTTTCTATGGCTAACACGGTACAACATTATACGGTACTACTATACATGAGCCTGACATCTAGTGGCTATATCCAGCATTATATTAATGTTTAGAATGACATTTTAAGTAGGTTAGTGCCATCTAGTGGCAAATTAGATAACTATATTAATCAGTCTGTGTTAGGATTGAAAAAGTGTTTGTTGTGGACACATACACTAAAGCCACAGAGTAGTTACATTGTATATACCACACATAATTTTGTCCGTGATAGAGGTGTAGAGGCCATGGCCCCACAACCCACTCTGACTACACTAAACAGCTGTTACCTGAGTGGCTCCAATGCCACCTCGACCCAGTAATCTACCATGTACAGACACCATAAAGAAGTCCTTCTCCCAAGCATAGGTCTGCAGCCCTCATTCAATAGGTCTGTGCTCAATCAAGCAACACCCACCACCCTAGGTCAGGTGACCATCAGTTCCTTCACCATGGCAGGTGATGGGATGACAGTGGTCTCCAGACTCTCTGTCATCCCATCTTTCACCATCTCTGATGGCACCCAGTTACCTGACAGTGACTTGGGGTTCTGCTTGTGACTTAAGATCCAGCAGACTATGGCGCTAATAGAATGTGGTTGCCAGGGGCCTGACTTCTCTCGCCCAAATGCTGCAGTCTTTTCAAACAGCTGTTTGGCCTCGGGCCCAGGTGTTGGTCCCCTGCTGACTAAGGATAGGTCATCAATAATTTAGCCTGGAAAACCCCCTTAAGCTGCTAACCTTCTGGCAGAATTGGGCATGTATTAGATAGATAATTTAAAAAAGAAACTGTCTGTCCATATATAAGATCTCTGCACTCAGGTCCTGCCAGCTTACTTGTGGACCAGTGATGGGGGCATATGCCACAACCCAGATGGAGGAGACCGGAGGATGGGAGTTGTAGTGGCGGAGGATGTGCCACTTACTAAGCTGAGCACACTCACCAAGCACTCCAGCCCCACTCCTGGGCCGGACAGAGTCAAGGGGGGTCCTGCAGCACTACCGGATGTTGGTGGTAGTAGTTCTTTTCCCCCGGGGCGCTTCCAGTTGGAGAGGGGACCTCTCCTCTTTGAGCCGGTGTGGTGTAGGTCGGAAGGGCCCTGATGTTATAGCAGGCACGACTCAGGCAGCCAGTGGTAACAGTTGAACCAGGAAAAAAGTTTTTATTGAAACAAATGGAAACAGGTAACAGCAGCTTCTGAATGGGGGTAGTAGTCCTACAGTGTCCAATTCCCCCAGCCTTGGCTCTAGGAGGGCGCCCAGGGATGTTACACGCTCCACAAAATAATCCACCACTTCTCCTCCTCTCATGCCTCTCCCAGCCAGGTATACTGGGGATGGAGACACAAGTAGTCCTGACAGGGATCTGGTTACCTGTAGACTAGGCCCGAACGTAGAACTCCTGTCAGGGTCCTCTCCTGCTCCTCCTGGCACGGCACCGAAAATGTCCAACAGTATAGACAGCATTTCTCCCTTGCTCAGGGCTGTCTCTGGATGAGCCTGGGGCTGAGGTTATTCCTCCTTGAGGCTGTAGGCTGACTGTTAGGCCTCAGTCCAGAAGCTGGTGGCAGGCAAGCTCTGCACACCTTCTCCAGCTAACTGCACACACTAGACTGAAGACCAACCATCCCCGGGGAGACTAGGTCTCTCCACAACCCCGCCCAGTGGCCTGTGATATAGGCCAGAGCTGAACCAAGGCAAGGTTTGAACAATGCAGGGGGGAAATACAGAGGATAGCTGCATAACAATCACATTTAACATAGAACAGAACAAACCAACACAACCCAGAGGCACAAAAGACAAACAATTAAAAGCAGCAGCCTCTGGGATGCTGCACATAGACAATGCTAGAGCCTGAGAAGGTGAATAACCAGATACCAGAGACCTGTCAATCAGTCTGAGCTGGGCATGGAAAAGCCCGAGGGAAGCCACTAAGCGAATTCCTCAAGACTAATGTTCCATACGCTGGTCTTGGTGAACAGTCTGCTGGTGTGATTTGTGCCTAATTCATACTTCTCTAAACCGGTTAGATGCATCTCTGGCCCTCCATGTACTACAAATGACATAGACTTGAAATATAATTTACCTCAATTCCTTTGTAAATTATAATGTATTTGTCAATCACCAGAGGTCACACCACCTTCCACTAAGCCCCACACACTTTTCCTAAAAGTTGCAAAGGCATTAAAAATGAGCTTGTGCAAAAGTTTGCAACTTTGTTATACCAGTCTGGAATAGGCAAATGATTAGTAAAGAACAGTCAAATGAAAGAGGCTACCAATACTTTATGCTGCCCGTAGTCAGGAAATAAATCGGTTCCTATTAATGTCTATTTTGCAAATAACAATAACATTTTGAATCAATTTTATGTCTTGTGAGAGGGCACAATCTTTCTTACAGTATATAAGAAAATACCTTGTCCCAGCTATTATCTTTGTGAACTGATGTTTCCATCTATTGACAGGTAGCATTGCTGGCACTTACTACAATGCCTACAAAAAAATAGATGGGGTGTAGTAGACTTTCTGATCGTATAAAATTAGTTATTATGAGTATATGTGACTTATACCATGAGGTTCATTTAGTCATGGGTCTGTGTGTTACATTTTAATAGCCGGCAGGATGGTTATATTGAGGGATTATCCAGTCACGGTATGGGATGTAAACCAGACACAGCATGGCGGTGCAGTAGAGAGAAAGAATGGTGGTGTGATCCTTTCAAAGTATGGTGGCGTTATCCAATCATGGTATAGTGGTGTATTCCATTCATGGTTTGGTGTTATAATCCACTTACAGCATGGTGGCATGATCCAGTCACGGTATAGGGTTGTTATTGATACTGATATGACCAGGGCCATTTTTAGGTTATCGGCTGCCTGAGGCAAAAATTCCCCCATTCCCACTTCCCCCATTAGAACGTTCACTACACTGGGATAAAGATAAGCGTCCTGCTTGATCTACCTGCGGATTCTGCCGCTGTTCAGCAGCAGAACTCGCAGCACAAGCCTTTTCACTCATTAGTCCCATTCATCTGCGACTAATCAGTGAGTGAAAAGAGGGGAGGCTGGAGGCCAGAAGTATGTTTGGGGTCATAGTCCTGCTGGAAGACCCATGACCTAGGACGCAAACTCAGCTTTCTGACACTGAGCCCTATATTACAACCCAAAATCATTTGGTAATCTTCAGATTTCATGATACCTTGCACATAGTCAAGGCACCCAGTGACAGAGGCAGCAAAACAACCCCAAAACACCATATTTGACTGTTGGTACTGTGTTCTGTGTGATGTGCTTTACCAAAAAGCTCTATCTTGGTCTTATCAGTCCACAAGACATTTTCCCAAAAGGATTTTGTCTTACTTACATATATTTTGGCAAACTCCAGTCTTGCTTTTTTATGTCTGAATGAAACCCAGCAAAAAAAAGCTGCGGAAAAAAACCCACGGCGGAAATGTATCGTGATTTTTTCTTCAGCGTTTTTCATTGCATTTTTGCAGCGTTTTCCTCTGTGGAATTTCTTATTATAGCTACAGTGCCTTGCGAAAGTATTCGGCCCCCTTGAACTTTTCAACCTTTTGCCACATTTCAGGCTTCAAACATAAGGATATAAAATTTTAATTTTTGGTGAAGAATCAACAACAAGTGGGACACAATCGCGAAGTGGAACAAAATTTATTGGTTATTTTAAACTTTTGTAAAAAATAAAAAAAACTGAAAAGTGGGGCGTGCCATATTATTCGGCCCCCTTAAGTTAATACTTTGTAGCGCCACCTTTTGCTGCGATTACAGCTGCAAGTCGCTTGGGGTAGGTCTCTATCAGTTTTGCACATCGAGAGACTGAAATTCTTGCCCATTCTTCCTTGGAAAACAGCTCGAGCTCAGTGAGGTTGGATGGAGAGAGTTTGTGAACAGCAGTTTTCAGCTCTTTCCACAGATTCTCGATTGGATTCAGGTCTGGACTTTAACTTGGCCATTCTAACACCTGGAAATGTTTATTTGTGAACCATTCCATTGTAGATTTTGGTTTATGTTTGGGATCATTGTCTTGTTGGAAGATAAATCTCCGACCCAGTCTCAGGTCTTTTGCAGACTCCAACAGGTTTTCTTCCAGAATGGTCCTGTATTTGGCTCCATCCATCTTCCCATCAATTTTAACCATCTTCCCTGTCCCTGCTGAAGAAAAGCAGGCCCAAACCATGATGCTGCCACCACCATGTTTGACAGTGGGGATGGTGTGTTCAGGGTGATGAGCTGTGTTGCTTTTACGCCAAACATATCATTTTGCATTGTGGCCAAAAAGTTCAATTTTGGTTTCATCTGACCAGAGCACCTTCTTCCACATGTTTGGTGTGTCTCCCAGGTGGCTTGTGGCAAACTTTAAACAAGACTTTTTATGGATATCTTTGAGAAATGGCTTTCTTCTTGCCACTCTTCCATAAAGGCTAGATTTGTGCAGTGTACGACTGATTGTTGTCCTATGGACGGACTCTCCCACCTCAGCTGTAGATCTCTGCAGTTCATCCAGAGTGATCATGGGCCTCTTGGCTGCATTTCTGATCAGTCTTCTCCTTGTTTGAGATGAAAGTTTAGAGGGATGGCCGGGTCTTGGTAGATTTGCAGTGGTCTGATATTCCTTCCATTTCAATATGATCGCTTGCACAGTGCTCCTTGGGATGTTTAAAGTTTGGGAAATCTTTTTGTATCCAAATCCTGCTTCTGGTGCACAGGTATAAAGGCATTTTGTCTTCTTTGTCTTGTCTTTTGTCTCTTCTGGAGCCATTTCCTCCTTTAGGTTGATGAAGCCCCATGTTGCGAAAACACAGTCTTTTACAGTACCTGCAAGGTGAATGGGATTCTAGTCTCATCCACATATTGCAGAAAAAAATCTGAAGCGGAAAAGCTGCGTTTTCAAAAACGCTTGCATTTTTCTAAATAGCAGTATGTCAATTATATCTGCGGAAATGCTGGCGTTTACCATATACAGTGCCTTGCGAAAGTATTCAGTCCCTTGAGCTTTTCAACCTTTTGCCACATTTCAGGCTTCAAACATAAGGATATAAAATTTTAATTTTTTGGTGAAAAATCAACAAGTGGGACACAATTGTGAAGTGGAACGAAATTTATTGGTTATTTTATACTTTTGTAAAAAATAAAAAACTGAAAAGTGGGGCGTGCAATATTATTTGGCCCCTTTACTTTCAGTGCAGCAAACTCACTCCAGAAGTTCAGTGAGGATCTCTGAATGATTCAATGTTATCCTAAATGACTAATGATGATAAATATAATCCACCTGTGTGTAATCAAGTCTCCGTATAAATGCACCTGCTCTGTGATAGTCTCAGAGTTCTGTTTAAAGCGCAGAGAGCATCATGAAGACCAAGGAACACACCAGGCAGGTCCATGATATTGTTGTGGAGAAGTTTAAAGCTGGATTTGGATACAAAAAGATTTCCCAAACTTTAAACATCCCAAGGAGCACTGTGCAAGCGATCATATTGAAATGGAAGGAATATCAGACCACTGCAAATCTACCAAGACCCGGCCATCCCTCTAAACTTTCATCTCAAACAAGGAGAAGACTGATCATAGATGCAGCCAAGAGGCCCATGATCACTCTGGATGAACTGCAGAGATCTACAGCTGAGGTGGGAGAGTCTGTCCATAGGACAACAATCAGTTGTACACTGCACAAATCTGGCCTTTATGGAAGAGTGGCAAGAAGAAAGCCATTTCTCAAAGATATCCATAAAAAGTCTTGTTTAAAGTTTGCCACAAGCCACCTGGGAGACACACCAAACATGTGGAAGAAGGTGCTCTGGTCAGATGAAACCAAAATTGAACTTTTTGGCCACAATGCAAAACGATATGTTTGGCATAAAAGCAACACAGCTCATCACCCTGAACACTCCTTCCCCACTGTCAAACATGGTGGTGGCAGCATCATGGTTTGGGCCTGCTTTTCTTCAGCAGGGACAGGGAAGATGGTTAAAATTGATGGGAAGATGGGTGGAGCCAAATACAGGACCATTCTGGAAGAAAACCTGTTGGAGTCTGCAAAAGACCTGAGACTGGGTCGGAGATTTATCTTCCAACAAGACAATGATCCCAAACATAAAGCAAAATCTACAATGGAATGGTTCACAAATAAACGTATCCAGGTGTTAGAATGGCCAAGTCAAAGTCCAGACCTGAATCCAATCGAGAATCTGTGGAAAGAGCTGAAAACTGCTGTTCACAAACGCTCTCCATCCAACCTCACTGAGCTCCAGCTGTTTTCCAAGGAAGAATGGGCAAGAATTTCAGTCTCTCGATGTGCAAAACTGATAGAGACATACCCCAAGCGACTTGCAGCTGTAATTGCAGCAAAAGGTGGCGCTACAAGGTATTAACTTAAGGGGGCCGAATAATTTGGCACGCCCCACTTTTCAGTTTTTTATTTTTTACAAAAGTTTAAAATATCCAATAAATTTTGTTCCACTTCACAATTGTGTCCCACTTGTTGATTCTTCACTAAAAATTAAAATTTTATATCCTTATGTTTGAAGCCTGAAATGTGGCAAAAGGTTGAAAAGTTCAAGGGGGGCTGAATACTTTCGCAAGGCACTGTATATAAAAATTCTATGAAAATGAACAGATGAAAGTCAGACATTGCTTTTCAACCATGCTTCAACAGAATTTTTAAAAAAAGAAAACTCATGAAACAGGCCTGGACAGAAATGATGGTACCCTTAACTTAATATTTTGTTGCACAACCTTTTGAGGCAATCACTGCAATCAAACGATTCCTGTAACTGTCAACGAGACTTTTGCACCTCTCAACAGGTATTTTGGCCCACTCCTCATGAGCAAACTGCTCCAGTTGTCTCAGATTTGAAGGGTGCCTTTTCCAGACAGCATGTTTAAGCTCCTTCCAATGATGCTCAATAGGATTTAGGTCAGGGCTCATAGAAGGCCACTTCAGAATAGTTCAATGTTTTCCTCTTAGCCATTCTTGGGTGTTTTAGCTGTGTGTTTTGGGTCATTATCCTGTTGCAAGACCAATGACCTGCGACTGAGACCAAGCTTTCTGACACTGGGCAGCACATTTCTCTCTAGAATCCCTTGATAGTTTTGAGATTTCATTGTACCCTGCACAGATTCAAGACACCCTGTGCCAGATGCAGCAAAGCAGCCCCAGAACATAACAGAGCCTCCTCCATGTTTCACAGTAGGGACAGTGTTCTTTTCAAGATATGCTTAATTTTTCCATCTGTGAACATAGAGCTGATGTGCCTTGCCAAAAATTTAGATTTTTGTCTCATATGTCCATAGGACATTCTCCCAGAAGCTTTGTGGCTTGTCAACATGTAGTTTGGCAAATTCCAGTTTTGTAAGATTCAAGTTATTTCTGTGACCATTGTGGGTTTTTGTTTCATTAAACAAGGGGTACCAACAATTTTGTCCACGTCTGTAGGTATAATAAAGGCAGAAAGTCCGCAGAGGAAAACTCTATGGACTTTCTGTGAAATATGCTGCAGAAAAACATAATGCATTTCTGCCATGGTCTTTTCCACAGTGTTTTTTGGCTGCTGCTCGCTATGTGGGGTCTTAGCCTTAGCTTGGTACCACGTAGCAGTGGTGTAAAGTCACATTCCAAAACATTGACCATAAGACATGTGCACAACACAATCCCTTATCTAAAGTTCTGGAAAGTTCTACAGTGGCTTGCAAAAGTATTCATACCCCTTGAACTTTTTCACATTTTGTCACCTTACAACTAGAGATGAGCAAAGTATTAAAAAACTTGATTTGTCAACTTCGCCGAATTTCGCGATATGATTCTATTCGGTCCAAATTAAATCGTGGCAAATAGCGTACCAAAAACAGCTATTTATTGGCTGCAGGGGAGCTGGGGTGGGCGGCAAAATGGCAAAACCCCTTGGATGCCATGGTCATGTTTGACCGCGGCATCCAAGTTCTTAAAACCCCAGATCAGTTATGGAGCAGGGTGTTAACTGTCAGTTACAGTTAACACCCTGCTCCATAACCGATCGGGGGAATTTAACACCTTGGATGCAGTGGTCAAACATGCTGTGTGCGCATGCGAAGGGGTTAAAGGGATGTGACATCAGAGGACTGGCTGCTGATTGGCTGCACACATGGCATTGTGGGTGATCCCGCGTTCCCAGAGTTCCTTGCCCCATGTAGAGCAGCCATTTTGAACTAAATGTGAATAAGTTACCATGCAGTGTGAGGAAATTCGGATTCAATGCGAATCGAATATTTCCTGAAATTAGGATCGAATTCCACTTCTGCAGATTCTATTCGATCATCTCTACTTACAACCATACACTTAAATGTATTTTAATGAGATTTTAGGTGATAGGCCAACACAAAGTAGCAGATAATTGTAAAGTGGAAGGAAAATGATACATGGCTTTCAAAATTTTGATCACATAAAAATCTGAAAAGTGTGACGTGCAAAAGTATTCAGTCCCCCTATATCAATACTTTATAGAGCCACCTTTCGCTGCAATTACAGCTGCAAGTCTTTTGGGGTATGTCTCTACCAGCTTTGTGCATCTAGAGACTGAGATTTTTGCCCATTCTTCTTTGCAAATATAACTCAAGCTCAGCCAGATTGGATGGAGAGCGTCTGTGAACAGCAATTTTCATGTCTTGCCACAGATGCTCAATGGGATTTAGGTCAGGACTTTGACTGGGCCATTCTAACACTTGAATATTCTTTGATCTAAACCATTCCACTGTAGCTCTAGCTGTATGTTTAGAATCATTGTCTTACTTGAAGGTGAATCTCCTTCCCAGTCTCAAGTGTTTTGCAGCCTCCAACAGATTTTCTTCAAGGATTGCTCTGTATTTAGCTCCATCTTTCTTTCCATCCTCTCTGACCAGCTTCCCTGTCCCTGCTGAAGAAAAGCATCCCCACAGCATGATGCTGCCACCACCATGTTTCACAGTGGGAATGATGTGTTCAGGGGGATGAGCAGTGTTACTTTTCCACTACACATAGCGCTTTGCATTGATTACCCTGTATTTACCTCCATCTACTGTATCTTCCCATCAATTTTGACCAGCTTCCATGTCCCGGCTGAAGAAAAGCCTCCCCATAGAATGATGCTGCCACTGCCATGTTTCACAGCGGGGATGGTGTGTTCAGGGTGATGAGCAGGGTTATTTTTCCGCCACACATAGTGCTTTGCATTTAGGCCAAAAAGTTCAACTAAGGTCTCATCTGACCAGAGCACCTTCCTCCATATGTTTGCTGTGTCCCCTATATGGCTTTAGGCAAACTGCAAACTGCACTTCTTATGTCTTTCTTTCAACAATGGTTTTCTTCTTGTCACTCTTCCATAAAGGCCAGATTTGTGGAGCGCACAACTTATAGTTGTGCGGTGAACAGTTTCTCCCACCTTAGCTGTGGATTTCTGCAGCTCCTCCAGAGTGACCATGGGCCTCTTGGCTGCTTCTCTGACCAGTGCTCTCCTTGCTCGATTTGTTAGTTTAGGTGGACGGCCATGTCTTGGTAAGTTTGCAGTTGTAGAATACTTTTTCCATTTTTGGATGATGGATTGAACAGTACTTCTTGGGATGCTCAAAGCTTGGGTTATGTTTTTATAACCTAACTCTTTTTTAACCCCTTAAGGACCCGGCCATTTTTCGTTTTTGCATTTTCGTTTTTCCCTCCCCACATTCCAAGAGCCATAACTTTTTCATTTTTCAGTTCACAGAGTCACATGATGGCTTATTGTTTGCGAAACAAATTGTACTTTGTAATGTCACTATTCAATATGCTGTGCAATGTACTGGGAAGCTGGAAAAAAATTCAGAATGAGGTGCAATTGGAGAAAAACTGCATTTGCACCAAATTCATATGGGTTTAATTTTTACACCATTCACTGTGTGGTAAAAATGACATGTTACCTGTATTCTGCGGGTCAGTACGAACATGGCGATACCAAATTTATATAGTATTTGTAATGTTTTGATACCTTTTAAAAAATTAAAAACTTTGCTAAATAGAAAAAAAAAATTTGCATCGCCATATTGTGTCACCTGTAACTTTTTCATATTTACATGTATGGAGCTGGGTAAGGCGTCTTTTTATGCGGGACAACATGACGTTTTTATTGATACCACTTGGGGAAAGATCTGATGGTTTGATCACTTTTTATTCAATTTTTTATAGGAAACAAAGTGTTGAAAAAAACGCTATTTGGCCATTTTGATTTTTTTTCCCCGCTACGCCGTTCACCGTATGGGATAAATATTTTAATATTTTAATAGTTCGGGCATTTTGGACCGCGGGGACACCTAAAGTGTTTATACTTACTTTTGTTTATTTACTTTTATATCTGATCTAGGGAAAGGGGGGGTGATTTGAACTTTTGTGTTTTTTTAAATTTTTACATACTTTTAAAAACTTTTTTTTTCTACTTTTACTTCTATGATCAGACTCCCTAGGGACCTTGAAACCTAGGGAGTCTGATCGATCATACTATTCACTGCGATACTACTGTATTGCAGTGAATAGCAAAATGCCGTCACTGCTATTAGACGATGCCTCTGGCATCGTGTAATAGCTCTACTGTAATGACAGGCCTGGGAGCCTTCAATAGGCTCCCGGCTGTCATGGCAACCAAGCGCCGCCCTCCAATGACGTTCTGGAGGGCTGCGATGAGGTAAAAATGGCGGCGCCCTTGGCGGCTCCGCAATTTAGATGCCGCGGTCGTGTTTGACCGCGGCATCTAAAGGGTTAACAGCCGCGATCGGTGCAGGCACCAATCGCTGCTGTTAGCTGCGGGTCCTGGCTGTATTATACAGCCGGCACCCGCGGTGTATGGAGAGCGCTCAGCTCCTGAGCGCTCTCCATACATCGTCATGCGACTCAGGACGTACTATTACGCCCTGGATCGTTAAGGGGTTAAACTTCTCCACAATTTTATCTCTGACCTGTCTGGTTAGTTCTTTGGTCTTCATGATGCTGTTTGTTCTCTAGTGTTTTCTAACAAACCACTGAGGCCTTCACAGAACAGGTGTATTTATACTGAGACTCAATTACACACAGCTGGACTATTAATTAATTAAGTGACTTCTGAAGACAATTGATTGCACTGGATTTTATTTAGGGGTATCAGAGTACAGGGGGCTGAATACTTTTGCATGTCACACTTTCCAGATTTTTATTTGATTAAAATTTTGAAAACCATGTATCATTTTCGTTCCTCTTCACAATTATGTGCTTCTTTGTGTTGGTCTATCACTTAAAATTTCAATAAAATACATTTAAGTTTGTGGTTGTAAGGTGACAAAATGTGAAAAAGTTCAAGGAGTATACTTTTGCAAGCCACTATATACATTAGGGAGGGGGCTGGAAGTGGAAATGTATAAAGGCTTAATGTACATTATGCTAGGCAATGTCTATTTGGTTTCCTATCATGTTTGAATTACCTGTATATCATGGGCTGTCCCATGACCTTTTTTGCTTTTTTTTGTTTCTGCTTTCTGAGCACATGCAGAAAACAAAACGGACAGTAATAAACAGACAGTATAACGGACGCCCTTCCGTTACTGTCCATTACCCATAGACTTTAATGTTAAAAAATAACAGACGCTTGACGTCCGTCATGAAACCGTTATTTTTCACGGACACAAAAGTCCTGCTTGCAGGATTTTTAGTCTACAAAAAATAACAGACATGTGAAGGATTTGGTGTAAACGGACACTAACGGACATCAGATAAGATCCCATTGAAATCAATGGGATTTGTAACAGATTTGTGACGGTTCTGATAGCGTCCGTTGCTAAAATCTTGCAACGGATACTAGCAACGGACACTACTAACGGTCACCAACGGTAGTGTGAATGACCCCTTAATTACTTTTATTATTATATTTGCTTTTGGAGGTCTACTTCTTTGATGTTTGATATAGTTATTTTGTGATGTTATGTATTCTGTTGTTTGACGATCTTACGGCTCTGCTGCGTCAGAGTACCCTGTACTTTCCCTCTCCTGCCCTACTGTATTGCCCTCCTAAAGTAGTGCCTCCCCCCTATCTCCCCTTAGCTCTCCCACCTCCCGATTGTTAGAAATAGATCTGGGACATCTACAGTCGCAACTGTGAGGTTGCCAGTCTTTTCCTAACACGTGCTGTATTATTGTGTGTTTCCCTTTAAGATCTGCTTGTTTGTTGGTCCCTAGTCTTTATTAGTTCACTTCCATCTCTCGCTCACTGCTGCCTATTCAGTTCTCTGTTGGTTAAGCTGTTTGTTCCTATACCTGCTCGTGTTTTGCATCTGACTCCTGGCCCTGTTATCTGACCTCGTCTCTGCCTGCCGATTCTATCTCTACGCTCCTCTCTGTTACGAACCCCGCTTGCCTCCTAGACTTCTCTCCGCTGATACTGGCTTTGTTCCACGTCGATTTAAAATTGCCAAATGGACTGTCGACTATTCTCCTACCTGATCCTCCTGTACTGCACTGACCTCTTGTTACCAACTGGACTGACGACCACGATATTCACTCTGCCATCTTGTCTGATGCCTGAAGCTGCTTCCTGCTTCCACGGACATTTCTAGACCTTCAGTCAACTCCAGCACAAATTCTGGTGAGTAGTTCTTGTCTCTGGAGTCTGCTGTTACCTGTGGTGCGCCGTGTGCCCTATGCCTTCTCACCTGCTACTAATTCCTGCTGAAGGAATCTGTCAAGTCCATCCCCACCACTAGGGGCTCTGGTGAACACGTCTGGAGGCTGGACTTGGCTCAGTTGTGGGGCACGGACCGTCTGACCATAGTTCTCAGCGGTACCTGGTTTCTGGAACTAATTAGGCCTGTCCAAGTTATAACTGTGTTTGCTCATAACACCAAACTTACTGTTTTTGTTATTCATTGTCTTCTATGATTTGAAAAACTTAATAAAACTTTTAATGTAAAAAAAATAAAAATAAATCAGTGGTGAGTGGAATTTTTGATTCTCAATATCCATAGAACCCACCATAAAACAATGGTGATACCCAATATGTATATATTTATTTATGTTTTATACTTTAGCATAAAAACCATCTTTGGTCACCAAATTCTGAGAGCCATAATTTTTTTGTATTTTTTATTTAACAATGCAACTGTGTTATCTTTCTATTATCATCGATGGCACTTTTGAAGTAATGTTACTTTTTGAATGCTTTGCATTACGTTCTTTGGGTGGTAGGATAAACAAAAATGCAAATGTTGGCCTTATTTTTTACACCATTCAGTATGCAGGTGAAATAGTGTAATAATACGGATGTAGTGGTACCAAATATGTGTAGGATTTTTTTAGTTTTATTTTTGAAAACATGGAAAACATGTTTTTATATTTAACTCATCTTAGTATACTTTACCACTAGGGGGCTCAGCTAGTACAATATATATGTGCATTGTGCCTGTTGCAGAACTGTAACAAGCACTCTATTAGGACATGTTTCTCGCAGGTCCTAAGAAAAGGATTATGACGGCAGCCATGGGCAATTTTTAGGACTTCAGTTGCCATAGAAATACATCAGCACCTCGCAATCATGTTGCAGGTAGATGATGGACCTCTCAGTTTAACATACCCCTAAGATTCCACTATTAACGTTTGGAATTTTTGGGGTTACGCAGCCAGGATCGGTGTTAACAGTCTACCAGCTGTTGCAGCAGGAACCCGGCTGTCCGCGGTAGTCACACAGGCCCTGCTTCACACAATGACTGTCACATACATGTATGTGAAAATGCAGGAAGGTGTTAAAGGCTAGATCCTTGGACTTTACCACTTGAAACATTAGGGATATGTTTATTTTCTGATCTCCTCTATACTTGGAGACACCTGTAATTCCAGGTATTTAACCATATAAGGATACAGCCCCATTTTTCAAATCTGACAAATTTCATTTTATGTGGTAATAACTTTGGAATGCTTTAACTTACCCAAGTGATTTTCAGATTCTTTTTTCATGTCACAATGTACTTCATGCTAGTATTAAACTTTAGTTAATATATTTTGTATTTATTTACAGAAAAATAGTGAATTTGGTTAAATTTTAGAAAAATTTTACATTTTCTAAATTTAAAATGTTGTTTTTCAAACAGTTATACCATTCAAATTAGTTAAAAAATACTATTTACCATATCTCTGTTTTATGTTGGCATCATCTTTAAATCATTCTTTCATTTATTTTGGATGTTAGAAGACTTAGGCCTCATTTACACAACAGTGAAAACCAGTTGTGTGACGGTCGTTTTTGCAACATCTGTCTCATGGCTGTTTTGAGAATACATTAAATGTTAATGTGTCTTACATGTTCTATCTTTGGCCGTCAAAACGGACATAGGTAGAGCCGTGTGAATAGATCCACTGACATACATGGGTTCTATAACGGTATAATGGCCATACCATGGCTGTTATTCACTGCCATGTGAATAAGTGAATAAGCCATGTGAATAAGTGGACTTCAATGGGCTGGCACGGCCATTTTTCACAGATGTTATGTCTGTGAAAAATGGCACTGTCGTATGAATATAGCATAGCAGGGTGCAGAAGGGATGGAGCGCTACACTTTTTGGCTTTTGGAGTGCAGATTTAGAAGGGCTGGTTTTTAGATACCATGTTGCTTTTGCAGAGCATGGGAAGTGCCCATTAAAGGGGTATTACCATCTCAAGGATCCTATCTATACTGCAAGTTCATGTAAATTCAAGAGTTTTCCTAAATACATGTATAATGTATTATACATTTACTGTGCATATTATTTGATCTGCATTTATATTAGATTTCTAGTAATCATAATAATCTCTCATGGAAAAGGCAAAGTCTATAGCTATTGTGATACTTCATAGTGTCCTATTTATCAAACAGTCAAAGTCGCCTACTCCCAGCTTGCTGAAGAATACAGGAAGTGAGAAGAAACAGAGACAGCAGACAAAGATGCTGAGACAGAGAGATGGGAAAACCCCTTTAGGCCGGGACCCCACTGTGTGAAAACGTTGTTTTACAGTACCTGCAAAGTAGATGGGTTTCTGGCTAATCCCCTCCACACATTGCAGAAAAAATGTTTTCAAAACCGTGTGCGTTTCCGCCGTGTTTTTTTGCTGTGCTTCGTTATGTGGGGCTTTAGCTTTAAGTGGAATTCCCCCAAAGTGATTTTACAGAAATGAATGCACAGCTGATAGTGAATAGGTGAAATTGCAATTTCTCCAGAAAAATGCCATTTCAATGCTCATATGTTGTTCCCAGCAGAGAGACACACTCCAACAACTGTTAAGCGGGTTATCCCAGGTACAAGATGGGCACAACATATTGTGCACCAAAATGATGTAATTATGAAAAAATTTAACTTTTCACCATCAACTGCGATTTCTGAAAATATATTCCTGCAGCACATAGGGGATATAAATGTTCACCCCTGGATAAATTCCTAGAGGGGTATGGTTTCCAAAATGGGACCACATCTCTGGGGATTCCACCTTACTGCCATTTCAGTGGCTCTGCAGAAGTGGCATAATACCCAAAAACTGAACCATCTAAATCTGTGCTCCAGAAACAAAATAGCTCTCCTCTTCTGTGCCCTGCTGTGTGCCAAACATATATACCGCATATATAGATATTATTAAGTGGGTTTTCCCCAACACAGCAATGCAATATATGTGGGCAGAAACTGCTGTTTGGAAACACGGCAGAGCGTAGAAGAAAAGGAGCCCTATCTGGCTTTCAGAGATTTAAATTATTTGGTTTTTGGATACCATGTCATTTTTGTAGAGCTCCTGAGGTGCCAGTAGAGTGGAATCCCGTAGGAAGTGACCTCATTTTGGAAACTGCACCCCTCAAAGAATTTATCAAGGAGTGCAAAGGGCATCAGTTCTCTAGATGCACAGCAGATGGTGAAAAGTGAATATGTAAGCTGGGCAGAATACATTGGGTACACCAAATTCCTCATTATTCACCCACTATTTTCCAAGGATAGTGGGCCCCCAACTTAGGTATACCAATATTATCACTATACGGTGACCATATAGTGCTATATATCAGCTCTACACAGGGCTCTGCAGACAATTTAGGTGAATACAGGGCAGTAACATTCAGTGACTTACCGGTGACGTCTCTGCCTAATCATTCATATTCCCCTTATCTTTCATCTGGACCACCATGACCATTTCTTCCAGTCTCTGTAAAGTTTACAGCACAGACATCTTTGGCTCCTCACTTTTCCAGGCACCCGACTCACATTGTCCTCACCTGCACAACCCATCCTGCTGCTACCCCAAATTATAAAATATATAATATAACCCTTCATAATGAATAATACCCCCAAGTGCATCTTTAAATTAATAACTACTCTGTGTACCCCCTGTAAATAGTGCCCATTATTAACCCCTTAACGACCTTGGACGTACTATTACGTCCTGGGCGCTAGATACTTCGCGCACAAGGGCGTAATACTACGCCTGAGGCCGGCCGCCCGCTCACTATCTGGGCGGGTGGCATCGGAACCGGGTGTTAGCTGTAACTGACAGCTAACACCCTACTCCATAAACCCCGGTCGGAACTGAGTTCTGATCGGAGGTTTTAACCCCTTGGATGCCGCGGTCAAACATGATCGCGGCATCCAAGGGGTTCCGCCATCTTGCTGCCCCCCCCCCGGCACCCCCCACGAGATTGGGGGATGCCAATATCTATAATCTGCAGCCCGGGGTCTGCCTCTGGCTCAGGTGTTCTAATGGGACACATGAAAAAGTAAAAAAAAAAAGTGAAAAAAAAAAAAAAAAAAGTATGTGAAAAAAATTAATAAAAGAATAAAGCCCCCAAAATTCCCTTTTCCTATATAAAATTAATTATATAAAAAATAAACCTAAAAATTAATAAAAACAATACATATTTGGTATAGCCATGTCCGTAACAACCTGTACAATAAAACTGAAACAATATTTAACGTACATGGTAAATGTCGGGAACAAAAAACAGAAAAAAAAACGCCGGACGTAATGTTTTTCCCCATCTCACCTTACAAATTATGCCAGAAAAAGTGATAAAAAAGTCATATCTACCCCAAAAAAGTACCAACAAAAAGCACAGATTGTTCTGCAAAAAATAAGCCCTAAACCAACTCTGTAAACTGCAAAATAAAAATGTTATGCATCTCAGAATATGGAGATGCAAAAAAAATTTATGTCCCCAAATGGGTTTTTGTTCAGCAAAATTAGTATCGCATAAAAAAACAATATAAATGAGGTATCGCCGTAATCGTACCGACCCGCAGAATAAAGCTAACATGTTACTTATGCTCTACGCTGCATGGCAAAAAATTTAAAAGGCAAAACAATGCCAGAATTGATGTTTTTTTTTTTTTTTTTTTTTTAAATCCACCAAGAAAGAGTTAATAAAATTTATTTAATAAGTTGTAGGCATCCAAAATTGATGTAATTACAAAATACATCTCATACCGCAAACAACAAGCCCTCATATGGCTACATCACCAGAAAAATAAAGAAAATATAGCTTGTACAATGTGAAGACAAAAACCCCAAAAATCGCCAAATCATTTGAACACAACTGGCTGTGTCAGGAAGGGAATGTATAAGCTGTTCGAGCCTATATCAGGGACAAACCAGATTTAAAGCTTACGAGGGAAAATAAACCAGAAGTGGCCCCCAGAGTGACCTCCCCAATAATAGGAACTACTGGGGAAATGTACTCTGTACAGCTTACATATTCACTCTTTACCATCCGCTGTGCAGTCACGTCTGGGATACTAATGCTCACTACACCCCTTGATAAATTCTTTGAGGGTTGCACTTTTCAAAATGGGGTCATTCCCTAGGGGATTCCACTTTACTGGTACATTAGAGGCTCTGCAAACATGACATGGCATCCAGATCCCAAACATCTGAATCTGCGCTCCAAAAGCCACATAGCGCTACTTCCCTTCTGCGCCCTGCTGTGTGCCCAAACTGCAGTTTATGCCCACATGTATGACACTGGTGTACCCAAGATAACGTACTTAATGTCATATGTGGGTATAAACGGCTGTTTGGGCACAGCCGAGCAAAGCAGGGAAGGAGCGCTATTTGGTTTTTGGAGCACAAATTGGACGGTTTGGTTTTTGGACGCCATTGCACTTTTGCAGAGGTGAAACGCCAGTAAAGTGGAATCCCCTGACATGTTACCCCATTTTGGAAACTACACCCCTGAAGGAATTTATCCTGGGGTACAGTGAGCATTTTTAACCCCCAAGTGTTGCTATCATTTATTATCCATAAATGAATACACAGCTGATGGAGAAAGGTGAAAATGACAATTTTTCCAGGAATACGTCATTTCAGTGTGTAATATGTTGTGCCCGACTTGTATCAGAGATGAACGCTTCAAAAGCTGTTGTGCCTGGGATCCCTGCTCAACAGATTTTGGAGTGTGCGTCTGTGCAGACAGAAGCTGGGCACAACATATTGGGCACTGAAATGGCGTATCTATGGAAAAATTTCATTTTTAACTTTTCATTATCAGCTGCGCATTCATTTCTGGAAATTAAAAGAATGCAACACTTAAGGATTAATAATGCTCACTACCCCACTTGATAAATCCCTTGAAGGGTGTAGTTTCCAAAATGGGGTGACATGTCTGCGGATTCCACTTTACTGGAAATTCATGGGCTCTACAAAAGTGGCATGGTATCCAAAAAGCAAATTGTGCTCCAAAAACCAAAATAGTGCTGCTTCCCTTTTGTGCCCGGCTGTGCCCAAACAGTAGTTAATACCCACATATGGCATTGTTAAGTATGTTATCTTGGGTACACCAGTGTCATACATGTGGGCATAAACTGCCGCTTGCGCACACAGGAGGGCGCAGATGTGAAGGAGCGCTATGTGCTTTTGGATCGCAGATTTAGATTGTTGGTTTTTGGACGCCATGTCACATTTGCAGAGACCCTAAAATTGCCACTACAAAATGGGGTCACTTCTTGGGAAATTCCAATTTACTGGCACCTCCAGGACTCTGCAAAAACAACATGGTGTCCAGAAAATTCCTCTAAATCTATACTCCAAAAGCTAAAAAACACAGTGCTCCTTCCCTTCTGAGCCCTGCTGTGTTCCCAAGCAGCAGTTTACACCCACATATATAATTTTTTTGTCCCCGGGATAGCCCACTTAATAGTTTTAGGCGTTCATGTCTCTGATGCCACAAAGTGGCCGCAACGTATTAGGTACTGAAATGGGATATTTCTTTAAAAACTTTAATTTTCACTTTGTACATTAATTTTTGGGAAGCATTTTTAGCCTCAAAATGATAATACCCCTTGATACATTCCTTGAGGGGTGTAGTTTCTAAAATGGGGTCACTTTTGAGAGGTTTCCATTGTATTGGCGCTTTAGCGGCTCTGCAACTGCGACATGGCACATGAAAACTATTCCAGCCACTTCTGCCAACCAAAAGCCAAATAGCGCTCTTTCCATTCTGAGCCCCACAATGTACCCATACAGCAGATTACAACCACATATGGGGCATTTCTGTGTTCAGAAGAAATTGTGTAACAAACTGTGGGGTGTTTTTTCTTCTTTAACCACTTGCAAAAATTAAAAATATGTCGCTAAATGGACGGTTTATTGGAAAAAAAAAAGTAATTTTTCATTTTTACGCCCCAAAGTCAATAAAATCTATGAAACAGCTGTAGCGTCAAAATGCTCACTATACCCCTTGATATATTCTATGAGGGGTGTAGTTTCCAAAATGGGGTCACATTTAGGGGGTTTCCACTGAATTGGTACTTTAGGGGCTCTGTAAATGCGACATGGCACCTGAAAACTATTCCAGAAAATCTGCCCTCTAAAAGCAAAATAGCACTTTCCATTCCGAGCCCCCCATGTACCCATACAGCAGATTATGACCACATATGGGGTATTGCCGTGTTCAGGAGCAATTGTTTTACAAACTGTGGGGTGCTTTTTCTCCTTTAACCCCTTTGAAATGGAAAACTTTGGGGATAAAGTGACGTTTTAGTAATTTTTCATTTATACATCCCAGTGTTAGTAAAATCTATGAAACGGCTGTGGGGTCAAAATGCTCACTATACCCCTTGATGAATTCTGTGAGGGGTGTAGTTTCCAAAATGGGGTCACTTTTTGGGGTTTTCCTTTGTACTGGTACTCTAGGGGCTTTGCAAATGAGACATGGCACCTGAAAACTATTCTAGCAAAATCTGCTTTTCAGATGCCCAGTGTCGCTGCTTCCCTTCCGTGCGCTGCTGTGTGTCCAAACATCAGTTTACACCCACATGTTGGGTATTCCCGTGCTCGGGAGAAATTGCATAACAAACTGTGAGATGCATTTTCTCCTTTAACCCTTTGTGAATGTGTTAATTTTAGGGCTAAATTAAGGAATTAGTGGAAAAAAATTAAATTTCTAAATTTCACCTCCATATTGTTTTAATTCCAGTGAAATGCTTAAAGGGTTAACAAAGTTCCCAAATGCTATTTTGAATTATGTAAGGGGTGCAGTTTTGAAAATGGGGTGATTTATGGGGGTTTCTAATATACAGGCCTTTATAATTCTCTTCAGAACTGAAGTGGTCCCTAAAAAATTAGTTTGGGAAATTTTCTTGTAAATCTGGAAAATCGCCTTCTAACATCCAAAATACATTACAGGACGATTATAAGATGAGCCGATATATAGCAGAGATATGGTAGATAATATGTATTAATGGTATGGGTGGTATGACTATCTGTCTGAAAAGCAGAGCATTTCACATTTTGAAAATTGCGATTTTTTTTCCAAATTTCCATCAAAGTTCCTATTTTTTTATAAATTAATACAAAAATATTCATTAGTGTTTACCACTAACATGAAGTACAATGTGTCACAAATAAAACAGTCTCAAAATCACTTGTGTAAGTTAAGGTGTCTCAAAGTTATTGCCATAAAAAAAAGTGACACATGTTAGTTTTGAAAAACGAGGCCTGGTCCTTAACGCACTTTTGGGCTAGGTCCTTAAGGGGTTAATAATGCCCCCTGTCTACCCCCATAAATAGTTCCCCTTTTTAATAATGCCCCAGGTGTTTCCTAATTAAAAAGTAAACAAAAGGTAAAAATAATTAGTGGGGTTCCAATACCCTGGACACCCAGGATCAGCCGATTGAATGAACCATGGTACCTGTGTAAGCGCCGTGACCCCTTCTCTGTTTACATAGTGTCATTCGTTTCATAGTGGCCATGTAATGTAACTACAGCCTCGTCCTATACACGTCTATGTGACAAGACTGGAATTACATTACATGGTCACTATAAATAGACAGCGTGTAATATAAACAGGCGCCATAGCCCCTTCATACAGCTGGTCAGTGGGGAATCACTTATCTCTTATTGATGTTTTATTCTGAGGATAGATCAGCAATAAAAATGAGCTGGAAAACTCCTTAAGGCTAAGGCCCCACGTGTCGTATCGCAGCAAAAAGCGCTGTTCTTCCTGCTGCGCTTTGCACAGAAAGTTCGCAGAGGTTTCCTCTGTGGACTTTCTGCTTCAATAATATCTATAGGGAAACCGCCAGCGTTTCCATAGGTATACTGCGATTTCCAAAACCATGACGCGTCCGCTGTGCGTATTTTACCGCAAAGTGGGGATGGGATGGGGCCCCACGTGGCGAAAACGCCACTGAAAAAAAAAAACGGCATTTTACAGTTCCTGCAAAGTGGATGGGATTCTAGCAAATCCCATCCACACATTGCGGAAAAATGTGTGTCGCGGACATGCTGCGATTTCCAAAACCGTTGCGGTTTTGGAAATCGCAGCATGTCAATTATACCTAAGGAAACACTAGCGGTTTCCCTATAGATATAATGGAAACAGAAAGTCTGCAGAAGAAACCTCTGAGGACTTTCTGTGAAAAACTCTGTGGGAAAAACCAAAATGTGTTACTGCCGCGGTTTTTCCTACAGTGCTTTTTTTGCTGTGGCCCGCTACATGGGCCTTTAGTCTTAATAAAGCCCAAGTGCCACCTTAATTAAATTAATTGCCCCCTCATATTATGCCCCTGATTCCCCCTGACATAAATACTGCACCTCTAATGACCCCTTACCCCCCGTATATCAATGACCACCCCCTTATGTTCATAATTCCTCCTAATATAAATGATGCCCCCTAATGGCCCCTTATATAAATAAACCTCCCCCCTTGTATTCATAATACCCCGTAATAACCCTTATATAAATGACCCCCCCTTATGTTCATAATGTCCCCTATCTTATAGTTATAATTCCCCCTTCTAACGACCCCTTATGCTATTAAAATACGCACAACTAAGCTAAAACAAAACAAATATAAGTTATACTCACCTACCAGCGATCATGACGAATGGAGTCGCCACTTTCTCTTATTGACCCGCCCTCTGTGTGCAGGGTCCACGCACAGGACTTCTGCGTCACAGCGCAGGAGGCGCGGTGTTGTGACGTCATCGCGCCGCCTGTTCCGGGAACCAGACGTCTGACTGTGTTCTCGTTGTCTTGTAAACTGCAGGCCTGAAGTGGCTTGCGGTTTACAAGACAGCCAAGTTGCAGGAAGTGTTTTAACTAGATCGGTGTCTGCAGACACCGATCTAGTTAAAAGTAAAAGGTGTATTAATGGGTGGGCCCTGCAATGTCAGTGGGCCCGGGGCAGTCGCCCCCTCTGCCCCCCTTGCTAGCTACGCCTCTGGCCTGGGGTATCTCTAGATGTATGTTTTCACAACTTATACATTTACTTATACATAATATATTTAGTGAACTAAATTTTATAAACTGTTTCTGGTGGAGGATAAAAAAAACCATCAATTCAGTTATTGCTTTTTAACATTTATGATTTTTGAACATTGACTTGATTGTGGGTGGCTTGCATTACCAAAAGGGAGCCTGCCACAACTCCAATGTTTGTTTAAATTGTCTGGGCCATCTGTTTTAAACTTGGACTGTACACAGATGGGAAACACTGCCATGTGAAAGGGCCCTAAGCCTATTTTACATTGTGTAGTGTAGGCAAGTGTGCTTTCTATTCATTATATGCATGTTTTCCATATATGCAGCACAATTTACTTTTTTGCTATGGTTTTTATGTTTATGGTTTTTGGGGGGGTTGAAAGAGAGAGATTAGATGAGCATAGCCCCTCTGCTCTGGAGTTTAAGGGTACCCTGTTTCACAAAGAAATATGAGCGCTGCTGCTATACTGCAATGAAATAAAACAAACAAAAATGCCCTTGCAGATATTATAGATATCTTGGTTAAATTAGTATTAATGCCTCTAAAGTGAGGACAGGCTAAAGAGGCAGGCATGTCTCTGGTAAAAAAAAAAAAAATGGTTTATTATCATTTTCAAAATGTTACTCAAAAAGATGTCATATATATGTGAGTGATGCAGCTCCCAGACATGGGACTTTTACCTGTCTCCTTAGAGGGTGGGTCTTGCAATTTCACTACTGCCTGCAATAGTGAAAGTAGCCAAAGGAGTGGCTGACATTCTAAAATTGCTGTGCTCTGGGCATAGCTACTTCAAGAGTTATCAAAGTACAGTAGTGTATAGGTGTTAATGGTTGCAGCTCAGCAAACTATGCTGCTCACATAGCTACAAAGTTACAAACAGCGTACTTTGCTGTGCTATGCTGCTTGTAAACTTTCAGTCATTGCTATTAGTATAATGTTGTACCGTGTTAGCCATTGAAAGCTTACCATCAAACTCAGTTAGCCTCTAAAAGGTATCACCTGATTTCTCCAGTCATTGCTATGGGTGTTATGGAATTAGCATAGCTGAGAGCTAATATTTTTGTATATTTAAACCAAACATCTTTTTGCAGTGGACTTTTCGCATAGAATAATATTTTGGGGACCACCATTCTTGATAAAGAAACAGATCCAAGCTGCAGGAACTCTCTGACTTCTTATCTTGCGGACGCATGGCAGGACTTTCAGAAATACACTTATTGACAATAAAAAAAACCATCCAGATAGAAATGTCAGGTTGCTGCTCAACTTGTCATGCAGTTATGTCTCAGGTAGACGTGTAAATGGTTACTGGTGTGGTCTGATTACATACTGGATCTTGACACAAGAGGGTGTAAAGTGCTTACCCCTCTGCCCTAAAAAAAAAAAAAAAAAAAAAAGCTTTTGGGTAGTATACCTCTTGTTGAGAGATTGTTGACTGCTAGACATGCCTCTAAGAAGTTTTGCCCAGTTGACAGACTTTGAGAGAGGGTGCATTATTAGACTATAAGAAGTAGGGTGGTTGTTTTGATAAACTGTCTGTCATTTACACCTTTGTAATCTAGCTGTCAGGAGGTGTTGGGAGCAGTAGTTACATGAGGGCAAGCACACAAGGCAAACAGGCTTCAGAAAGTCCAGACAGAACACCAGTAGAACCACATGCACAAGCAGCTTCCAGTTTCCTTGCCCACCATCCAAACACAGGGGGCACCTTCATTACAAATCACTGTCTCTGCCCTCAGCATTACATGTCCTGCCATTGACAACAAGACACCTTTGCCTTTATTTACAATGGTGTTGTGAACAAGAAACATGGACAGCTATGGACTGGAACCATATGGTATTTAGCCATGAATCCAGGTTCTGTTTGGAATCTGATGACTGTCAGGTTCAAGTATGGAGACCTCATGGTGAGTGCGTCAATCTTTCCTCTGCTGTTGTGCAACACACTGTCCCAACTGCTAGTGTGATGGTCCATGACATACGATAGTTGGTAACCCATATTAGTAATACGAGGGACAATAATAGTTCAATGATATGTGCAGGACGTGGCAAGGTTTCCAAATGGCATTTTTCATAAGGATAATAATTGTCCATATACAGTAAGGAATTCCCAGGAATATTTCTGCCAAATTACAACACTTCCTTGGCCTGCCAAGTTGCCAGATTTATTGCATTTTTTGTGTTTTGACAACCCACAAGTGTGCAGCATCCAGGGCCCCCGGGATCCGGATCCAGCTATATCAATAACAGAAAGGGACCCCGCGTCATGTGCTGCAGGGCCCCTTTAAGAGGTGAGTAAAAATAACAAACATCTTCTGGTGTTCCGGACATCACCGCTGAGGCCAGGCCTCACGTAACTGCTGAGGCCCAATCACAGGCTTCAGCGGTGACGTCCACAACGCGTGACGTTAGCCGCAGAGAAGAGGAAGTTGGCGCCGGCGGGGATGTTATTTTCCCTTACCTCTCCTGGGGCCTATTATACTCTGGGGTCTGAAGAGACCCCAGAGTATAATATAATACTAGCACTAAGGGAGTCTGTAAGAGACCCCAGAGTATAATATAATACTAGCACTAAGGGAGTCTGTAAGGCCACCATGTGGGGAAACTGTGGAGGGCTCAGGGGAGCATTTTATACCGTGGAGCATTATATACCATGTGGAGCATTATACTGTGGGGGGAGCTCAAAATTCCTGCTGGCATCCCTGTGTGCTATGTCTGTATCACAGCTCCCTCATTATAATCTTGCACATACGTGTAGTGTTCCATAGCCATGTCATTCCCCATACAGTACTGTGCATGAACTGGCCATGGAGTTATTGGGGCCTGCACAGTACTATTAGGGCTGACTATACTGGGAACATACTCAGTAATGCTGCATAGTCAACACTGGGAAACTTAAATATGAGTGGGCTATTATAAGGGGGAACTATTATTTAAAGACAGGCATTATTTATCAGGGGGAACATTATATATAAGACATCCATCATAAGGGGGAGCTATTATTTATAAGAGGGGAACTATTTATAAGGGGGGGTATAATTGTTAAGTGGGCTTATTTATAAAGGGGGCTATTAGTGATAATGGGGACTATTATTTATAAGTGTAACTATTATTTATGAGGGAGCTATTATTTATAAGGGAGCAGTACTATAAATACTAGAGGTAAACAAGTGGCTTCGGCAGTGGTGTAGAGAGCAAGGTTTTGGATTTCTGGACCATGGAGTGAATTACCTCTATGATGGACTCCTTGCTAGAGATGGTATACATCTCACAAAGCATGCAGCTAAAGGATATACTAAACAAGATTACTAGATGTGGTAATGAGGACCTAAGACAGGATACTCAGAAGGAAATTAAGAAAAAGGAAGTATCAGAGCACAATCTGAAATGTTTTTACACAAATGCGCAAAGCTTGGGAAATAAACAGGGAGAATTAGAACTGATAATACAGAAGGAAAAATATGATGTCATTGGTATTACAGAAACTTGGTGGAACGATAAGCATGATTGGAATATACAGATGGAAGGATACAACTTATTCAAAAAAAATAGAACTAATAAAAGAGGGGGAGGAGTTGCATTGTATGTTAAAAAAAGATCACATTTCCACGGAAATCACAGTTTTACAAAATGATAACTTATTGGAAAATATTTGGGTAACAATTCAGGGGAAAAACAATGATAAGGACATCATAATAGGTGTTTATTATAGACCACCAGGACAGACAGAAGACAGGGATGAGATTTTTTCACAGCAAATGACCACGCTTTCGAAGAAATTTGAAATTGTTATCATGGGAGACTTTAATTACCCAGATATTCATTGGGAAACTCACACAGCTACGAGTAAAAGCTCTATCAAATTTTTATCCTCCCTAGCAGACAACTTCATTGCCCAGTTAGTAGAAAAAAACACGAGAGGAACATCCATTCTGGACCTAGTTTTAACTAATAAGGAGGACATGGTTAAGGAATTAAGGGTAGCAGGGACATTGGGATTCAGCGACCAGGCTATACTCGAGTTTGGGGTTGTAAGAAGAAGAAGACCTGAGAAGACAAAGATTAGAAGGCTCAATTTTAGTAGGGCAGATTTTAGGGACCTAAAGGTAAGGGTTAGTAGAATTCCATGGCGAAAATTACTTAAGCACAAAAATGCACATGAGGGGTGGGAAATTTTCCGTAGGGAAATCATTAATGCACAGGAACTAACAATACCTAGAAGCAAGAAAAATGGGAATCACCTAAAAACTCAAGGATGGATGACCAAAAAATTACATAACCTACTAAAAAAGAAAAAGGAAACTTACAACAAGTGGAAGATGGGAGCTATATCTAAGGGAGAGTATACAGCAGTTTGCAGACTCTGCAAGATAAGCATAAAAAAAGCCAAGGCTGAATACGAATTGAAGCTTGCAAAAGAAGTTAAGAGTAATGTAAAAGGTTTTTGGGGATATGTTAAGAGCAAAAGAAAAGTGAAGGAAACCATTGGAGTCCTGAAGAACGAAAAGGGCGAAAAAGTTAACATGGTGGATCAGCAGGTGGAGTTACTAAATTCATATTTTGTATCCGTCTTCTCCCAAGAAATGGATGGAAATATCAACATTAATGGTAATAGTGATGAGGGGAATGAGGACTCCAAGCTGATTATAAGCGAAGGTTTGGTAAGAGAACTTTAGCTAAGATTAAGGAAACCAAGTCCCCAGGACCGTTTGATTTACACCCTAGAGTTTTAAAAGAATTAGCAGAGGAAATAACAGAACCCCTTGCAATAATCTTTAATAAGTCATGGGAAACAGGAGTGGTCCCTCTAGATTGGAAAAGGGCAAATGTGGTCCCCATCTACAAAAAGGGGAATAGGGACGACCCAGGAAATTATAGGCCGGTAAGTCTGACCTCGATAGTAGGAAAAATCTTTGAACAAATCGTTAAAGAACATTTAATTAGGTACCTGGATGGGAAGGCTTTAATTAATCAGAGCCAGCACGGCTTTATGCCTAATAAATCTTGTCAGACTAATCTTATTTCCTTCTATAATAAAGTCACTGAATGGTTGGACCAGGGGAATGCAGTGGACATAGTATATCTTGACTTTAGTAAGGCCTTTGATAAAGTATCACATAACATTCTTATTGAAAAAATGATCAAGTATGGCTTTGATAAAATATCAGTGAGGTGGGTTCACAATTGGCTTAATGATCGGGCACAACGAGTAATTCTAAATGGCTATACATCAAACTGGAAGAAAGTAAAAAGCGAGGTGCCGCAGGGCTCTGTCCTGGGCCCAGTACTTTTTAATATTTTTATAAATGATCTGGATGATGGGATTAATGGGGAACTAATAAAATTTGCAGATGATACAAAGCTAGGAGGAATGGCCAACACTAGAGAGGAGAGAGAATGCATCCAAAAGGACTTGGACACACTGGAACAATGGGCTGAGGTGAACAAAATGGTATTCAACAGGGACAAATGCAAAGTTCTACATCTGGGTAACAGAAATGCAAGAAGCATATATAGTATGGGAGGAATAGTACTAAGTGAGAGTACAGGGGAAAAGGATCTGGGCATAATAATAGATCGCAAATTCAACATGAGTCAACAGTGCGGTGCGGTGGCTAAAAAGGCTAATAAAATTCTAGGATGTATCAAGACGAGCATTGAAGCTAGATCAAGAGAGGTAATTATTCTGCTGTACTCTGCCCTGATCAGACCCCACCTGGAATACTGTGTACAGTTCTGGGCTCCCCAGTTTAAGAAAGACATCGATTTATTGGAGCAGGTCCAGAGAAGAGCAACCAAAATGGTGGAAGGTCTACAAACCATGTCCTACGAGGAGAGGCTAAAAGAATTGGGACTGCTTAGTTTGCAGAAGAGAAGGCTAAGGGGAGACTTAATAGCGGTATTTAAATATCTGAAAGGTTGTCACAGTGCAGAGGGATTAACCCTATTCTCATTAGCAGAAGGAAGCACGAGAAGTAATGGGATGAAACTAAGGGGAAGGAGATTCAGATTAGACATTAGGAAAAACTTTCTAACAGTAAGGGTAGTGAGAGAGTGGAATAGGCTGCCACGGGAGGTGGTGAGTTCTCCATCAATTGAAATCTTCAAGCGGAAACTGGATAGGTATATAGCTGGGATGTTTTAGGAATTCCTGCTTTGCAGGGGGTTGGACTCGATGGCCCTTGAGGTCCCTTCCAACTCAAACAAACAAACAAACAAGTATTATTTTTACGGGGTGACTGTTATAGATAAGGAGGAATATTACTGTTACAGGGCACTATCATTATCTTTTATAAGGGCGCTATTACTGATAAAGGTGTAATATTATTTATAAGCAGGGACGATTATTTATAAGGAGGCACTATAATAACTGATGACTGGGTGCAAAAATCTATTAGGCGGTACAAAGGTGCTCATTTGAATTGTGTGTGGTAAAATAGGGCTTGTTATTTCTTTTTTGTTGGCAGAAAGGAGGCGTTATTATAGGAGTTGCCACTGCAAGACGATGGTGTTGTTTGCATATCAGCATGCCCAGTGCCCCACTTTGTCTAAAAGCGGCCCTGGCAGCATCTACTGGCCCGGCTGCAACATCTGTGGGCAAATAGCATATGGAACATATATACCTCCATGCTCAAGTGTATCTCACCGTGAATCCAGGCTGTGGTGTAATAGGATACTACAGCCTCATTTCAAATATAGAGTTGTCCCCATTAAAATTATCCATTTGCTGTAAAATATTGTAATCACTTATACTGTATATGCTTTGTCTAACAGAGCATGTTTGCCTAGCATTGTTCAGTTGCTGTTGTGAAGGGTTAGACTTTACTTCATCAGAGTATATTTAATATTATTGCGGAATGTAATGTTATCATGTAATAGATTGTTGCATCAGTTATTTCAAATTCAAATACTTTTTTCAATCAAATGGAAGATTCTTTAAGAGGACCTTTCATGTCCTCATGAATATGTGGTTTTATATACCGCTAGAAAGCCAACAGTGCGCTGAATTCAGTGCACGTCGGCCCGGGATGTGACGGGGGGGGGGAAACGGGGGCGGTAATTTGGCACCGAACCCCCACGCAGAAGGATGTCCCACAGCCAGCGCACGCGGGCTGCCAGTACAAGGCTTTGTTAGGACTGTTGGCTTTCCCGGTATGTGCCCCAGGGCTGGAGATATCGGTGCCGTTAATTTCGGAACGGATATCTCCAGCTCCGGGGCACATACTGAGAAAGCCAACTTGTACAGGGGAGGTGTTCCTTACAGCTCAGCATCATCGCTGGGCGGTAAGGAACGCCCCCTCTGACAGTACAAGGCTATGTTAAAGTACTGTCGGGGGGGGCGTTCCTCACAGCTCAGCGATGACGCTAGTCTTTGAGGAACGCCCTCCTGACAGTGGGGAGATATCTGTGCCAAAATTAACGTTACTGATATCTCCACCCCGGGGCACATACCAGGAAAGCAGACAGTGAAAGGTCCTCTTTAAATACAGGCAAAGTAATTTAATGAAAATCAGAAGACATACAGTGGTTTGCAAAAGTATTCATACCCCTTGAACTTTTTCACATTTTGTCACCTCACAACCACAAACTTAAATGGTTTTTTTTTGAGATTTTAAGTGATAGACCAACATAAAATAGCACATAATTGTGAAGTGGAACGAAAATGATACATGGTTTTCAAAATTATAATCAAACAAATATGAGAAAAGTGTGATGTGCAAAAGTATTCAGCCCCCTGTATCTCTATAACCCTAAATAAAATCCAGTGTGCACAATTGCCTTCAGAAGTCACTTAATTAGTTAATAGAGTCCAGCTGTGTGTAATTTAGTCTCAGTATAAATACACCTGTTTTGTGAAGGCCTCAGTGGTTTCTTAGAGAACACTAGTAAACAAACAGCATCATGACGACCAAGGAACTCGCCAGACAGGTCAGAGATAAAGTTGTGGAGAAGATTAAAGCAGGGTTAGGTTATAAAAACATATCAGAATCTTTGAGCATCCCAAGGAGCACTGAGACATGGCCATCCACCTAAACTGACAGATCAAACAAGGACAACACTTGTCAGAGAAACAGCCAAGAGGCCCATGGTCACACTGGAGTAGCTTCAGAAATCCACAGCTCAGGTGGGAGAATCTGTCCACAGGACAACTAGAAGTCGTGCACTCCATAAATCTGGCCGTTATGGATGAGTGGCAAGAAGAAAACCATGGTTGAAAGAAAGACTTAAGAAGTTCCGTTTGTAGTTTGCCACAAGCCATATAGAGAACACAAAGTTGAACTTTTTGGCCTAAATGCAAAGCACTATGTGTGGCAGAAAAGTAACACTGCTCACCACCCTGAACACACCATCCCCACTGACCCGTAAGGCGTCTTTATTTGTGGGGCCAGATGTACTTTTTAGTTATACCATTTTAGGGAATGTCTATTGCTTTGTTTGCTTTTTATTTATTCTTTTATGGGAGGTGAAATGGCGAAAATAATGGCAATTTGGTAATTCTGATTTTTATTTTCCTGCTACAGTGTTTGCCATATGGGAAAAATATTTTTAGATGTTTTTAGACCAGGCGTGGTGTGGTAATGTGTAATTTTTTTAATGCTTATTTATCTTTGAGATCTAGGGAAAGGGGGGGTATTTTAATTTAAAAACATTTTTAAAAACTTTTTAAGCTTTTTTTAAAACTTCTTTTTAAGCCCCCTAGTGGGCTTGAACCTGCGATCTTTAGATCGCTTGTCTCATATACTGCAATACTACTGTATTGTAGTATATATGTAAATCGCTATATGCCTATTGAAGCCTGTCACAGGCAAGACTTAGATCCATCTATAGATACATTAGATCAGGGGTCCTCAACCACCGGTCCGCAAACCAGGACCGGACCATTGGGGGTCCTTTGCCGGTCCACGATGTGGAATGTGGCTCCCGACACAAAATGTGGGGCAGGTCGGCGATATGGCCACAGTGTTGTGGCTCCTTGCATAGCTAATGGTGGGGACCTGGTCTACAGCGCTGTACATCGAGGTCCTGCCAGCTTACCAGCTGTCCCTGCCTTCTCTAGAGGAGCTCCAGCTGTAGTAACTATTTATTTGATGGATGATCAAATTAACTTGCATTGATGTGATACAATCAAGAAACTTTGTTAATATTTTCTACGCTACCTCTAATAGTGTGTGCCGTGGTACTACTATCTGCAAAAATAGAGACAGTGCTATTAATCCCATTTTTTATATAATTAATAAATAAGTTAAATAACAGCAGACCCAGCACTGAACCCTGGGGTACACCACTTATGACAGAAGAACAGTCTAAGAAGCAGTCACTGAACACAACTCTCTGGATACGATCCTTTAACCAGTTTTCAATGCAATTACAAACTATATTTTCCATGCCAATGGACCTGATTTTACCCATTAAACGTCTATGAGCGACAGTGTCAAACACCTTTTATTTGAGTTTCTTTTTCTTTTGAGCAAAAGCACATTTTTCATCAATCTCTTATAAATTTCTGCCTCTTTTTTTTCTTCTTTTATCTTATTTTTTATCTGGGTATAGAAAGGTTGATACTGTTACTGAAATTAATATTACAGAATGTGTTGTTACAAAAACAACCTAATTAACTGACAGAGTTATATAACCTCATAAACACTATCACTGGCTGCGCATCAACAGGGTCATTAACAGTTTCCTGTGCAATTGCACTTATTTGCTATGGTAAGTGTCAATGTTGTGATTGCAATTACTGTACAACAGTTTGAATGATTAAACCATTTATCTTTTTCAGACATATCAATGTTCAGTGAATAATTTTTGTAGCAAATTGTCACTTGGCAGTTTCTGTGGGAAATTTAATGAACACTTATATTGTTATTATCCTTTCATTTCTCATGTTCCTTTCCTAAAGAACCTGCAGTGTTCTATTTGCTTAGAATTTTAAATGCTAAAATCCATTAAAATAGAGGAGCTACTCAGAGAGAAAGTGTACCTCCAAGTGGGCCTAATGTATAATTCTGTATGATTCTATTAGGCCATGTCTGTAATAACCCGAGTAACACAACTGTAGTTATATTTCCTGCACGATGAAGGGCGTAACAAAAATCTAAAAAAAATATACTAGAATTGCATTTTGTCTGTCGGCCACTGTACAACCATTATAAAAAAAGCAAACAAAAAGCCACAATAATAAGCCAAAAATAAGCCCTCAGACAATTCTGTGGACAAAAACATAATTAAGTTATAGATAAAAAAATAAATATTATAAAAATGGGTTTTACTTTGCAACAGTAGTAAGGCTTTATAATGGAGTCCCCAAACCAGGCAGACTCCATTATATTTCCGTTTGGTAACCGCTTTTTAAGTGGATTGGGTTTCCGTTTCTCGGGTCTACTTGGGAACGGAAACTCCAAAGCAGGTGTGAACCTAGAGTAAGGGGTTTAGTTAAACTTTTTACATTTTTTTTTCTACTGTCCCACAAATGGACTTGAAGAACCTGAGATCTCTTTATCCCCTGCACAATGTACTGTAAGGGTGTGTTCACACAGAAATTTGCCGCGGATTTGGGGGGATTTCAACTCTGAATCTAGAGCAGATTCCTCCTGGAATCCACCTCCCATTGTTTTTTTAAACAATGGGAGGCAGGGATCGCAGCAGGATGCGGAAAAAAGAAGCATCCTGCTCGATCTTGCCGCGGATACCGCGGCTCGAGACTCCCTCCTGATTAGGTCCATCTGCTAGACCATGGCGAAAATTCCGGCGGTGGAAAATGGGGAGGAATTCCTCTTCATTTTCCACCGTGTGAGCATACCCTAATATTTCTGTACTGTAGTATATTGCATATAGACTCCCTATTGATTGGCCTCTTGGCTGCTATGGCAAACCCTCGGTCACCGGGATCCCATCGCAAGGGATTGAAAGGGGGGGTTAATCTCTCCTTCCAACCATCCTGATCACAGCTACTTAGGGGTTAAACTGTCAGAGTCAGAGAATTTTCCAACTCAGTAAGCTAGTCCCACATCACAGCTGTGTAATAGAACCAGGACCCGGAAGTAATATAGCAAGCACAGTTCCTGTGTCTGTGGTATGGAAGCACTATAATATTACAGTGCAGATCATTATCACTACATTCAGCACGATGTAATAGTCCTCAGTGCTGACCAGAAAGAGTTAATTGACTAAATTGCATTGTAAGCTTCTTCATATGGAGGAACTCTAGACATATGGTAAATTGAGCATAAGCTCTCTATAGAACCCAGGATGCATGGCTCTGCCCGAATTTTAACCTGTACATTTTGGTTGGTCAAATCCGCTTCCTCTATATCTGGACTTAGGTCCTGACTCCTGCCAATGGAGATGATTTGGCCAGTCACCTAGGAATCCACACATTATGGCCAGTCCTGGAAAAACCAACCCTCTTTCCTCACAGCTTGTTAATGATCCACAATTTGGCTACATAGGTGTGGAAAGCTGCTAAATAGTTATCTCAATATTACTCCCCACCCCCACACACCCAAATACTTACCCTAAAGCACAACCCCATGTTCCCTCACCTTGCAACTATGGAGAAAGTTATCTTTTGGACCTCACATGGTGTTCTAGTATGCAGTGATGAAGTTCTTAGATCTTTCTCGCAACTGCAAGAAGCTTTCCAGTTGCCATGTACTTCATTCTATTGATACCTACAGCTGAGACATACACAGTTTCCGGACACACCATGCCCCATATCAGATTACCCCTTGATTGGGATTTTTGCTTCTCAGGGTCCACAGGGGTTAATCTCAACCCTATATACCCACCTTTTGAGGACCAAATTGGAATCCACGCAATTAGCAGTGGAGGACAAATGGTGATCATAACTACTTAACCTATCAGCAGAAGACTGGGATGGAGCCTTTGAGTCTCCATTACATATATACAGTGCCTTGCAAAAGTATTCATTCCCCTTGAACTTTTTCACATTTTGTTACCTTACAACCACAAACTTAAATGTATTTTCTTGAGATTTTAAGTGACAGAGTAACACAAAATAGCAAATAATTGTCAAGTGGAAGGAAAATGATACATAGTTTTCAAAATTCTAATCAAATTAAAATCTGAAAAGTGTGACCTGCAAAAGTATTCAGTCCCCCTATATCAATACTTTGTAGAGCCACCTTTCACTGCAATTATAGCTGCAAGTCTTTTGGGGTCTGTCTCTACCAGTTTTGCACATCTAGAGACTGAGATTTTTGCCCATTCTGCTTTGCAAAATAGCTCAAGCTCAGCCAGATTGGATGGAGAGCATCTGAGAACAGCAATTTCCTTGTCTTGCCACAGATGCACAATGGGATTTAGGTCTGGACTGTGACTGGGCCATTCTAACACTTGAATATTCTTTGATCTAAACCATTCCACTGTAGCTCTGGCTGTATGTTTATGGTCATTGTCTTGCTGGAAGGTGAATCTCCTTCCCAGTCTCAAGTCTTTTGCAGCCTCCAACAGGTGTTCTTCAAGGATTGCTCTGTATTTAGCTCCATCTTTCTTTCCATCCTCTCTGACCAGCTTTCCTGTCCCTGCTGAAGAAAAGCATCCTAACAGCATGATGCTGCCACCACCATGTTACACAGTGGGAATGATGTGTTCAGGGTGATGTGCAGTGTTACTTTTCCACTACACATAGCGCTTTGCATTTAGGCCAAACAGTTCAACTTTGGTCTCATCTGACCAGAGCACCTTCCTCCACATGTTTGCTGTGTCTCCCCTATATGGCTTGTGGCAAACTGCATACGGCACTTCTTATGTCTTTCTTTCAACAATGGTTTTCTTCTTGCCACTCTTCCATAAAGGCCAGATTTGTGGAGTGCATGACTTATAGATGTCCTATTGACAGATTCTCCCACCTTAGCTGTGGATTTCTGCAGCTCCTTCAGAGTGACCATGTGCCTCTTGGCTGCTTCTCTGACCAGTGCTCTCCTTGCTCGATCTGGTAGGTTTGCAGTTGTAGAATACTTTTTCCATTTTTGGATGATAGATTGAACAGTGCTCCTTGGGATGCTCAAAGCTTGGGATATGTTTTTATACCCTAACCCTGCTTTAATCTTCTCCAGAACTTTATCTCTGACCTGTCTAGTGAGTTCCTTGATCTTCATGATGCTGTTTGTTCACTAGTGTTCTCTAACAAACCACTGAGGCCTTTACAGAACAGGTGTATTTATACTGAGACTAAATTACACATAGCTGGTGTAAGGGAATTGCTAGAAGAGCAATTCCCCAGTAGCTGCTGGTGCACCATGGGAGGAGGGGCACGACAAGACAGTGAGTCCTAAGCTGAACCCTCCCCCTATCCCTGCCTACTTGCCTCACTGCCCTAGGCGACAGAAGACTACTGGGCGGCAGTCCCTTCTTATGATATAAGTAATGACACAGAACGCAGATAAGACAAACAACAACAAAAGGGAGGTCAGCTAGCCAAGGGGTCGGAACCAGTCGAGAAGCACAGTACTGAATCAAAATCCAAGAGACTAGTAACAAGAAAAGCCAAAGGTCAGAAATATGTATAGAGCTAACAGAGTAAGCCAGCATGCACAAAAGGAAATAGCAAGCGCCAAGGTGAATGTGGGCAAACAATAAATAGGAAGGAAGAGCCCGGCAAAGACTTGATTGGAAGATAGGCTGTCAATCACGCAGGTATGATAATATTAACTATTAGAGGAACAGAGGGAAACCAAGGTGAAAGAGATGAGTGTGGTGGAAAATCAATTACAGAGGTGAGGGAATAGGACAGTGTTCAGACAGTACAAGAAAAAACAAAAGCACTGAATCATAGCCAGATACGCCCCCTGCGCTGTAGCATGCGGCTGGAGGATGTTACAGCTGGACTCTATTAACTAATTAAGTGACTTCTGAAAACAATTGATTGCACTGTATTTTATTTAGGGGTATCAGAGTACAGGGGGCTGAATACTTTTGCACGTCACACTTTTCAGATTTTTATTTGATTAAAATTTTGAAAACCATGTATCATTTTCATTCCACTTCACAATTATCTGATACTTTTTGTTGGTCTATCACTTAAAATCTCAATAAAATATATTTAAGTTTGTGGTTGTAAGGTGACAAAATGTGAAAAAGTTTAAGGGGTATGAATACTTTTGCTTGCCACTGTATATATTTCATGCAGTTAACAACAGTATATACAGTACACTTAAAATATAACTTTTAATAATATTTTTAAAAGTATAGTAACACTCAAATAGATGTCCAATATATCAATGGCCGATACATCTGTCAGACCCAGTAATATGTAGTGCCGGAATGGAGGTGGGATATTGTTTACATAGGGAATATATTCCCAAAACCCAAATCAACCCAAGGATGGATCCACTATTTATTTGTATGTGCACCGTAAGGATCAAACATCCAAGTGGGTGATGGAACCCCCCCTTTCCCCAAGAGAAAACAGAGGCAGGACGATTTTATCCCTCCATCATCCCCCCTCATTCATAGGGGTATGTAAAAAATAACCATCACTCTATATCTACTCAACAAACACACACATCCACTAAATAGCTGAAAACCAGTAAAGGAGCGGCCACTACAACTGACTCAAAATCTAACTAGAGAACTTACGTTACACAGCACACAAAAACTGTCACAAAAATTGTTTGTAACACATAATGCTGCCATAAAAAATTTCCTGACACTTTTCTGCTGAGAGTAACCTCAGCTCATTAGAGGCAAAAAGAGGTAGAACTTCAACAAGGCAGTTAAAAATTGGAGCAGGTAAGATAACGCAATCACGAGCATATGTCTTGTCTAGCCCGGTCTGCCATGATATCTGGCCGCAAGAAGCGCTCGACGGAACCGGATATATCCCAAGGCCCGCCCATTTCAACTACGTCATCCGGAGGTGCGCCCAATCAACGGGGACACACCTCTGATGACATGCATAGCGGTCGGCCATTGGGGCATGGTTAACCGCCGTAACTAGGTGACGCTTCCTCGTGTTTCTATTTACATCCAGACTGCACATCGCGGTATTGTACTATATAGGGATATCAATCATATGGACCCTTCTACACCAGAGCTAACAAATGGAGAACTATACTACTTACACCAATGCCATCTCTCTCAGATGCGTCTATATAAAAAGGGACAGACCTTGAATGACAGTCATATGAAAGTCATGCATCAGACCATGAGCTGACTTCTGGCATTGCAGGGGAGTTCCCTTATATTAGTTAATTTTGGAGAAAAGTAACCTCTATGTTGTCAATAAAGTGATAAAAAATTATGATAATTGGGCCTTCTGTCTATTGGACCTTCTGGAGGAGTCGGTCTGGTCACACCACAGGTATATTTTCCTTTTGGAAGTACTATTCCTTGCTAGGAAGGCAATAGTGACTTGCTGGATGGGAGACAGACTCCCAACTGTGGGATAGTGGAAGAAATGAGTTATGGGATTTTGAGTGTGGATCTGGGAGATGTCAGTACTCAGGAAGAGGACCCAGAATATAGAGGGTAGTCAGGTTTGCAGAGCTCAGAGCATGAGCCTTAGAAGTGTCTCCCCTCAGACTAGGGAGGGAGAGTATATCAGTGAGCCTGGAGCAGTTCAGGTACTGGAACCAGTGTTGGGGGAGAAGACTGAAACCTATGTCATAGCAGGCTTCCCATAGAGGCCCATAACCAAAACCGTATTCGAGGGAATCCAGTCAGCTTCCCAGGGGAATCGCCTAGTAGAGATGTTTCACATTTCCTCCTTACCTCACTCTAGTACAGAGTAGGGAAAGGGGAAGCTGGAAAACATAGACTCTCATGAGGGTATGCAGCCTGTGGTCCAGTTTCAGACCAGGAGACCCAAGGGAAAAGAGGTGACCATCGGGATCCCATAGATGAGGGTCCACTACCAAAGGAGGTACTAGACTGGATTATAAAGTACCATACCAGGTCACCCCCTGGTATGGTACTGTGTGCAGCAATTGAGGAGTTAACCATCTTTGTGGGGACAGGACACTTCCAGTCTATCTGCAGCACAGAGTCATAAAACCTGCAGGAAGCCTCAGCACAGAGAAGGCCTCACTCCATACATTCCTGAGTTCAGAGATGAAAGGCTGGTGGGCTGACTTATAAACGTAGTAAGATTATATAGGACCTGAATTCACGGTAATGACTTATAGCCTTGATAATGGGTTTGCCAACATTTAAAAATGGTGTGTGCCATTTATAATACCCAACAAACTAAAAGGGGGAGGTGTGATGAAAGAAGCTCATTTGTGTGCGTATTATTACTGAATCATATTATATATTGTGGGGGAGGTAGCTTGGTAGCCGCAAAGGTACAGACCCAAACAGTCAGAGACAGGGACACACAGCTCTGGTGCAACAGGTTTATTTAAAAAACAGCAAAAATAAATAAACCTTACGTTAGGTACAAAATAAAACATAGCCTTAACTTCAGGCAAAAAGAAATAAAATCCTGTTTGTCGAAGCGCTAACTAAACAGAACAATACTAACTATCTGTGTGGCTTTCTGCCAGCCACACAAGCAAACAAGTTGGCACAGTACCAGAGTTCCAGGGTATCAGGACAGATCCAGACGCCAGCTCTCACTCCCCAGGATCTGCAGGCTCTGTAGGGCTGAAATACCATGACTCCAGCAATTGGCCTGTCATCACCTTCTCACATACACCCCCCCCCTTTTTTTTTGAACCTGTAAGGGCAGACACTTTTAGCCAGCATAAAATGGGTCCTGGATAAAGCATCAGCATTTTCCTGCAGCTTGCCTGCCCTGTGTTCCACAGTGAACCTAAAATTCTGCAGGGTCAGAAACCATCTGGTCACTCTGGCGTTTCTTTCCTTAGCGCGGCACATTCATGTCAGAGGGGAGTGATCAGTGACCAGCTTAAAATGTCGGCCCATCAAATAGTATCTCAAGGACTCCAGGGCCCACTTAATGGCTAAGCACTCCCTCTCCACAATGCTATAATTTTTTTTCCGGAGGGGTGAGCTTCCTACTGAGGTAGGTGACTGGGTTTTCTTCACCACCCACCCTTTGGGACAGCACAGCGCCTAACCCCATGTCCGAGGCGTCAGTTTGAACGACAAATTCTTTAGTAAAGTTCGGTGTGACCAAAACCGGCTGTTCACAAAGAATGGACTTCAACTCCTGAAATGCCCCTTCAGCTTCTTTACTCCACTTGACCATTACGGAACTCATTCCCTTAGTCAGGTCTGTCAGTGGGGCTGCAATAGTTGCAAAGTTTGGGTTAAACCTACGGTAATACCCAACAATTCCCAGAAAAGCTCTCGCCTGCTTTTTATTCAAGGGTCGGGGCCAATTGTGAATGGCCTCCACTTTATTGACCTGGGGTTTTATTACTCCTCTTCCTATTATATGCCCCAAGTATTGGGCCTCTTCCAGACCCAAAGCACACTTTTTTGGGTTGGCTGTTAAACCGGCTGCCCGGAGGGAATTTAATACGGCTTTGTAAGGGTTAAAACATAACTTGCACTATATTCTATATCACAGTATACAGAAAGCACAAGAGGGTGGAATGTTCTGTAAACAAGACTGCGTAGTTGATAAGGACAGACTTGGAGTCTGGGGGAGATATCAACAGTTCTGCCGATTTCAGCAGAACTAGTAGTCTTGGGAGGACATTTAGATAAGGTGAAAATGAAAACATCTGGGGTGATGGGTAAATGAACAAATTTGTGTGATAACGGAACTGGAAAGACCATATATGTATATTGATCACATGACTGTTATGTAATTGAGCTTGCTTTTAAAACTGTATTGAACTACGTAATAAAGTAGAAACTGTTCATACACGGTACCTGTGTACGTCTTGTTTCCCGAGAGCTCGAAACTGGTTATCTATTTAATTAGGCTTACGGTGACATCCATCCCGGGGGAGATTAACCCCCGACAGAAATTGGCGCCCAACGTGGGGCCTCGAGATTGTCTGATGTGCAGCCGATAGAGTGCCGACCCACTCACCGATCGACTTGAGGACGGGACCAGAGGACTTCAGATAGATAAAAACAGTACTGTGAAGGTAAGCCTTTGATCTTGCCAATTAGTATATCTGAGGTTCCTGTGTGTCTATTCTCTGTATCGATGAGTGAGGTAAGCTGCTGCATGCTTATATGACATCTCGATGCCAATTGTATAGTACGGAAGAACCTAAAAGGGACATGTCACCTGTAAATGATATGGAAATTGTTTTCTTTGCTTTTTGTCTTGCCTGTCTATTGATGTTTGCATGTTACCTGTGTTATAAGATATATAAGGCTGCAAAGAATGGGGAACAGTTCTCTATTCTTAACCCCTAGAGTTGCGGACAAGGTTCGGAACTGAGAAGCACTGAGTGATTGAAAAGTCCTTGTTTTGGAACACTAGCCTCCAGCCGTGTCTGGACGGTCAAGGTCGAATGGGACCTGAGTAGTAGCACGAAGGACTTAGTAGAATCCGCGCGAAGAAGTGCGTGTAGTGATTTGGGAGTGTTTTGGTAAGGGGACACAGGCAGAAAGTTGAGCCTGTGGAAGCCAATTGAGGCATTGCCCTGAGCACTACTCCTGAACTTGCACAAGTAGAGTAGTTCATAGAAGACAGAAGAGTCTGTCTGGGAGTTCTCACTAAGTAGTCATAAGTGACCCTCTATTGTCTCAAAGGTTGCCCTAGAGGAGTGAGAGACTCATCGGCTGATTAGCTACCAGCCAAGATGGGGAAGGGACCATCTAAGATATGGTACACCCCATGTGAACTAATAGAGATAGGGGAAGGGAAAGAAGTAGCCGCACAGGTAAAGAAAATCTTAAAAAGAGCAGGAATACAAAAAACTGGGTTGGTAGACAGTAGATTTTGGGATCAGTGGAGATTAGATCATGCGGGATTGATTCAGGACAAAAAGTTGCAAAGAGGCATTTATGCCCTGATAGAAGGAAGCAATAGAATAGGATAAGGGGTGATAGTTCAGGAAATAATGAATCACCCCCACCTCACTCCGAGAATCAGGCTTGAAGGGAGACATTACCCTTCTCAGTATTATTGTTTAATATAACCCATCTTATCTCCCAGTTCTGTATGAAATATTACCTACTTTAACAAAATACTCAGAGAATCTGATATAGTGAAAAGAGAAAAACAGTCCACCATCGGTATGATGTTTATTGGATTGTATTATATATATATATATATATATATATATATATATATATATATATGCCAACCTGTATTTGTAATATTCATTCTGTTTATATCAATGCCAGGATTCAACTTTTATGCTTTTTGTAAAATTAAATCCGCTTTCAGGAAATGTCCCCTAAAAAGAAGAAACTAGGATATTGTGATGTTCCACAGGGGTTCAACTTTTGGTTGGAATCCAGTGAAGAAAATTCTAAAGTCTGTGGGGTTTGGGAAATATTTGAAAATTGTACAAAAATAGTAATATGTAATTTTGGTGTCAGTATTAACTGCTATCTGCTTGAATTGTATTCCTGTATTCTGTTGTAGCGCTCTGCAGATGTTCTGCAGGGAATAACCAAAACATTAATTGACTGCCAAGTAGCTCCAAGGACGTTGTATCTGATATGATGCGCACGCAGAAAATCACAAGCTGAACATGATACTGTGTTACCCAGTAATGTTACATGTCAATTATTACAAAGTGAAACTTGGCTTTGGGCCTCCGGGGTCCGCAGCCTGTGTATGATGACTATTTATGCCCAAAGGGAAAATATTTTGATAAAAGTGTTAGCCTAAGGTTAAATGGAAAGTAAGGTACAATGACAATATATATGTGTAAAATATTCAAGAACATACTCAAACATATGAAATTATGTCTTGTACTATGTTATGTGAATTTATTGTCTTGCCTGTTATCACCTGAAGTAAGGTATCTGTTAAAAGAGAGAAAGGTGAATCAGTGGAAGTTTATGGAAGACTTCTCACTAAAGCGGTGGATGCTTTAGATCAAACTGATCCTGTAGAAACCTCATTTCAGGGTTGCAGGATACTCACTAGGTATTTAGTCTCTGACACATCAGATAACATTCTTGGTACAGATGTGATGGGAGTATTAGGTTGTAACATCATGTTACATTCCTCAGGAGAAGCATTTGTAAAAGTCACACATACTAACCATGAGATTTTGTGTTTGTTATCTGCCGAGTTAAATACACCAAATTGTATTTTTGTCCTCACTGAAGAAGAAAATGTACTGTTATCCCAAGTGCCAACAGCATTATGGGCAACTGGGAAAACAGACTTAGGTAAATTGGATGTACCCCCTGTTATGGTAACCCTGAAACCTGGTGCTCAGCCACCCAGGATTAAACAATATCCTCTGACCCATGCCCAAGAGGATGCCATAGCAGTAACAATAGTGGAATTAGTGAAAGCAGAGGCATTGAAGGAATGCACTTCTGTAGCAAACACTCCTCTTTTCCCAGTGAAGAAAAAGGGCAAAAAGGGAGAACCAGACACATACCGTATGGTTCATGATCTTAGGGAATTGAATAAAGTAACACTACTTGAAACCCCAGTGGTACCTAACCCACACACCTTGCTGTCAGCTGTCCCCACAGGTACCACCTGGTACAGTTGTATAGATCTTTCCAATGCATATTTTTCTGTGCCTTTACACCCCGATTGCCCGTATTTGTTTTCATTTACATTCAGGGGTAAACAGTACACTTGGACAGTACTACCACAAGGGGCGCAAAACAGTCCTAACCAATTCACAAGGTGTCTTACACTTATTATGAGTACTTGGTATTTTCCACATGATGATGTTGTTCTGTTACAATATGTTGACGATCTTCTTCTTTGTGCTCCAGACAAACCAACCTGTGAAGCGGCAACCATCAGCCTGTTGTGTTTCCTCTACCAGAACGGCTGCAAGGCCAACAAGGACAAGTTGCAATTTTGCAAACAAAAAGTGGTGTTCCTGGGACACTGTCTCGGCCAGGGTACCAAGCACCTGTCAGATGAGAGGACCAAGGTGGTGAGAGACATGCAGGTGCCAACCTCTCATACTCAGCTACGTACCTTCTTGGGATTGGTATCCTACTGTAGGCCATGGATCAGATCTGCATCTCTGACCATGCAACCTCTGTACGATAGCCTCTCCTCAAAGCCATTCAGCCTCACATCTGAGGCCTTGGATGTGTTTTACCAGCTGAAGTTGCAGATAGTCAGTGTTCCGGCCCTAGGCCTACGTGACTATCAGAAACCTTTTCAGCTCTACGTGACTGAGATGATAGGGCACGCAACTGCAGTTCTCACACAACAACACATTACAGCTCATGGTTAGATGCTGTAAGCCAGGGGGACATCCTCCTGTGTGCGGGTTGTCCTCTCGGTACAAGCATTGCTTGACAAAAGCTCAGACATTGTCCTAGATCATTTATTGGTTGTGTATACACCATGACACACTCATGACATCCATGCTATCCTCACACAGGTAGACAGACGTCACCTTTCTTTGGCACGGCAGTGCAAAATGGAATTTGCTCTGCAGTCCTCCTCACACATCTCTTTTCAACGCTGTTTAACTTTGAATCCTGCAACTCTTCTTCCTGTAGGAGTTCATGATTCAAAAGGGGGAGTGGAAGATGAGTTATTTTTAAATTCCCTCTCTGAAGAAGAACTGTTTGACAGCCAGCATGAACATGATTGTGTAGCTCTTATGTCACAGGAAACAGTGGGATTTGACCACGTCACGGATGTGCCGTTACAAAATCCTGATTATGAGATGTTTGTGGACGGCTCAAGGTATCTGACAGATGAAGGCAAATTTGTTACAGGGTATGCTGTAGTCACTGAACATGACATCATAGTCCAGGAAGCTCTTCCACCACACATGTCAGCCCAAGAAGCTGAGCTTAAAGCCCTTATGGAGGCTTGTAAGATAGCCAAAGGTAGAACAACTAACATGTACACTGACTCCAGGTATGCTTTTGGCATTGCACATGATTATGGTCCAATATGGAGGGCAAGGAACTTCCTAACGGCCCAGGGCAAGCCAATTAAGAATGGAGATGTGGTAAGTCGACTGATGGAGGCCATACTGCTCCCAAAGCAGCTGGCAATTGTGAAAGTCAGAGCTCACGCAAAAGGAAGGGACCCTGAAAGCCGTGGAAATGAGAGAGCTGACAGAGCAGCCAAGGCTGCAGCACTACTGGCCAGAAGGGGTCCCAACCAGGTGAGCAAAATGGACATTGACCTAGCAGACCCAAAAGGGCTGTACTCAAAGGTCACCAGTGTGGAAATTGAAAGATGGAGAAAAGCAGGTGCTACAGACGGTGATGGTATGTGGAAAATGGGGGATCGATTATGTCTGCCCGCAGCAGTCTACCCCCAGATGGCTGGCTTGGCCCACGGTAAGGTGCATGCCTCTCGAAATGCCATGGAGTCATTAGCGGGTAAATTATGGTTTTCCCCAGGTTTTGGAAGAGCTGCTAGTAACCACGTAAAAGCATGTCACATATGTGCTCTACACAACCCAGGACAGGTAGTTAAAACACCCACCAAGTGTACACCAAAATCCCTGTACCCATTTCAGAGGATACAGATAGATTACATACAGTTGCCTAAGTCTGGAACATACGAGTATGTATTGGTCTGTGTGGATCTGTTTTCAGGATGGCCTGAGGCTTACCCTGTGAGCAAAGCAACCGCACAAGCAACTGCCAAGAAACTGATGTCCGAGCTTGTGTGCAGGTTTGGAGTGCCCGAGGTGATTGAGTCTGACAGAGGTACACATTTCACAGGTGAGATAATGAAAGAAATAATGTCTGCACTAGGGATTGAGCAAGCTTTCCACACACCCTACCATCCTCAGAGTTCAGGCAAAGTGGAAAGGTTGAATGGCACACTCAAATTAAAGATCCAAAAAACGATAGCAGAGACAGGGAAGCCCTGGCCTGAGTGTCTATCTTTAGCCCTTTACTCAGTAAGAACCACCCCTAACAGGAGGACAGGGTTGTCACCATTTGAAATATTGTTTGGAAGTGCGCCCAAAACAAGGTTATACTTCCCTCAGACGTTACAGCTTAACTATGACAGTATTTCTAGCTATGTGCAGAGTTTGTGCCAGAAATTGAGAGAAACACATAAACAAGTGTTCTCTTCTATTCCAGACCCTTCTGATTTTTCAGGAACGCATAGCTTGCAGCCTGGTGATTGGGTGGTCTTGAAAAGACACACTAGGAAGTCTCTTGAACCCAGGTATGACGGTCCCTTCCAAGTACTGCTGACAACTGCCACTTCAGTAAAATTGGAGGGAAAACCCACCTGGATACACGCTTCACATTGAAAGAAAGTTGAAGCACCATCAAAATGAAAACACGACACTTGCTGATGTTTGCTGGATGCCTTTTAATAATATGGACCTGGTTTGAACTTTACAGGAAAAAAGACAGCCCAAATCGGGGAGTAAGGGAGCTGGAGGAACACATATGGAGAACAAAAGAGAATATGTGGTTATATTTGGCCCGAGTATTAAACATGACAGAATTTTGTTTGAGAAATGCATATTCCAGTAATGTGTTAGAAACTTGTTTGATTGCAGTGCCGACTTCTGTTGCAGTATGGACTAAATTGTTGAAACTTCAGTTAAATGATACTCTTTTACAGGAAGCTGATCTCCATGTGCATGCAGACTGGATAAGTCCTTATTATGCTTGTATGAACTGCACTGCCTACGCAGATTTACAGGAGAATATGATAAGGATATCGACTGGGGCAGTAGCAAGAGCAGAATTGTGTTTCAAATTTTCATGTAATAAAACAACGATACCTAATTGCAATCCTATAATGAATAAAGGGCAGTTTCCACAAATCTGCAATAGAACTGACAACGATTGTCAAACCCTGAGGGAAGGGAAGAGGATGCAATGTAACAGGGCACTTATTGTCCCGTCACTAGATTTACATTTACCCTTGCCACCTGGGTGGGTTCTAGCGTGTGGTAATAGCAGCTACACCTATATACCTGCCAATATAACTGGAGGCATATGTGCCTTGTCTAGATTAGCATTGACTATGATACCCACACCATATGAACAGAGTTCACAGAAATCGCATGTACATATATTACACAAAAGAAGTACTATCCCACTGCCTGAGGATTGTAATTATGATGTGAAACTCTTATCGAAAGCAGAATACATAAGCCTAGCTGTGTCACTGGTAGGAGTACCAGGTTTGTCTGTATATAATGCTAAGATAATATCACGTATTGCTTGCTTCATGGTAAAGAATATAAACACTACTAGCGCTATCATTAAAGATGTTGTATTAGATTTGCAATCACATAAAAAAGCAATATTGCAGAATAGAGCGGCTATAGATTATTTACTGCTTAAACATGGTTATGGGTGCAACACTTTTGCGGGAATGTGCTGTTTTAATTTGTCTGACCATTCAGAAGATGTGCATGATAAGTTGAAACAGTTGCAGGAAATGGTAACACATATTAAACAAGATGTCAACCAAGGATGGTGGGACTGGCTGTTAGCTTTCCTACCTGACTTGGGATACCTTCGACAAATCGTAGGTATAATCCTTTGTGTAATCATTTTTATGATATTAGGATGTTGTTGTATCCAATGTATTCCTTCGCTATGCAATCTCATGAGGGACAATACTCAGTATGTAAGGTAGGATCATTATTTTTAACATTTTCAATGGAGAATCCATCACAGATGGCACACAGATAGTGTGAATGTATTCATTGAATACTGATTAAAAATAAAGTCCTAAAATGGGGGAATTGTAAGGGTTAAAACATAACTTGCACTATATTCTATATCACAGTATACAGAAAGCACAAGAGGGTGGAATGTTCTGTAAACAAGACTGCGTAGTTGATAAGGACAGACTTGGAGTCTGGGGGAGATATCAACAGTTCTGCCGATTTCAGCAGAACTAGTAGTCTTGGGAGGACATTTAGATAAGGTGAAAATGAAAACATCTGGGGTGATGGGTAAATGAACAAATTTGTGTGATAACGGAACTGGAAAGACCATATATGTATATTGATCACATGACTGTTATGTAATTGAGCTTGCTTTTAAAACTGTATTGAACTACGTAATAAAGTAGAAACTGTTCATACACGGTACCTGTGTACGTCTTGTTTCCCGAGCGCTCGAAACTGGTTATCTATTTAATTAGGCTTACGGTGACATCCATCCCGGGGGAGATTAACCCCCGACAGCTTGAACTTTTGGTAGGTGACTTTACCGGTCCGTACTAAAGATGACAATGTCATCTAGATAAGCCGAAGCATACCTGCGATGGGGCTTAAGGACTCTGTCCATCAACCTCTGGAAGGTTGTACAGATTGGAACAAACTGCTCCTATAAGATCCCAGGAATTGCGCGCCTTAAAACCAAACCACAGATAATCAAAGGGTAGGAGAAATTCAAGCTTTATTTCGATAACGCGTTTCAGGGTTTTTGGCGTTCAGGAGAACGCACCCCTTCGTCAGATCTACATAAATCGTAATAAGAATAAAAACATTTAATTCATAAGAAAAAGTTAAGAAATTGTTTTTTTATGTAAAATATACATGAATATATGAAGATCTATATACATATATATATATCCAACTGTTTCAATCAAGCATTTGTAGCTCATATATGACTAAAGCACTTGCCTGTGCGAGAAAAGAAAACTATACATACAGAGCAAGGTTTTGGCATTAAACTGATAAGAAGCTTGGAAAAGAGATCGAATCTGATTTATACAAATAGAACAATATAAATTCTTTTAATATAAAGTGAAAATATAATGTATATAACCATACTAGTGTATCAAAGGATTAGTATTGCTGTTGATATTGCTATATTCAGTTTAAAGGAGAGGTATATAAACATGTATAATAAAAAGAACAACAATAGCAATGAAGTCAATATGGACAATATATAGGATCTAAAAGCAGTTTCCTTTAAAAGTGAAATAAAAATTCGCTATATGTATAATAAACTGAATGGTACATAGAACTATATACATAATTTTTGTGTAGAAGGGTTTGAATAATAATTATACTCATCACAAACGGGCCAGAGAGAAGGTGCTTACCTCTGTAATTCTGAGTGTACAAATGACCAGTGGTGAGCGCGGGTTATGGAGAGTGTTATATACTCCTCTGCATGTGGGACGCTAGCGCATGCATCCTGACCGTCTCAGTGAAAGGTCTCGGTACAAAACGAAAGTGCGCGCATGCGCATTGTGTGCCTCTGGAAGGTTGCTGGAGCCCTGTGTAGCCCAAACGGCATCGTCACATACTGAAATAAACCGTCAGGGGTGACAAATGCAGTTTTGTCTCTGGCCTCTTTAGTGAGAAGCACCTGCCAGTACCCTTTGGTTAAGTCGAAGGGTGGAGAAATAACTGGCATGTCCCAACCTCTCGATTAACTCATCGGCTCTGGGCATCAAACTTTGAAACTTCATTTAGCTTACGGAAGTCATTACAGAACCTTATGGTACCGTCTGGCTTAGGAATCAAAACAATGGGATTGGACCAGGTCATTCTTGGACTTCTAAATTACCCCAAGTGCCAACATATCTTTGACCTCTTCAGATATGGCTTGTCTACGAGCTTCAGGTATCTGGTACGGTTTTAGATTAATCCGTACTTGCGGCTCGGTGACAATGTCATGTTCTATCACATTAGTGCATCCAGGCAACTCAGAAAACACATCATTATTTTTCTGTACAAACTCTTTTCACTCCTGTTTCTGTGCCTTAGATAGGGACTCTGATATTTGCACCTCGGGTGAAGCTTAACCAGGAGTCTTTACCCTTTCAGTAGTAACCTTGCTAGGAGTACCTACTACTGTCAATGTTTCCCTGTCCTTCCAGGGTTTTAGTAAATTTATATGGTATATTTGTTCGGGCTTCCTCTTGCCCGGCTGGTATACCTTATAGTTCACTTCTCCCACTCTTTCAATAATTTCATATGGCCCTTGCCATTTGGCCAGAAATTTAGTTTCTACCGTGGGAACCAATACCAACACCCGATCACATGGAGTAAAGGTTCTAAGTTTAGCCGTACAGTTATAGCCATTTGGGCTTTCTCCATATGTTCCTTCACGATAGGCATTACTGCTGCAATTCTGTCCTGCATCAGAGTAATATGTTCAATCACACTCCTGTAAGGAGTTTGCTCTTGTTCCCAGGTTTCCTTAGCTATGTCTAAGAGACCACGTGGGTGTCTACCATACACCAACTCAAATGAGGAAAAACCTGTGGAGGACTGGGGTACCTCCCTGTGAAGAATCTGAGTCTCACCAGGAACCGCTCCTGGCCTATCTGAGATCGCTTCGATTACCTCACACCCACTTTCCGTGAATGTAGGTCCAACAGAAGATAATACGAGAGACAGGCCTTCTAAATTTTATATATTTATTAACCCCTAAATGGGTCGGCACTAGACACTTAACACATACATAGAATACATGAAGCGGTTAACAAGCAGATACAAGTGAAAACAGCATAACACGGTACATAAAATAAAAATGGGAAAAACAGAAAGAAAAGAATATATATTACCAACACCAGCTTGTGAAGGTTTCTCTGGCCTCCAAGTGGTGAGCCAGGGCACGTTTCTTATGAAGCGACCAGCAGCAAGTGATCCTAGCAGAGTAAAATGGCAGAAGACCCTCTGGAACAAATAGTCGATTTCTCTGAGCCCATGTGGCAGGCTCAGGGCACAGTCTTGGGCCAAGCATGTGTTGCTTACATGCAGGGATATCTCTTCCATGTTCACAAAATGGCCTCAAGTTTGGCTCCTTAGGCTGCATGGCAGCCACATGTTGGTCACATGGCTGGCTTCCCCCACAGCTTGCTTCTAGGAAACGTGCATCTCCCAATTTACAGGACAACAGACTCTGGTTCAGTCTGGGCGGCGACCTTTTGTCTCCCCTGGTCTCCTCCCTGAGTGAGGTCACCAGGGGGAGAAGCCCCCGCCCCCTTTCTACATCTCTTAGAATTAATTTCCGGTATAACTATTTGCCGGATGTTTATAGAGTCGGGCTGGTAGTATAATGGGTTTCCTGGCAAGATCCCCAATACATAGACTCCAAGTTCGACACTCCATCTCCCTTTGGGTAAGGAGATCAGTACCTGGACCTTTCCTGGGTTTTGAACCGTGACGTGTATATTCTGAGTGTGCGCCTTTACCTGACGCATCTGGGGAACTTATCGGGGCGACTATAAGATGTTCTCCAGGACAGATATTGTCATAAAACCATAAGCCCTTTGAACTATCAGCGGCGCCCGGGCGTCTAGCAATTATATGCGGATCGTTTGAATAACATATCCTGTCTAAATGAATCCCCGCTGGGTTAATGAGGGTTGCAGTCTTATGCAGATGAAGGCTTTTGACCAAATGGCAGATTGCTTCAGGGACAGGGCCATAGTAGTCTGACCACATTCCATTTGCCCCACCAGGCTGGATCCTACGCACCAACCCCCACTGTGCAGCAATACAGACCAATATTGATATCATGAGACCATACCTGCACCTAATATCATGACACTCCCGGATTGCAAACATTAAATAGGGTAGTAGGCAATCCCAATCTTTGCTGTCCTTGCTAACCACCCTCTTTAACATTCCCTTAAGGGTTTTATTGAACCTCTCACCTACTCCATCTGTCTGAGGGTGATACACAGAGGTTAGCAGGTGTTTGATTTTCAGGAGATTACATATTTCCTTCATTACCTTGGACATAAAAGGAGTCCCTTGGTCAGTCAGGATCTCCTTAGGTATACCTGTCCGAGAGAACATATAAAACAGCTCCTTAGCAATTAGCTTGGCCAAAGTATGTCTCAAAGGCACGCCCTCAGGGTATCGTGTTAGCATAATCTAACACCACTAGTATATACTGATGCCCCCTGGCAGACTTTACAACAGGACCTACCAAGTCCATCGCCACTCTTTCAAAGGGTACCTCTATAATGGGTAGGGGTACCAAAGGACTCCTGAAATGTGACACAGGAGCGGTTAGTTGACACTCTGGGCAGTTACAATACTCTCGAATTTGCTTATCAATTCCTGGCCAATAGAAACGCTGTAGAATGCGCTCTTTGGTCTTTCCGTATCCCAGGTCAGATGCAGGTAAAAAATAGGAGGCAGATGAGCGCTGGTCCAGAATAAATGTAGTCTTTAATCCAATAAAACACACGACGCGTTTCGGGACAAGCCCTTTTTCAAGTGTGCATAAAAACATAGCATGGGTATCATAGCATATATATACTTTACAAAAATAAAAAAATGGGACAAAAACGGGCGGTAGCCACGCCCCCTCACGTGTGGGGGCGTGGCTAATGACTCTAAAATAAATAAAGAGAGGGGGAAAAAAAAAAAAAATGATGAGAAAAATTCATTAGAAAACATAGAAGCAATAGAAAAAGTTTACAGTACATTATATGAATAATTTATAGATAAGTAAAATGAGTTAGGAATAAATAAGCATACAATTGATAAAGTATATAAAATAATCAAATATTGAGGACGATAAAAACTAATTATTGGAATTCCTTAGTGGGGAATAGAATGGGAAGCTCAAAACGACAGGAAATCAAAGTTATATTGCATCAAATTGGTTTAACATATGAACTTGGATTGATACTCAAAAAATTTTTTCTGATGCTTCATTTAGACCTACTGGTACCATTGTATTCAGTCTATAGATCCAAAAGAATTCTTTTCTTTTAAGTAACTCATTATTTGTAGTAGTAATTTGATCTATTGGAGTGATTTTGAATACATTAAATTCACAATCATGATATTTGGCGGCGTGTCTAGAAACACTATGTTTCTGAAAACCCTTAAGAACGTTGGCCCGATGTTTGTTTAAACGTTCCCTGAGGTGCATAGTGGTGCGCCCCACATATTGTAAGCCACACTGACAGTGAATAACATAGATGACAAAGGATGAGTTGCATGTAAGATGTGGCTTGATTGGAAAAGTCTCACCTGTGGAGTTACTAGTAATTGTAGTTTGACCATGAGTGATGCTACTACAGCATTTGCATCTAGTTACGTTACATTTGTAACTCCCACCTTGGGCAGGTTTTGGCTGAATATTAATCACTCTAGGAATCTTGGATTCCCTCAATTTCCTGGGGGCTAATAAGTTTTTTAAATTTCTGGCACGTCTGTAAGTGACACACGGTGTTTTTGGAAGAGTTTTTCTCAAAAAAGGGTCATTAGTTAGTAGTGACCAATATTTTGAGAGTATAGACTTGACCTGCTGATGTTGATAGTTGTAAGTGGTTATAAAATTAAATTGGGGAGGTTTCTTTCGGAGTTTAGTTGAGGGTTTGATACAATGTTTTTCTGAAAAACATTACCTGACAGGAATAATCGAATCAGCGCAACATAGAGTGAAACAACTTACTCAACTTGATTGTATCAAACCCTCAACTAAACTCTGAAAGAAACCTCCCCAATTTAATTTTATAACCACTTACAACTATCAACATCAGCAGGTCAAGTCTATACTCTCAAAATATTGGTCACTACTAACTAATGACCCTTTTTTGAGTAAAACTCTTCCAAAAACACCGTGTGTCACTTACAGACGTGCCAGAAATTTAAAAAACTTATTAGCCCCCAGCAAATTGAGGGAATCCAAGATTCCTAGCGTGATTAATATTCAGCCAAAACCTGCCCAAGGTGGGAGTTACAAATGTAACGTAACTAGATGCAAATGCTGTAGTAGCATCACTCATGGTCAAACTACAATTACTAGTAACTCCACAGGTGAGACTTTTCCAATCAAGCCACATCTTACATGCAACTCATCCTTTGTCATCTATGTTATTCACTGTCAGTGAGCCTTACAATATGTGGGGCGCACCACTATGCACCTCAGGGAACGTTTAAACAAACATCGGGCCAACGTTCTTAAGGGTTTTCAGAAACATAGTGTTTCTAGACACGCCGCCAAATATCATGATTGTGAATTTAATGTATTCAAAATCACTCCAATAGATCAAATTACTACTACAAATAATGAGTTACTTAAAAGAAAAGAATTCTTTTGGATCTATAGACTGAATACAATGGTACCAGTAGGTCTAAATGAAGCATCAGAAAAAAATTTTTGAGTATCAATCCAAGTTCATATGTTAAACCAATTTGATGCAATATACCTTTGATTTCCTGTCGTTTTGAGCTTCCCATTCTATTCCCCACTAAGGAATTCCAATAATTAGTTTTTATCGTCCTCAATATTTGATTATTTTATATACTTTATCAATTGTATGCTTATTTATTCCTAACTCATTTTACTTATCTATAAATTATTCATATAATGTACTGTAAACTTTTTCTATTGCTTCTATGTTTTCTAATGAATTTTTCTCATCATTTTTTTTTTTTTCCCCCTCTCTTTATTTATTTTAGAGTCATTAGCCACGCCCCCACACGTGAGGGGGCGTGGCTACCGCCCGTTTTTGTCCCATTTTTTTATTTTTGTAAAGTATATATATGCTATGATACCCATGCTATGTTTTTATGCACACTTGAAAAAGGGCTTGTCCCGAAACGCGTCGTGTGTTTTATTGGATTAAAGACTACATTTATTCTGGACCAGCGCTCATCTGCCTCCTATTTTTTACCTGCATCTGGATTCTTCCACACGTGCTTCATACCACGGTTCCGAGGCTAGCAGCTGCTTCACAAGGTCCCAATGAAGATAATCTGATTCCACATGCCTACTAAGTTGTGAGCTGATCACAACCCACCAAGGTGAGCAATTTGTATCAGTGTTCTGATATCTATCATCCTTTGGTTTTACACTATTAGCGCTCTGCGCTGTTTTTTCTTTTTATTTCTTTCTACACTTCGTATCCCAGGTGTCCTCCTAACACATGCTTATGTGCCAGATCTAAAACTACCCTTTGATAGGGCCAGGGCACCACCAATTGTTCAACAATTTCTCCCGTATTTGATTTACCCTATACAATAGGTCCTGGTTCATGGACATATAGGGGAACTCCTTGTCAGCCCCTGGATACTGGGGTTTCCCATTTACCACCTTCACATTTTCTCTGGCATGAGACAGATTAGGATCTCTAATTTGAGCAGTCCCAAAATTGTCACGGGACAAGTCGAGCTCAGGCATCTCGGGAACTCCTCCTGACCTTCAGCATCACCAGCTAACACAGATAGGGATTATTACCATCTTGGGTCACCCCTACAGCTGGTGTTTCCCTGTCAGGATCAAAGGCTTCAGGGTTAACCTTAGGCAAGACATCATCACTATTAACATTTTTAGGACATGGTAGCCTCTGTTTTTATCACATATCCCAAAACAGAGGAAAATCCCTTCCTCTGATCACACTATGGAACAGGGATTTAACCTCACCCACTTTGTGAGAGGAGGTGCCAGTGGTAGTTTTTATGGTGACCTCTGCAATAAGATGCTCTCTAGTTTCACCATGTATACACAAGACCCCAATAGTTTGTCCACTGTACATTGCAGGGTCAACCAGTTCATGGTGCACTAGGGTTACCAGGCTCCCAGAGTCCAGGAGAGCCAATACAGCCAGGGCCGGTTTTAGACAAAGTGGAGCCCTGGACAAAATTAAAAGCGGGGTCCCAAATGCTGATTTACAAACACCACCATCGTCTTCCAGTGGCAACCCCTATAATAACGCCTCCTTTCTGCCAACAAAAAAGTAATAAGTCCCATTTTACCACACACAATTCAAATGAGCACCTTTGTAACACCTAATAGATTTTTTCACCCAGTCATCAGTTATTATAGTGCCTCCTTATAAATAATAATTCCTTCTTATAAATAATATTACACCTTTATCAGTAATAGCTCCCTTATAAATGATAAATAGTGCCCTGTATCAGTAATATTCCCCTTATCAGTAATAGTCACCCCGTAAAAATAATACTGCTCCCTTATTAATAATAGCCCCCTCATAAATAATAGTTACCCTTATCACTAATATCACCCTTTATAAATAGTTCCCCTCTTATAAATAATAGCTCCCCCTTATAATAGCCCCCTCATATTTAAGTTTCCCAAAATGCTCCCATGAGCCCTCCACAGTTTCCCCACATGGTATATAATGCTCCACAGTGGACCCACACAGTATAAAATGCTCCCCTGAGCCCCCAATAGTGGCCCCACATGGTATATAAGGCTCCACACAGTATACTACCTCTTAGGCAGGGTTAACACTACCGTTGGATTCCATTATGAAGGTGTCCGTTAACAAAAAAAAACCGGACACCTATCATAACAGACATTAACGTACACTAACTGATGTTAATATGTCCGTTTTGTCAACTAATCCAATTAATGGATCAGTTAAAAAAAATGGACAAATTAGCATCAGTTAGTGTCCGTTTTTTAACACTGTCCGTTTTTTTTGTATTTTGTTTCTGCTTTCTGAGCCTGCACAGAAAAAAAACGGACATAAAATAACGGACAATAACTGATGGCTATCAGTTACTGTCTGTTATAAGTCCGTTACCCATAGACTTCAATGTTAAAAAAATAACAGACACTTGCTGTCCGTCAAGAATCCGTTTTTCCAAATGGACAAAAAAGTCCTGCATGTACGATTTTTTGTCCGCGGAAAAAAAACGGACTTCTGACGGATTGGGTGTAAACGGACACAATATAAAAACCCATTGAAATGAATGGAAATTTTAACGGATTTCTGACGGTTCAGCTAATGTCTGATGCTAAACTCTTGTAACGGACAATAGCAACGGACACTATTGACGGTCACCAACGGTAGTGTGAACGCCCTCTTAGTGGCCCCAGACAGTACAATATGCTCCCCAGCAGCCCCACACAATATAATATGCTCCATACAGTATAATATGCATCCCACAGTACCCCCCCAGTATAATGTTCCACAGTGGCCTAACACAGTATAACATGCTCCACAATGGCCTCCACACATTATAATATACTGCCCAGAGGGGTTTCCCCAGTATAATGCTCCACAGTGGTCCCCACAGTATAATATGCTCCCCACAGTCCCCCCCAGTATAAGGCTCTACAATGGCCCCACAGAGTATAATATGCTCCCGGGAAGCCCCACACAATATAATAAACTCCACAGTGTCCCCACACAGTATAACAGGCTCCCCACACTGCTCCTTCCCCCCCCAGTATAAAGCTCCACAGTGGCCCATAGTATAATATGCTCCCCAAAGGACCCCGCTAGTATAATGCTCCACAGTGCCCCCCCCCAGGATTTTGCTCCACAGTGGCCCCACGCAATATATAATGCTCCCCAGAGTGTCCCCCCCAGTATAATGCTCCACAGTAGGCCCCATGCAGTATAATATACTACCCAGAGGGCCCCCTAGTATAATGCTCCTTAGTTCCCCCCTGAATAATGCCCCACAGTGGCTCCACGCAATATCATATGCTCTGCAGATGGCCCGCCCAGAATAATGCTCCACAGTGACCCCACACAGTATAACATGCTCCAGAATAGCCTCCATACAGTATAATATACTGCCCAGAGAGGTTCCCCCAGTATAATGCTCCACGGTGGCCCCACACAGTATAATATGCTCTCCAGAGGAGCCCCCCAGTATAATTCTCCAAAGTGGCCCCAGAGAATATAACATGCTCTCCAGAGCCCCCCCACATTATAATGCTCCACAGGGGCCCCACACAGTATAATATGCTATCCAGAGGAGGTCCCCCAGTATAATGCTCCACAGGGGCCCTACACAGTATAATATGCTATCCAGAGGGCCTCCCCCCCCATTATAATGCTCCACAGTGGCCCTACAGAGTATAATATGCTATCCAGAGCCCCCCCTCCAGTATAATGCTCCACAGGGGCTCTACACAGTATAATATTCTATCCAGAGGGACCCCCCCCCCAGAGGGACCCCCCCAGTATAATGCTACACAGTGGCCCTACAGACTCCCTTAGTGCTAGTGTTATATTATACTCTGAGGTCTCTTCAGACCACAGAGTATAATTATCGAAGGCCCCGGGGAGGTAAGGGAAAATAACAAACAGTTATACTTACCTTGCCTTACCTCTCCTGGACCTAATCGCGCTGCTCTGCTGTCCCCGCCGGCCTCCTCTTCTCTACGGCTGACGTCATGCGTTGTGGACATCGCCGCTGAAGCCTGTGATTGGGCCTCAGCGGTTACGTGAGGCACGCCCCACGTGATGGCTGAGGCGCGGTGATGTCCAGAATGCCAGAAGATGATGTCAGACGCAAGGACAGGTGAGTAAAAATGTTTGTTATTTTTACTCACCTCGGAAAGGGGCCCTGCGGCACATGATGCTGGGTCCCTTTCTGTTATCGATATTGCCGGTCCTGACTCCGGGATCTGGAGTCATCAGGCTCCAGATCCCGGGGGCCCCGGGCAATTGCCCAGTTTGCCCCTCCCTAACGCCGGCCCTAAATACAGCACGCTTTGCTACAGTCACAGTACACATCTGCGGCTCAGTCGCGGTTTCTGCTGAACAAGCGGGTTGAGCAAATAGGGACACCCGCCTGGAACTGCTGCAGTCTATGGGCTCAGTCGTCAGGGGACAGTATGCAGCAACAGTTCATGGCACCGCCAACATCTGAGCCGGTATGGATATCCATTTTGGGATTTAAAGTTCACAGTCCCTGCTGCCTGTTCCCCTTCTGAGCGTCCTCCCATCACAACCTTCCTCAGCCCCACAGTAGTTGGTACAGTCTTACCCGTCTTGGGGTTAACAGGTCTGGGAGATGTCTGCAGTAGCTCCTCAGTGGCTCAGTACCATTCCACCAAACACACAAGCTGGTCAGCCGTTGTAGGTCCCGCTTGTCCAACCCAGCGCTAAATGTGAGGCCGGCAGCGATCTAGTGTACTTGTCCAGTACCACTCTCTCCACCATCTGTGCCGGAGTGGCCTCCTCAGGCTGAAGCCACTTCTTTACGAGATATATCAGATCATGCATTTGGGATCGGAGTGGGAGACTCTCAGAGAAAGTCCAGTGGTGCACTCTCCCAGCACATACATGCATGTTCACACCAAGGCGTGCCAAGATCTCATCTCTCAGCTTGGAGTAGTCCTTAGCCTCCTGTTCACACAGGGCATAGTAGGCCTTCTGAGGTTCCCCGGTGAGATATGGTGCAACTACATCAGCCCACTGATCCTTAGGCAGTCTCTCCTTTTTGGCCACTCGCTCAAAAACCCAAAGATATGCCTCCACGTCGTCTGTGGATGTCATCTTTTGCAGGGAATTCTGCCCGCAGCTCGAGCAGCGGTCTGTACCCTCTGGGTCTCTCTGGCACAAGTGCTCTCTCCTGCCATCCTCTGGTTGAGCAAAGCCTGGCTGAGCGTCAGCTTCTCCATTAGCAGCAAGTTCATCTCCTGCTGTTGTGTTTAGGCTTGTTGCTGTCACCTCTCAGCATCCATCTGGGCTTGCTGCTGCTGTAGGATGACCTGCCCAAGCTGTTTCACAAAGTCCTCCATGCTGGCGGTCTCCTTTTTAATCTCTCCTGCAGCCTTCACCCAGGACATAGGGAAAAAATGGGTGTATGTCTCCTTAAGACTGTTTTAAAATTGGGTTTGCCCACATCCGAAGCACCATATGTGGGGGAGGTATCTTGGTAGCCGCAAAGGTACAAACCCAAAGTCAGAGACAGGGACACACAGCTCTGGTGCAACAGGTTTATTTAAAAAATAGCAAAAATAAATAAACCTTACATCAGGTACAAAATAAAACACAGCCTTAACTTCAGGCAAAAAGAAATAAAATCCTGCTCATCCGAGCGCTAACTAAACATAACACTAACTATCCGTGTGGCTTTCTGCTAGGCACACAAGCAAACAAGTTTGCACAGTACCAGAGTTCCAGGGTATCAGGACAGATCCAGACACCAGCTCTCACTCCCCAGGATCTGCCCTGAAGTGCAGACTCTGTAGGGCTATATGGACCAATAATGAGGCCCAGGACTTCCACCTGGGCTGAGGCCTCAAAAACCCGTCCTGGACCAGACATATGTCAAAACCCGGGGGCGGAAATACCGTGACTCCAGTACTTGGCCTGTCACCTTCTCACTCTTATATATATATATATATATATATATATATATATATATACTTAGTGAATGTATTGTTTATGCCTGTATTATCAGTCTACCTCAGTGGTATGTGTGTAAACAAAAAGGGGGAGAGGGTCAAAGGTGAAAATGCCCCTTCCTGGTTGTGCAGGGCCAGATGTTCAGCTAAAACCAAGTGTATTACTTTACAACCTCTTGATCAGCCAGACATAAGGAGAGGGGTTGCATTAGGAACTTCATCTTGACTTCAAAGTGCCGGATGGAGATGGGACAGCTCATTCTCCATCTCTACAAGATGGAGGAAGGGGGAAAAGGATGAGCACCCTAGCAGGGAAGTGTGGCTAAGCACTAGCCATAAGAAACTGTTTTACCTTACCATTATGCCACATGTTTTGGGGGAGCAAGAAAGTTAGATATGTCCAATGCCATCAGAAGAGATCCTCCCCCGCTCTGAGTTACACTCCTTTCAAAATTCAATCTTCCAATTCATCTGGAATGCAAAACACCATCGCATCCCCAGCTCCATTATGTTGGCTGGTAAGGCAGATTATTACTGGGTGGCCCATTTACGTTGTATCCTGTTCTGTGCGGCGCCTCAAGCCTACATGAAATGGATTGAAATTGAGAAGCTCTGGTTCATCCTAATGATTTTCTGTGGTCCCACTTCTCCCCCTCGCTTGCCACCCCCCTCTCTTAGGACCTATCCACTGGCTTCTCAACACTCCTCCATGATATCTTTCCTCTATAACCCATTCCTCTCAGGGGGACTGTCTGCTGCTATGGTGCGCCCCTGGAGTAGGTTAGGCTTATTCCATGTTGCTGACTTGATTGATCCGTCGACTCTGGAGCTCAGACCCTTTGGCTACTTTACTTCTGTTTTGCACTTACCTGCCTCTGAATGGCTCCACTATCAACAAATAGTCCACCTTGTGACCACTCTATTTTGAACTCTGCGGGTTTCCGTCCCTACCGCTTTTGAAAGACTATGCTGGACTGACACCTCTACAAATGGCCTAATCTCCGATATATAGGCTCCTGTCATCTCTGGAGGGACAGTCTCCCCTAGCCCATAGATATATGGTTAAGTGGACTGAGGCTCTGGGTAGGCAGTTCTCACAAGGCCAACAGCAGATCATTTGGTCCCGTGCTGCTGAGTCCTCCATATGCATAACATTTTGTGACTCAATATAAAATTCTCATGCATTGGTATCACACCACGGCCCTGCTCCATACCCTCAATCCTAGTATTCCCTCTACTTGCTGGCGATGTCTATCAACGTCAGGTATGTTGTATCACATTTTTTGATGATCCTCCCTTTCTGGATGGAAGTTAAAACCCTCACTGATGCCCTCTTTATACAGGGTGTCCCATTAGACCCTCTTACCTATCTATTTAATTTGCCCCCTAGAAACCTGGGCAAAAAGATATCCAAATTGTTTTTGTATTTATGCACTGCTGCTAAAACACTTATTGTCCTTCACTGGAATAACATGCTTCCCCCTACAGGGCCTGCACTGATAGCTCGAATGAAGGATGTCCACAGTCTAGAATTTCTGACTGCCTCCCTTAACAACAAGGTTGAAGTCTTCAAACCTACAGTTGAAACCAGAAGTTTACATACACTATATAAAAAGACACATGTGCATGTTTTTCTCACTATCTGACATGAAATCAGAATAAACCTTTCCCGTTTTAAATCAATTAGGATTACCAAAATTATTTATATTTGCCAATTGCCAGAATAATGAGAGAGAAAATTTTGAAGGCATTTTTAATACTTTCTGCAGAGTCAAAAGTTTACATACATTTCATTAGTATTTGGTACCACTGCCCTTAAACTGTATGACTTGGGTCAAACATTTTTGATATCCTTCCACAAGCTTCTCACAATAGTTGGTAGGAATTTGGGCCCATTCCCCCTGACAGAACTGGTGTAACTGAGCCATGTTTGTAGGCTGCCTTGCTCGCACCTGCCTTTCAGCTTTGCCCATAAACTTTCCATAGGATTGAGATCAGGGATTTGTGATGGCCACTCCAAAACATTGACTTTGTTATCCTTAAGCCACTTTGTAAGCAGTTTGTCAGTATGCTTTGGGTCATTGTTCATTTGGAAGACCCATTTGCGCCCAAGGTTTAACTTCCTGGCTGATGTCTTGAGATGTTGCTTCAGTATTGCCACATAATGTTCTTTCCTCATGATGCCATCTATTTTGTGAAGTGCACCAGTCTCTCCTGCAGCAAAACAACCCCACAACATGATGCTGCCACCCCCGTGTTTCACAGTTGAGATGGTGTTCTTAGGCTTGGCCTTAATGGCCATTGTTACATTTGGAGGAAAAAGGGAGAAGCTTGCAAACCTGAGAACACCATCCCCACTGTGAAACACGAGGGTGGCAGAATCATGTTGTACGGTTGTTTTGCTGCGGGAGGGACTGGTGCACTTCACAAAATAGGTGGCATCATGAGGAAAGAACATCATGAGCCGTTAGCCAGGTGAAAGCAAATGCTCATCGTGTGACCAGAGAGGGGGCTTGAAAACCAGGAGACTCCCAGAAAACTTGGATGAGTTAAGATGTCTTCATCATACTCAGCTCTAGGTAAGTATAAGGCTCCTTTCATACAAATGAGTGTTTTTAACAGCTTGTACACTAATCCGTTATTTTCTATGTGCCCACGTAATGTCACTGATCCATATATGTGGCTATGAACCCAGGCAAAACTCAGTATAGCTCCTATTCCTGTCCGTTTTGTAGCCTGGGCTCACTACATCAAATTGAAGGGGTTTTCTGAGCAAAAAATAATTTTTCAATAAAGGTCAGTTAGTGCTATTAATAGGTTAATAAGTGCACCCAAATACCTTTAGAAGTGTTTTGAGTGATTTCTGGGTTTCTCTGTGAGCTCTTGGCATCTTCTGCATTTTTTTACATGGGCATCTTCCTGTTCTGTGTTTTCCTACAACTACCATGATGCCTTGGTCTTTACTCAGAGCTGACACACACCACCTCCCCCTCTCACTCCCCCCCCTTCGTGTTTCCCTAGCTAGCCCACCCACTACTAGCCCTTCCTAACTAACTCAACCCCCCCCCCCCATCATACTTACCTGTCTTCCAGTCTGGACCTTCTGGGCAAGGGACTTCGCTTCTATTGCCTGTGCAATTCGCCAGAATGCTGGCAACTGCGCACGCACAGTATTGCCCACAAGAAGTGACGACCTGTGCCCAGAAGGTCCGGACTGAAAGACAGGCAAGTATGATGTGGTGGGTTAGTATAGGTGACGTTCTGTTTCCAAAAGGGGAAATGGAACATCACTGGAAAAAAGTGTCCTGGACAGTCACATGACCACCCTGGTGATCTAGGTAATCATAGATTTTGGGTACACTAAGTAATTTAGAAGGTAGCCAGGAGAGGCATCTGTGTTTAGCCCATGTGCCATCCATGCCATTTTCCTACAGACCACTGATAGACACACACATTTTTCTTTTTTCCAACATGGGTGTGGACAGCTTTACAACTAAGATACTAAACACCCGGTCGCGGTGTTGAACTGTTCCACCAGAGTAAGGAATCCCAGTCTGTGTCCCAAATTGACCTGACAGGTTCCCTTTAAGAAGCTATCTGGTGACAAGGACTAACGGTGCTTTGTAAAGCGTCGAATGACAGCGGTGTCCTACAAGACTCCAGTGCTGTACACAGTCGGGTACGCTTTGCCGCCTTAGCTCCACACCCGCACTTTCCTTACTAGCTAGCCATAGGATTCACACCATACACTTGTGCTCCCTGTCACACAGCAAGAGACTGCGCTAGTTTACTTCCGGCTCCATCATACCAGCGCGCATGCGGGAATAAGGCGCCCTAAGTCCCGCCCCTCCCCGCTGGTTGGCTGTCGGGGCTGCTGAGGATGGCCGGCGTCCAGTCAGAGTAGAGCCCGCCGCACAATGCCGCGCCCGACATAGACTGAGAGGAAAAAAAAAAAAGACAGAGAAAAAAAAAAAAAAAAAAAAAAAAGAAACCGCCCAGCAGCAGAGGAAGGAGAGAGAGGAGCGAGCAGCACAGTGACGCGGCGGAGGTGTAGTTTGACGCGGTGTGTTACGTGGTGGGGAAGAGAATAAAAAAAGCCCAGCGAGATCCCAGCCGCGAACGAAAGCAGTGACGGAGGAGAGGCAGTGTAACCCGGTAAGAGGAAGGAGGAGGAGAGGGAGAGGCTGGAGGAGAGACGTGGAGCAGGCCGCAGCACCGGGCTCTCCTCTTACACATAAGGGCGCACTCACACTGGGCTCGGGGATGTTAGGAGATTTTTCCCGACATTTGTTATTTTCATTTTTTTTCTTTCCCCCGATGGTTTCCGTGTAAATGGCTGTGCGTGCAAAACACAAACATGGAGCCCATGCTGCCCCGGCCTGAGGAGGAAGGCTGGGGAGGGAAAGCCGCGAAACAAAGGATAATGGCGGCCGCGGTGAGGCAGCCGGCGCTGGCGGCCTGAACCGGGGGAGTACGAGGCAGACATGGGGGTCACCTGGAAGCGGGGGAAAGGGTCGCATGGCCCGGATCGTGCACAAAGCTGCCGCTTCTCATGGCAAATCGTCTAAAACTGGCTTATCCGCTCCTGACGGGGTTAAGTCTTTTTTTTTTTTTTTAATTTTTTTTTTTTTTTGTTGCATTTCTCCATTTTCGGTTTGTTACATAATATTTGTGGTGCAGCCGGCCTGTGCCCATGTCTGCCCCGCTCTCCCGCCTTCACATCCAGAGCCGCCTATTACTGATGTGTATGGCAGTGCCAGGGTACATGTAGCTGAGGGGGAGCTCTTGGGCACAGATTGCCAGGGCAAGGTTTGGTCATTTCTGGTTTTGCATTTTTCTTCTTTCGTTGTGAAATTGCATGATCGAGATGTAAAATCAGAATTTGCTTCAATCTGGTCCTGGTAATCTGCATTTCTCCATGTTTCACTGAGTTATTCTTGCAATCTGGTGTATTTCCTTGCTCAAAACACATCTGACTGTATGTATGTGTATATATCTATAGAGTCACTTACATATCAGCACCACCACCTCAGGGGTTGCTTGACTGTGTCTTTAGTGCGCCTTCCCCACTTTTCCAATAGACATCAATAAATGTGTTGCACTGCAGTGTCTGTTTCTGTTGTCAAGTGCGATTCTTGTGCGACAGTGTAACATCAGCTTGGCCTAATACACTACCAGCTAAGTAGAGATTCTGATATTCAATGATATTCCCAGCATGTCAATTCTTTCAGCAGAGTTTTGTGAATTATTGCTCATTGCTGTGCATAGATTGAAGATTTTTGCGTCAGGTCCACATGTGGATTTTATCCTAGGGTGCCAGAAAAACATGTATTCCGCTCTTGTGAGCATATAGCCTAAGGCTACATGCACTCATTTCAGATTTTTTTTTTCTGGAAAATCCACAGAGTAATACATTAGCTTTATAGTCAGTGATTGTTTATGTACACAATGTTTTGTTTTTTTTCTGTGAAGATTTTAAAACTAACAGCATGCCTGTTCTTTGTGGATTTCACCTATATCAGTAACTCTAGGTTCACACTAGCATTGCGTCTGTTTTGGGTCCATCAGGGAACCCGAACAATGGAGAAGCAGACCACTAGAACAGCAGTTACACACAAAACCCAGCGGACCCCACTGACTATATTGGGGTCAGTCAGGTGTCCTTGGTTTTAAGCTGAATCTGGTGGAGGAAAAAGTCTACTGCATGGATGTAAATGTAGCCTGAGAAGGTAAAACCCACATGTAACTCTTATGCTGGAGACATACATTACGGGGACTTATTAAGCACCATGCCAGTTTTCTGGTGCAAAAGTGGCAACTTTTTGGCACCTGAACATTTGCACAAAAAATTGGTTTTCCAATCGTCTCCCTGAAAAGATGCTCGCTGTGCAGGGTGCGGATCAAGGCAGGCTGTGATGGACAAACCTTGACCTTACAGAGTTTGTACTAGACTTGGGCTACACAGTGAATTTAGCTGCAACTCTCATCACAAAACCAAAGATTACTGTGATTCCTTCACTAATGTTAGTGAGTTTAAATATGACCGTGAGTCGAACATTACTTGCTATTTTTGCAACTAGAAGTCATAGCACACTAGTGGTCACAATTTGACTCCACTTACGGACATTAGTGAAAGAATTAGTGCAACACAGTGATCTTTGGTTTCTCCACAGGAATCACAGCCAAAGTCGCTGTGTAGAACTAGCCTAAATCGTGTGATGCACCATCAAGGGGCTGGGGTCTTTTACTAATTCTGGCACATCTGCAGGTTCATGATGTGCTGGTCTTCATAAAATCCCCCTGTTCTGTTTTAATTGCATATTTTTTTTTTCTCTGCTAAATCTCAAGATTTGCAGATTTATTATGCTTTGTACACCAGCTTTTTGTACCACTTTCCCGAAGAGGGATGTGCATTAGCCCCACCAGATTTATCATTTGTGCTAGCTCTCTAGGAGTTGGCAGAGATTTCCCTGCAGGCGTAAGGCCTGGTGAAGGGGGACCGCCTTGTCATGAGGCTCATCCTCCACGGGTGATGGGGTTATGAATCCTAGAGTTAATGATGCCAGTCTAATTAGGGCCGGTTCACATATGTGTTCGGTTTCCGTTCGGGGAGTCCGCTTGTGGACCCCCTCCGAACAGAAACCTATACACATAAAAAAGTTTACCTGCAGCACTTTCCTCTCCGCATGTTTTGTTCGGAAACCACACGTACCCCATTATAGTCTATGGGGTCTGTGTGGTTTCGCAGGTAAACTGCTTTTTATGCATATAGGTTTCCTTTCGGAGGGGTCCCCCAAGTGGACTCCCTGAACGGAAACAGAACGCAGTTGTGAACCGGCCCTAAAATCTCCCCAGTTGTGTCTTCAGATTTACACTTCCATGTAGTTTATTGGTTGCTGTCAGCTGCAGAATTTCTGCACAGAATCAGAGATGAACCCTATCATGATGACATAATGTTGGAAGGACGTATAGAATATAGATCATAGACTGATAAATCAGTACAGAGCACAGAATGAAACTGAATAAAAAGGAAAAAAAAAAAACAGTTATACATGATAGTGTTGTTTCAACCCTGGCTGGACAAATCCGAGAAGCAAAGGTGCTGAAGAGCCCACAAAGTTTCATATTTGTACATTTTTTGGGTTGCTTTCTGTAGAGGTTTTTGTTGCCTGGTCGCTAATAAAATAAAGCTGGATTTTGGTGTGTTCTAAATTACTAAATGTAGTAAATTATATTGCCCACATTTAATAACATTCTGTTTTACCACACTATATCATTGGATTAAGGGAATTCAGATTTACCAAAATCACAGAACTTTCAAGTTTTGTGTTTCTACAGTGCCTTAGTCTGTGAGGACTTTTAGTCTGGCCTGTTAGCACTCCTGTATAAAGCTGGTTATACACCTGACAAGGATGTCGCCCAAATGCTCATTGACAGCTATCCTTCCTTACACCCTGTGCATAGCTATGTTCTGAATGGGGTGAGGGGCTTTTCTCTGAGATCAATATGATCAGTTATGTTGAAATCCTATTGGACGATACTTCTCTTCTCTAACATCTGCTGTTAGAAAAGATAAGAGTAGGAGGCTCCCATACCTATTAGATGTTCAACTGATTCCACTGAAATTGGCAGGCTCGGCCAGGTTAACCTAATATGCAAACACAGGGTTGGCTTAATTTGACGAGACGCAGGTTTTTTCATAGATCAGACACATTCTCTGCCTGGCAATGAACTTACACTGAGCGCACTCATATCTGTGGCATAGATTTCAGGCTTTATGCTAGAAAACTTGTGTAAATGATGAGTCTGCCCAGTCCACAACACACCCTCACCATGCCCTCTTTTTTTAGATGACTGAGACCTAGAAGGGCACTTGTCACTATTTTTGCTGCAAGGGCAGTTTAAAAAGTCACAAGGTGTGCAGCTTTATTTTAAACGCCACAAAAGTTATGTAGGCATAACTTACACTTCTAGCCCCAGGGCTCTGGTGTCTCCCACCAAGGTTCAGTCCTGCTGCTTCGGTGTCTTGTTTTTGTAGAAGTCCTTGCTGAGGCCAATCAGCATCCTAAGGAAAGGGTACGGGACGTCAAAGGTGAAGTTTACAAGTGATGTCCCACTTCCTTTACTTAGGGTGTTGATTGGCCTCAGTGGTCATGTGCAAAGAGGCCTTTCAAAAGACAATAGAGCAGCAAGACTGGACCACGGTGGGAGACATCGGGGACTGGTAGGTAAGTCTTACCTTCCCAGCTGCTATAGAGAGATAGATATAGATCTATCTATTAGTATAGAGCAGGGGTCCCAACCTTTTTAGTCTGGGGTGCCAATTTGGAAAAAAAAAGTCAAAAGATGAAGTACTCAGTGTGCCATGTAATAATTGTAAGGGTGTCGCCCTCCTACATCGGTGATTACCAACAGGGGCCCTCAACACTCTCTAGAAGTATTTAGAAGGCTGATCCCATGCCTTTATGCAATGTTATCTATGTCCTTAGGATGTTTTTTTGACTTTTGGTAAAAATTATTTGGTAGGGGTGCTCCAAGGAATTTTTTTTTTTTTTCAGGGGAGCCCTGAGTCTGAAAAGGGTGGGAAACACAGTTCTACATGAAAGTCATATAAACGCAAACCATAACTGCAACCAGTTAGTCGATGGAGCTTACATTTCAATGTGATCTTTTAGCAAAATGATTCATATTTGGACTGGACATGGGGCTAAGTGTAATCTGCAGTAAGCCTGTTTTGTGGGGGCAGAGGTCGCCCATCACACAGCCTAGTATTTTTGTTGAAGAAATCCAAACAAATTTTTCCAATCTTATTGAAATGAATGAAGGCAAATTTAGCTGCCATATTATACTTTGCACAGATAATTGCTGACCTTTGACTAGGTTGCTGGCCTTGACACTTAGACATTGTGCCTCATGTTCCCATCACCTCCCAGTGCGTCCGCCCGTCTGACTGAATTTACATGGACGATTATAGAGAGATTGCCACCTGGAGCAGCACTGCCATTTGTTTAAAACAGCAGAGAGAGTCCTAAGCCAGGTAGATATGCCTTGGGTTCTGACTCTGGCACCAGTGCCGGGGGTTGATGACCCCTGATATAGAGAGTCCACAGCAGCACCGGAAAAGGAATGGGTGCTCAGCGCAGAGTTCCAGGTATCAACGCCACAAAATTATCTACAAAAGAGAAGGCAGTACTCCAAAATGGTGTATCAAATCAGGGTGAATTTATTTTATGTCTGCAACGTTTCAGCTCCACAGAGCCTTTGTCACGCTTGACAAAGGCTCTGAAGAGCTGAAACATTGCAGAAATGAAATAAATTCACCCTGATTTGATACACCATTTTGGAGTGCTGCTTTCTCTTTTGTGTGTATGTACATGCCCAAGCTGTATCTAAGGAAAGCCTTTCTAACTTTCCCTGTGTTCTCTAGGAGCCATCTATGTGTTGTTTTGTTTATTATATTGAGATATATATTGCTCTAAGGCAGGGGTAGGCAACTTTTTTTGTTCGGCGTGCCGATTTTAATAAAAAAATCAAAGATGAGGTACTCGGAGTTCCGGTCAATAATTGTAAGTCTGATGACCCCTAAACTAAAGTCATATACCACAAACCATAACACAGAAGTGCTGCCACCAGATGCTTTACGACACATACGTTTACTGCTATTTCCTGGGATGCTCCTGTACTTTCTGATTAGAAGCAATGAAAGTCCACGTACAGCCGCCAATTAGTGGTAAATGTGTCCAGGAGCACCATATGGCGGCATCCTTATGGTGAAAACACACTATGTATCTGGATGCAGCTATATTCTTAGACCACTGGAACTTTTTCATTCAATGTAAAACTGGTGCATTTTTGCACAAAAAAAAAAAAAACAAAGCCTGAATTTTCTGTTCAAAAACACATCCTTAATATAGAAAACACACCGTTATACAGAATAATGTCCCATAGTGGTCCCTGCACTGGTATTATGTCCCACAGCCATAGCAGTCCCTGCACACGGTATTATGTCCCATAGCGGCCCTTGCACACGGTATTATGTCCCATAGTGGCCTCTGTACACGGTATTTGTCCCATAGCGGTCCCTACACATGGTATATGTCCCATAGCGGTCCCTGCACACGGTATTAGGTCCCATAGCGGCCCCTGCACACGGTATTAGGTCCCATAGCGGCCCCCCGCACACGGTATTAGGTCCCATAGCGGCCCCCCGCACACGGTATTAGGTCCCATAGCGGCCCCCGCACACGGTATTAGGTCCCATAGCGGCCCCCGCACACGGTATTATGTCCCATAACGGCCCCTGCACACTGTGTTATCCTCCATAGTGGCCCCTGCACACGGTATAATAATCTAAATTTTATAATATTCCAATTTGTGCCACTCACTAGCTATTATTATACAGTGGGGTCTCTTCAGACCACAGAGTATGATAAGTGGAGGGCAAAGAGAGGTGATGAAACATAAAAAACAATGTTACTCACTATTCCATGCTCCGCAGCCGCTCTGTATCTTCGGGCGCTTCTGCTTGTAGTCAGCGACCGCTCATTGAGTCTCAGGGGTCACATCGTGTCATTATGCGTAATGACGTCAGACGCGACCCCTGAGGCCCTGTCAGCTGACTTCAGGCAGAAGCGCCCGAAGATACAGAGCGGCTGCGGAGCGTGGAATAGTGAGTAACATAGTTTTTTTATGTTTCATCACCTCTCCGGGGGCTCCGCTTATTCTACTCCGGGGTCTGAAGAGACCCCACAGTATAATAATAGCAGTTTCATTTCGGACGTGTTTGGTCTGATCGAAACTGCTGGGTGAGGAGTCCGCTGCCGTGCCAGGGAAATATGCCTCGCGTGCCAGAGGTTGCTGACCCCTGCTCTAAGGGTTTGTCCACATGGCAGAATTTTATGCCGATTTTTGAAGTGGATTCCGCCTCAAAATTGCCACCAAATTGCGCCCTCAGTCTTCCTCCCATTGTTTTCAGTGGGAGGCATAGATTGAAGTAGGATGCTGAGTCCTGCTCAGTCTTGCCAAGGATTCCATGGCTTGTTCAGCTGCAAAGTCCGTAGCGTGAGCGTCCCGCTGACTAGCACCAGTCAGTGACTGAAAGCCACGGCAGAAATGAAAGAAGAATTTCATGCTGTGTGAAGGCACCCTACCATGGAAGTTGAGAACTCAGGGGCTTGGTTTTTTTCAGCCAAAGCCAGGAGTGGATTGAGCAGAAGCTTTGGTGCAAAAAACTACAGCAAACAGTTTTCACAACTTGGGGACTCACCCTAAAAGAAAAACTATCCTTGTTGCCTATAGCAACCAGTCAGATCTAAGCTCTAGTAAAATGGAAGCCAAAGTTTGGTTCACACTAGTGTTTGGCTGTCTGTTGTTCTGGTCTGATGAAGGACCATAACAAAGGACAGGCAAACTGCTAAAATAGCAGTTGCATGCAAAGCCCAACAATCCCCATTGACTACTATGGGGTCCGTTGTTTTTAAACTAAAAGTGGTAGACAGAGACACTGACGCAAATGTGAACATAGACTGAGCTGCGATTGGGTACTGTGGGCAACAATCTGGGTTGTTGTGGGACAGTTTTCCTTTTAACCAGCTTTGGTAAAGGAGTCCTTTGTATGTAGCTTATTAAAAGCGCCTACATCATTTCATTTCTTTACTCCCACTTGACGCTTGGTGTTTTTTCATATATATATATTTTTTTTACTTAATTTACAATAAAGTTCAAAACAACAAGGTTTTGGTTTTATTTTTGTATCTGTGTGTTACTTCCTTTTATGTGGAAGAAGAATTTTTGTAGATTGAGGTTATGACGCTTCTCGGACATGCAGGACTTTGTTTCCAGCAGTGCGTCGCTATCCAGACCCTATACAGTTTCCCCACATTTTCAGGCCGATTCGCGGTGGACGGACTCGGGCGGAAGTGTGAACCCACCCTAAGTTACACAGATGAAGGGTGTTCAAGAAATTCCACAAGTGTAACTTTTCCTTCCCCCTCCTCTAGGGCTACAGGTTACTGTACACGACTGTTCTGAGAGGATATATTCTGATAGAAAAACCAGAGAACCTGATGTCTCAAGACGTGTTTTATAGTTTTTAAAACTTCAATGAATTAAACACAAAAGAGATCTGTTTACACTGGGAACTAGTGTATGTACAAGCACAGACATAAGTGTATTTATATATATATATATATATATATATATATATATATTTTTTTTTTTACTTTCCTTAAAGGGAATCGGTCAATATTTTATCTTTCCGCAAATGCTATAATGATTGGATAGGTGTAAAGATGCTGATTCCACAACTCGTATTCCCCCAGAGTTGTCCAGCAAATGGTCCATGCTCTGTATTCCCGTGTATACCTGGCATTCCTGAGCTCAGTGTTACCAGGCCTCCTTCACCTGGCTGTGACATGTCCGTATTTTACTGTTTGTTATATCCACATATCCCATCTCTATTTGACCTGAACTTGCAGCAGCATAAATTCTCAACGGAGAAGATTCCTAACTGCTTCAGTGGATGGACCCTTTGCAAGTGTGTACTGAGATAAAAATCAGAACCTGTCACAATACACTTGGGACACTAAACTACCACTTTATGGTCTGCAAAGCCTGACCTTACCCCTCATATAAAGAAATGATATATTTTCCCTTCACCCACGACAGCACTATTCTTTATCAAGCAGGTCCTTAAGGGTACCTATATTTTTCTAAGGTGCTGTGGTGGGTTCTGGAAAATCAAATTACCAGTAAGTAATTATCATTTTTTGTTTAACCCGGGCACAGAGAGGCTTTGGGTTGGGATGTAAAAGTCCCAACAGCCACCTGAATAGTACATTGGATGTCAGGTCAGGTGCTGATTGTGCACTATAGCCACCAGGTCTTCTCTGTATTACTCAGCAGAGACCCAGTGCAGTATTTGCGGTAAGAGCGCTCTCTGATCGCAGGCATTAACTCTTCAGCTGCCTCTGTTAAATGTGACCAAGATATCTGATCACCAGCTGTGCACAGGTACCACCATGTTCTTCTGGATTGCTGTTCCCCTAACCAAAATCTGAAGACAGAAATCTGTTTCCATGAAAGCCAGGAGCCTGTTGAAGGTTTCCAGGGCTGTCGTTACTATACTTGTATTACAGGCTGCCATTTGCAGCCTGTTATAGAAGTGAATGGATTTCTTAATAATACATTGGCATTGAGTATTGCAGTATAATGCACTGGTGATCAGACCTCCTATGGTCTTAAAATAAATAAATCACTTCCCTTTCTCTAGATCAAAAATAAAGTCAAACACATTACGTATCCCCATATCTGAAAACTTTGGAACTATAAAGATATAAAATTATTTATCCCACATCTTAAACACCATAGTAGGAAAGAGAAATCAAAGTGGTCAAAACATCAGACGATCCCCACAATGGTATAAATAAAAAGTATATCGCGTCCCACAAAAAAGATGCTTTACATACATGGAAATATAAAAAAATAATGGGTGACACTTTATTTTATTTTCCAAAGTTTTGAGTTTTTAAGGTGTAAAAACTTAAAACTATATAAATTTGGTATCATCATAATTATACTGACCTGCGGAATATAGGTAATGTAGTTTTGGCTGCACAATGAATGCTGTTAAAAGCAAAGTCAATAAGAAAGTGACAAAATGTAGTTTGTTTTTTTTTTGTTCTAATTTCCACCACACTCTGACTTTTTTTTTCTGCTGCCCTGTACAGAATGTTAACGTTATGAAATGCAATTTGACCAGCAAAAAAAAAAATAAGCCATGATAGAAGCTGCAAGAGCTCCTCGTAATTCACAAAAGGGCTGAAGATTTATTTCCTATGAATGTAAATATGCTACAAATTATGTAATTATACAATTTAAATAATTGTATAATTTAAAATAATCATCTTATTTTGAAGTCAATAGTTTAATTTTTTTTGATTCCACCACACTGGAATCATTTCATCTGTATCTTGGTCCGTAAGTAAATACATTGGTCCCTGAGATATACAATATAAATTGGTTCTAGGGTAACCATTGTAAGTTGAGACCGTAACTCTACGGAAAACTAGGAATTGTTAAATATTTAACAGAAATAGCAAATCCTTAAAAAATAAAAAAAACTGCAGGAAGATGTAAACTATTTTCTTATGAGGGTGACAGGAGCTTTGTTTTTTTTTTTTTCTAAACAAAAAATAACATGGATCGACTCTCAACCAGAAGTAAAGAAAAATACAGAATATACAGTATGTATAATGTAGAGAGGCGACTAGGCAGTCAGTCACTGCATGCACTTCCATAATATAGGGGTTTTACCAGTGAAATGACCATGCTGATTTGTCAGAACTTCAGGCCATGCATTGTATGTTGAGACTGGTTTCAAGTTACAGCGATCCAGAAAAGACCATTGTATGTTGAAAATATGTGTCCTGAGGCCATTATATGTTAAGGTACCATTGTATGGCTGAAATTAGTGTTTCACATACAGAGGCATGAAAGCATCATCAGCCCAGGGATTGGATTTAGCTATTCCTCACGGCCCAGCAATGACGCTGAGCTTTAAAACCCACCCTTCTGACAGTGGAGGGATATCAATGCGGTATCTAACGGCACTAATAGCTCTGGCAATGGGGTGCATACCGGCAAAGCAGACAATTCAGCTTTCTAGCGGTATATAATGCTGTCCAAGTCAGGGGACATGAAAGGTCCTTCTTTAAGCATAGATTCACCCAACCGGGCATGGGCATAATTGAGATCTTCCTCGTGACATTAGGGAGTGAGGGGACTGTGAGGGAGATGTTACTCATGCCCAGGAGGCATAAACAGAAGGGGACAGCATGATTAAGCAAAGGTGCTCCCCACCCAAGGTGACTGTTTAGGTTAATTTACATATGGCTTTTTATGCTTTCAAATATTTTAACTTAAAGGGGTTGTGACGTTAAGGACACTTATTGGTATAAGTGTCCAATTGATGGGGCCTGACCGCCTGGTCCTCTTGCATTCAGGAGACCATGGGACCGAAAGTCCCCCTAAAGCCTCCTTGTGAATGGTGCATCAGTGCCTGTGTGACCAGCACTCCATTCACTTCTGTGGTGCTGCCAGAGATTACCGCCCTGTCAGCCCCATAGCAGTAAATGGAGCAGCGGTCACGCAAGCATACTGGCAACAGACTATAGAAGGGCACCAATGGGAAGGGAATTACTTGATCTTGCATTTGATGGGGCCAATATGTAGTGGCAAAAAGCACCTGAAAGGTTCCCTTTAATGTCTTTTGCTCTGACATATAAAAGGGTTATTCTGCAAATTAGATTATGGTTTAAAAAAAAAGTTGCAGAAACACTTCTAGGATAGGGCTCCATAACCACTTTGACCACGACTCTTGGGTTCCATGACAGATATTTCTGTGTTACCATGCAACTCCTTCACTAATGTAACCCATTGTGAACCCACGGATGCTGCAACACTGGCTTCTAGCACTGCTCCATGCTTTTGTGACTAGAAGTGTCGCAGTGCAACTCTATTGACTTCTTAGTGCAGGTGGACATGGTGGTGAATGGTTGCGCGACAGGAGTTGCGGCTAAATTTGCTGTGTAGCCCTAGCCTTAAGAATTAACCCACCCTCTTCCTTCAAAAATTTCACTATGAATTTATAATAAAATATGAGGTGAACATATATGTGGCAAAGTGATTAATCAGAAAATTAGGAATTACAGGCTGCAACTGTGATTTCTCAACCTTTATTAGTCTCTTTTTTTTTTACGCAAAGATGTGTTTCCTTGAACGTATCCAAAGTATGGGGTCAGATGTCTGTTTTTGGGGGGTCGGGGGGTTTGGTTTGGGTTGTTTTTATAATTTATTTTCCCCTTACTGAAATGGCAGTTAACTGACACAGATTAAGGTTGAGACTCCTAGTTTGATCATTCAGCTGACATTCCCTGTGATCTGTCGTGCTTGCTAGAAATGTATTAATAATCTATGGTTGACCTGAGATTGTACTCCTCCTTGGAATAGATCGCTGCTGAAGATAACTACAGTGAGACTGTTGGTCTTCTATAGAATTCAGTTAAATCCGATGTCAGCATTCTACCTACTGGCAATACTTACCTGCTATTTAATTTCTTCATTGTTGACTGTCGTTTAGCTTGCCTTCATTATGCTAAAGGTCTAATCAGTTTCTGAAGAATTGAAATACAACTCCTTTTTAGGCCAGGGCCCCACGTGGTGTAAACGCCGCGTCACAAAACCGCAGGGTTTTACAGTCCCTACAAATTGGATGGGATTCGCTAGAACATATTGCAGGAAAATAGGTGCAGAAACACCAGCTGTTTACCTACAGGTTTGAATGAGGCAGAAGGACTGCAGAGGAAACCTCTGTGAACTTTCTGTGAAAAGTGCAGCGGGAAAAACGCGATCTGTTGCCGCCACAGGTTTTCCCGCAACGCTTTTTTGCTGCGGCCCACTACTTGGGGCCTTAGCCTTAATCACAGACTAGGACTGCAGCATTAGCTTTCCCCTTGCTTAAAGCCAGTTGCACACGGCCATGTGCTAACCAGCTGCCGTGATTAAACAGCACGGGGGGGACACGGATGTCATCCGTGTGCTGGTCGTTCTTTCGCGGCCCCTTTCGTTCAATGAATAGGAGCCGCGGAAGGAGGGCGCAAAATCGGACAGGAATAGGACTTGTTCTATATTTTTCGGCCCATACTGTCGGCCCGCACACGTGATTGTGTAATTCATGGTCATGGGTATGAGCCCAGAGAAATGAATGGGTCAGTGTGATATCCGGGAAAAACCTGGATAGCACACTGACCATTCATACAGTCGTCTGCAAGGGGGCTTAGACTGCAGCTTTAGCTATCCCTCATGCTTTACACTGCAGCTTTAGCTATCCCCCATGCTTTACATTGCAACTTTTTTTTTATCCAGATTTTGAAGCTCATAAAGAAGATGGTATATGGAGAACTGATTTCAAAATGAATAGAATGACTTAAAACTACAGTCAACTTCAAATATTGTTGGAATTATTTTGTCACATTCACTTAAAGGGGTTGTTTGGGGAGTTTAAATTGAATTACCTGATCCGGCAGGTGATGAAGGACCCAGTGATTCTGGCCTCATTATGATACCCGGGTCACATGACCTTATTCTCTGGCTGCCGGCTACCTGTGATGGGGTGCCTACGCAGGGCATCTGCATTCAGTTGCTGCTGCCAGTTATGCCCAGATGTATGGGCCTAATCAGTAGGGAGTCCAGAGCCGTGGTTTTTGCGGCAAGATCAAGGACGCTTATTTTTTTCAGTGCCCTGTGGCGATCTCTGCCTCCCATTGAAAACAATGGGAGGCAGAATCTGCTGCTGATTTGGGGCCGGAATCCACCCCCCAAATCAGCATGAAATTCCTATGAAAGGCCCCTTAGCTTAAAGGTGAGATGTATAGTAATGTGATATTCATTACTGCCAATACAAACTGCATGCAGCTCTTCAGTAAAAGTAAAGAAAGAGAGAAAAAATGCTGTGTAAACCCAGCCTCAAAGTGTTATGTTCTGACTCTCATGAAACTATAACAAATTGACATCAGGTGATTTATAGGAACAAGGCTAAGTTCACACTGCAGTTTTTCAGTCTGTTGTGATGTGTCATTGTATTCTAATCACTAACTGAAAAATTAATAGAATGACAAATGAGATGGAGAATCCTCTGCATGCCTCACCCTTCACTCTAAGGTTAAACTTTCTTCTGTCTTGTTTGTTTACTTACTAAACAAAAGATAAGTCCTGCTTGCAGGAACATTAGAATGAAGGGTGAAAGATGCAAATAGGGTGCTCTGTCTACATCTGTCATTTTATTAGTTTTTTTTAGTCCATTGCTCTGATTCAATGATATGATCTTAAAGGGGTTTTCCATTTTGTATAATAAAAAGTTATATAATTTTCCAATGTACTTTCTATTTCTCTGGGTTTCTGGATTGCTGTTGCTGCCATTCATTCTGCTTACTCACAGTGTAAAAAAAAAAAAAAAAAAAATCAGTCCATGGTCATGTGATGATCACACAGGGGCACAGCTAGTTACCGGGCAGATGTCTGATTACTATACTGTGACTATAACAACCTGTGCACCTGTGTCATCACATGACCATGGACTGATTTTTTTTGTTTTTGTTTTTGTTTTTGCCTTTCCCCACTGGGTGTAAGCAGAATGGCAGCAAGCAGAGATTTAGAAAACTGCGAAGAATTGATACAGAAAGTATATTGTAAAATTTTATAACTTATACAAACTATTATTTGTTTCCTATTTGGTCTGAAACTGGCCAATCCCTTTTAGATATGAAAAATGGCAGTGTGAACATAGCCTTATACAGTTACTGCTATACTGATTATTGCTATCACTGTCTGCTGGTTCCCAGTAACTGTCTGTCTTTTCAGTGTATTTGACTTTCTTATTAAACAGGTTTTCTGGGCATTTTATATTAATGGTCTGCCCACAGGATTGTCCATCAGTATTTGAATGGTTGGGGTCTGACACCCCCACAAATCAACTGTTCTCAGCTGGCACTGGAGCTATACAGTGGATGGAGCCAGAAGCAGACGGCTCTGTACAGTGTATAGTGTCTGTTTCTGATCACTGCTTTTTAATTCCTATTCAAGTGAATGGGAGCTGACATGTGAAAACAGCTGTATGTGTGTGTGCTGGGTGTATTACACAACCATGATCAATAGGCTGATGTTGATATGCCATTCATATAAAATGCTGGAAAAACCCTTTTAAGGCTAAGGCCCCACACAGCAAATTGCTGCAAAAAAAAAAAAAAGTAGTGGAAATGCGTCATGGTTTTTTCTGCATCATTTTTCACAGAAAGTCTGCAGAAGAAAACCTTCTGACTCTTACAGCTATATGGAAAACAAAAGCGTTTCCATAGGTATAATTGACATGCTGCGATTTACAATAACGCAAGCATTTTTGCAAACTCAGCATTTCAGCTGTGGGTTTTTTTTTTCAGCAATGTTGGATGGGATTAGCCAGAATCCTATCTACTTTTCGCAATGTGCGGTCCCGGCCTAAGACTAATGCCCAATGATGCAGAAAAACTGCTTTTTTGTTGTAGAACTTGCTGCGTTATTTTGAGCCACAGTAATGGCTTGAACAGCAGGGAGAAGTCTACGCCCTTACTTTTATATTTTCTTTTCCTCTTGCAGACACTCCCTAGATTTTGCTCAAAAACAAAACGCAGAAAAATCTGCAACGTTCGCTTTTCTGCTAGCTGGGGCCTAAGGAAGCTTTCTTTGTTGGAAAATTTTGTTGCATTTTTTTTTTTGAGTCAAAGCCAGGAGTGGATTGAGCATAAGGGAAAAGTATAAGAGCTTCATATATATTTCTCATTCCTTTTGTAGCCAAGAAAATGGAACAAAATCTGCCACAAAAAAAGCTGCATTTCCGCAATGTGGGGCCTCACCCTAATAGAGATTTGACTGGTCTCATTTCATACTACTTTCTATGCAACTTTGAGATTTTCATCCAAACTCTTCTGTACTTTAATAACTACAGACTGACTGTTTTTGTATAATAAAGTTTACGTGCACCGTGTGAAATTATGCACTATTGTGGATATGATCTCTAAAATATTTTAAATGGATATGATCACTGATATTTGTACTCATTTGGTGAACAGACCCTGTATACAAGTTGGTCACAACTGTTTGTACTACTTAGACTATTGTCTTTACATACCATTATATGCTGATGAGAGAATTTTCCTAATCGTTGTGAGAACTTAATCCTTTCTAGCACTTTTCCTGAACCTTATCAGGCGATTATCTTCTAATGTAATCTTGATGAATGGCAACTTATCAACAAAAGCATTTATATTCTTGTAGATTTGTATGTCTGGATGCAAAATGGTTAAGAGGCATAGATGTTAAATAGCATAAGTTAGTGACAGTGGCACAGATTTATTTTGCCCTGCACGCCAGTTTTCAGGCACATAAGGCATAAAAAGTTTGCGACTTTTTTTTTTTTTTTTTAAATCTGTGACACTTTCCTGAAAGAGGGGATTGGCAAATGCCTGCAAATTTATCATAATTTACACCAGAAAACTGGCATAAATGATGGGACGAAATGTATGCCAGCTACGGGCACAGGAGGTGCCTCATTTGTAGCTCCGGCGGCTATGAAGAGTGGCGTGAGTAACAACAGTCTTCATAAGTTTTCCACAATGTCTGTAAAGCGCTGTGGAATAGGTTGGTGCTATGCAAGTAAGAGAAAAAAATGAGTATTTTTCAGGGTATTTAGTGATCTTACCTTTATATTCTTGTTAGATGATTTTAAGGATCTCATGATTAAAAGAACTTTAAAAATAGAAAATTCCCCCAAATTCTTCATTTCCTTTGTCTCAAATTTCAATTTAAACTAAAAATGTATAGAGAAATCTATTTTATGTGTCTTGGGAGATCCGCCTTCTCTCAACCTCTCTTTGTAGGTTTATTTACATGTATAGCAGCCAAGGTGCTGTTTTTAATTTGAGTTTTCTAAAATATATCTGAAACTGCAGTGTTTGCACGTCTTCTGGAAAGGCAAGACTTGCATCATTACCGTGTTGTATGACTAAAGCCTTAGACATCTGTCTGCAATAGGAATCTCCTTCCTATGCCCTGTCTGTAGTTTTACACGGTTTGTGAAGCTCTCTTCCCTGTCAGCCTTTTACCAGTTGAAGGTAGAAAGACCTGCTGGAAGTTAGTCCCCACTTTCTCAAGGAGTATGTAGGAGAGAAAACCTGAAGCTTTTTGTGCCTTTTTTTTCTTATTCTGTGCATTTTATAATGTGTGTGCACAATAACTGTTACAGAAGGCTCATCTATGTGATGGGGGAAAGTGGGCCTGCTTATCTGGAGACACACTTTTCAATGTATTTTTAATGTGCTCCTATTTAAAACCACAAAAAATGTGCAACTGCATTCCACTGTATGTGCAACATTAAGCCACCCACAGTTCTGAATGAACTCTGCACAGTGTTTGAGCAAAGTGCATTATAGTTTACCCCAAGCAGGAGACATCCAGGGAGGCTGCAGAGATGGCAGTCACTTTAAAGAGTGTGTCCTCACGGCTTTCCCGTGTTGTACCCCAGGGCTGGAGATATTGTTGCCGTTAGTTTTCTACCCGTCGCTCCCCCCCCCCCCCCCTGACTGTACTCGTCCATAGCCCTGTACTGTCAGAGGGGGGCGTTCCTTACCGCCCAGTGATGACAACGGGCAGAAAACTAACGGCACCAATGTCTTCAGCCCCGGGGCACAACATGGAAAGCCAACAGTGCGCTGAATTCAGTGCACTGTCGGCTTTCTAGCAGTATATAAAACTGCATGTGCCTGAGGACATGAAAGGTCCTCTTTAAACCGCTCTAACTTCGACCAAGAATCTTGGTTTTAACCTCCTAACAGTCACATTAAAATTGCAACAACCCTCTTGAAATTGTCACCTTTTTTATTGTAGATTTTGAATTTATGGCTGAAATTAATATTACTGACACAAACTCCAGTGCCCTATGTGCATTTTAACCCTTTAGCGATCTAACACATTTTAGCCTTAAACCAATAACATTTATCCTTCTTTGCTTCCCACATTCAGAACTTTTTACATTTTATTTGAATGTAGCTTTCCGAGACCTAGTATTTTGTAAGTACATAACAAGTTTTTGATCAGTTTTTCTTACTTTTTGTTTATGAGAGGTGAGATGATTAGAAAACATCAATTCTAGTGTGTGTTTTTATAATTTTTTTTTTCATTAACGGGGAAGGGGTTTTATTTCTCCGTTTTACAGAAAAAAAAGGCTTATGGTAAGGATGCTTTTGACTGATAATGGGGGGGGGGGGGGGTTGATATCATGAACAAAAGTCTTGGTACCCCCCTCCCCTGGGGTCATATGAAAATATTATCCTCTCCATGCATGTCAGCTGCACCTGTTCTGCACACTGTTTAAACTGAAAGTGCAAGTATGTGCGCCTCCACTTTGACCAGTGATATCTCTAAATCTATTGGGGATACAGACATGATCTCGGTCTTGGGTCTGTTCTTAGTTTTCAATTGCAGAATGGCTCCCACAGAGTGAGATTGCGGGAGCTGCCCTGTGTCCTTGCATCCTGCGCCTTATGAATGCTCCCAGGCCTATCATCACTTTATATAAGTAAACACAAAGTTTAAAAAACTCACGGCCCTCTACCTTTCCCTAGATCTCTAATAAAAATAAACCATAACATACAAATAACAAATCCCCCACATCCCAGAATGTCTGAACTATATATCATGTGTCTGGTTTTTCACCTCTTCACCAATTTTCCTCTCTAAAAACTTTTGAATAAAAAGTGATCAAAATGTCCAACATTACCTAAAGTGGTATAAATAAAAATTACATTTTCTGGCACAAAAAAGACACCTTTACAGAACCATATAAAAAAACCTAAAAAAGTTATGGGGATTTTTGTAAGGGTATTAAAACATGACAAACTATACAATATACTATATACAAAACTATATAAACTTTGGTATTGCTGTGATCGTGATGACACAAAGAATCGGCTAAACATTGAATGCTGTACCAACAAAATCTGTAAGAAAATGGTTCAAATGCTGTTTTTTTCCTAATTCTACCCCATTCTGAAATTCTTTCTAGCTTACCAGTATTGTATCCACCTTTGTATGGAATATTTGTTACCATTACAAAGTAACAAAATAAGCCACATTACCATATGGCTATGCAAATGGAAAAATAAAAGTGTGGAGTAAACATGTTTGTGGTGGGAAATGGTTAAAGGAACGTTAAACCTAGAACTGAATGATACTACAAATGATACTGCTCAATGTTCAATTTTGACTGATAAATTAAGGTGGTAAGGCTTGAAGAGATTGCCTAGGAATTCAACCACTCACAGTGGAGGCCAGGGAAGGTGAAACTAAAAAAAAAAAAAAAAATTTATACTCAACTGTCCCCTGACGCTGTGCAGTTGGTTACATGGCGTAAAGTCACCACCAGAAGTCCTGCACCACGTATGATTGGCCTCAGCGGACACAGTAAAGGACCCGGTGACATATAAGTGATGTCACCGGGTCATTTCCAGCCACCACTCAGTGCCCTCAGTGGTCATATACAGCACAAGACTTCCAGAGGATTTAGTGCAAACTCTGAGGCATCCAGGGTGGGTATAAAACTAAACTGCAAAAAAGACGTACTCTCTTTTCCTTGACACTTCATCGTCCTGTCAGTCTACTTTTTTTCCCATGCTACAAGTAGAGAGGCTGACATGACCAATAAGGAACTGGTGACATGAGAGTGATATCACCGATTCCCTTTTTGTTTCTTTAGTTTTACATCAAACCCTGTTGCCCCTTAGTTTGCCCTAAATCATGGAAACACCTTTAGGCTAAGGCCCCACGTTGTGGAAACGCAGCTTTTTTTGTTGGAGATTTTGCTTTGTTTTTTTTGAGCCAAAGCCAAAAATGGCTACAAAAGAAATTGGAAATATCTAAGCTCTTATACTTCTCCCTTCTGCTTAATCCACTCCTGGCTTTAGTTAAAAAAAACAAGGCAAAATCTTCAACAAAAAAAGCTGCAATGTGGGGCCTCAGCCTTAAATGGTCACTATCTTTTCAGACAACTTAACTCCTGCCATTAGATGTCTTACTCCTTCCAAATTTGCTGTTCCCTGTTACTAGGGAAGGTCCACCTTTAAAAACCAACAGGCTCAAGACGGGGGTGGGGGGAAGGCACTTTGGGATTTGCTTTGTCCTTGAAGACCCAAGCAATACAGCTCTCACGTTTTTTTTTTGTTTGTTTGTTTTTTTAATCCCATATGGTGAATGCCTTTTAAAGAAAAAAAAATACGGGAAAATAAAAGTCTAAATCGCCATTGTTTGTCTGTCCACCATCAAAAATGTTATAAACAACAGTCAAAAAGTTTTGTGCTCCCTAAGTGGTGTCACCAATAAAAACGTTGGGTCTTCTAGCAAAATCAGGCTACGTTCACATCTGTGCTGGAGTCTCCGTTGGAAAGTCTGCCGAAAATCAGTGGAGGAAAAAGTCCTGCACACAGAGAACTTTTTCCTCCTCCCGTTTCAGTTTAAAAACGACAGACCCCATTCTAGTCAGTGCTGGTGTGAACCTAGCGTAAAAGGGCTTAGACAGTTCCATTGATAAATGAATGCCTTAGAAAGAACCAAGAGGCGATGCAAATTATATATAATCTAAAATATGGGTGTAGCAAAATTTAACACTGTCAGCTTTATCAGTGGGTTTCAGTTACGTTTGTTGTCTTCTGTGATCAGACCTCATGGTGCAGAAAGTAAAGCTCCACACTGCTACACCTAAAGAAAGGGGGGATTCATTGTGCAAATGGGGTCAAACTTAATTTATCGTTGCAACCATAAGTTTATCATGTTAGTTAAAGTGTAACTCCCTTTTTTTATCTGCTATTGTGTTGGGGGGTGTTTGGTGACAATTTTTGTAATATATACTTTATTAAAGGGGTTGTCCAGGATACACAGTGTTTCGCAAGGACGCAAATGGACATCGGAGCTTCGGGGACATGTGAGTATGTTTTGTTTTTGTTTTGTTGTTTTTTTCTTTTCCTTCCCCAGCTTCCTTACGGTAAAATTGTACATCCTGGACAACCCCTTTAATATGCAGCGGTTCATGCTGCATATAAAGCCACATTCTTGACTCTGTTTTTAGCTAGTGTTATCTCTAATTCTTTTACAGCTAGTACTTCAATCTTGGCAGCATATAAAAGCTGATAATCTCCGCTTTCTTATAACCTATTGGTATAAAACTGGAGATATAGCCATTTGTAGTGACCATCCCCCCCCTTTGACTAATGGGAGCTTTACAGCCTGTTTTCTATTAAAAGGAAGCTGAATAGGTTAATAAAGAATAATAAAAAAAGGGTCACCCCCCCAAAACACACACACACACACACACACACACCTCTACTAAAATTGGAGTTACACTTTAAGCTGTCTGGTGAATGGCTGAAATTTTAAAGCATAAAGTGACAGTGGTGAAGTTGTGTGTTTTTAGGACAGATCAAAACAATGGAATAAAATATGGTAATGTGAACCTAACCTAAGCCTAGATTCACATTACAGAGTTTCATCCATGAAACATCATCATGTCTGTGTCAGTGCCAGATTTATCAGCCTGAACAATGTGCAAGTAAAGGGAATCTTAGCATTCCAGTTATCTGTGAGACCCTCTGTCCTCTAGTGATTATAGTACAGGACAGGACTCCTAACAGCATAGATAACTATAGTGCTAGGAGTCACTCTCCCTGCACACTCTTCAGGCTGGAAATCTGAACACGGGTGAAACTTGGTCGTGTGAATCTAGGCTTACTGGTAAAGGTCCTGTGAAACAATCCGTGAGCACTGTATTTCTGAACTGCCTGTACTGATCAGCTCTCTGAGGTGCAGTGCTTCATGTACTTATTGTATGGGGCAAATCACAATGGGGTGGGCACCACTAATTAACCAATTCATGGCAGGGTGCTGTACTTGTGCATTAAATAATATAACATCGTAGCAAAGGCAACACATGTAATTTTATTATATGTTTGCCTTTCCCTGGTATACTGTTTTGTGTACTGCATTGTATACTGTAAAGTACTTTGTTTTATCAGTATTTTGCTGTGTTCACTTCTGTAATTTTACTATTATATAACTCTTAGTGTATAAGCATACTCCTTATATGTTAATACATTATGGTCTGTCGTTATGGTAATACTTGATGTTTGTTTTTGTGGCTAAAAGTCTAATAAATGTACAGGTTGTACAGAACATGAACATACCACACATGCCTTTGTCTCCAGAAATCCATCAAAACTTTAGGAATACAAAAAAATGTTTTTATATTGTACAGATTAAGCCAGGGGTAGGCAACCTTTTTTGTTTGGCGTGCCGATTTTAATTAAAAAATCAAAGATGAGGTCCTCGGAATGCCGGTCAATAATTGTAAGTCTGACGACCCCTAAACTAAAGTCATATAACACAAACCATAACACAGAAGTGCTGCCACCAGATGCTTTAGGACACATACGTTTACTGCTATTTCCTGGGACGCTTCTGTACTCTCCGATTAGAAGCAATAAAAGTCCATGTACAGCCCCCAATCAGTGGTAAATGTGTCCAGGAGCACCGTATGGCGGCATCCTTATGGTGAAAACACACTACGTATGTGGATGCAGCTATATTCTTAGGCCACTGGAACTTTTACTTCGATGTAAAACTGGTGCATTTTTGCACAAAAAAAAAAAAAAAAGCCTGAGTTTTCTATGCAAAAACACACCGTTATACAGAATAATGTCCAATAGTGGTCCCTGCACACGGTATTTTGTCCCACAGCCATAGCAGTCCCTGCACACAGTATTATGTCCCATAGCAGCCTCTGCACACGGTATTTGTCCTGTAGCGGTCCCTGCACACGGTATTATATCTTATAGCGGCCCCTGCACACAGCAATATGTCCCATAGCGGCCCCTGCACACGGTATTATGTCCCATAGCGGCCTCTTCACACAGTATTTGTCCCGTAGCGGTCCCTGCACACGGTATTATGTCTCATAGCGGCCCCTGCACACGGTATTATGCCCCATAGCAGCCCCTGCACACGGTATTATGCCCCATAGCGGCCCCTGCACATGGTATTATGCCCCATAGTGGCCCCTGCACACGGTATTATGCCCCATAGCAGCCCCTGCACACGGTATTATGCCCCATAGTGGCCTCTGCACACGGTATTATGCCCCATAGCGGCCCCTGCAAACGGTATTATATTCCATAGTGGCCCCTGCACGCGGTATAATATTCAAACTTTTTATAATATTCCAATTTGTGCCACTCACTAGCTATTATTATACAGTGGGGTCTCATCAGACCACAGAATATAATAAGTGGAGGGGGAAGAGAGGTGACAAACATAAAAACACAATGTACTCACCATTCCACACTCCGCAGCCGCTCTGTTCTCTTCGGGCGCTTCTGCCTGTAGTCAGCGACTGCTCATTGAGTCTCAGGGGTCACGTCGCATCATTATGTGTAATGACGTCAGACGCAGACGCGACCCCTGAGGCCCTGTCAGCTGACTTAAGGCAGAAGCGCCTGAAGAGAACAGAGCGGCTGCGGAGCATGGAATGGTGAGTGACATTGTTTTTTATGTTTCATCACCTCCCCGGAGACTCCGCTTATTATACTCCAGGGGTCTGAAGAAACCCCACAGTATAATAATAGCAGTTTCGTTTTGGCCGTGTTTGGTCCAATTGAAACTGCTGGGTGAGGACTCCGCTGCCGTGCCAGTGAAATAAGCCTCGCGTGCCACTCTTGGAACGTGTGCCAGGGGTTGCCGACCTTTGGATTAAGGCAACATATTTTTTTGAACAGTATGAACATTAAAAATAAACTTTAAAACCATGAAATTAAAAACTTGTGAATAAGGTTACACTTAAAAGCTTACACAAAAAAAAACTCTAGGAGGGAAGTAATTTTTTGGTTACCACCAGGGCTGTGGAGTCAGTAATCCAAATCTCCATAAATTCTGCACAGACCAACTCTTGATTCCTTCACAAATTGCTGACTGCCGTGGTCAGTCAGAAGCAGTATAAAAAAAAAAATAGTGGCTGGATTCACACCAGCGCTCGCTCTCCATTGGGGATTTCGTCCCCCATTCTGCATGAAATATGTGGAGAGAAAAGTTCTGCAAGCAGGACTTTTATCTCCGCATTTTTCTGGCAGAAACCGAGCGGAACCCATTATAGCGGATTGGGTCAGGTGTGGACCTAGTGTAAGAAAGTAAATATGTAACAAACTATGCATCAAATTAATTATACAATATCAATCATTTTATAATATATCTTAAAAAAAAAAAAAAAATATACATTTTCTTTTGGGGACAAAGTCGGTAACTTGGATACATATTCAACATTGCCAGTATTTGACACTTTGTAGCCAATGCTTATAGCCATAACTGAGAGCTTCCGTGGTGAGCCACACAGATGGGTCACCTGAGCTATGGTTGGGGACCACTGCTATATAGTATCACTGGGCATCATTTATGTGTTCTCTCCACACTAGGCCACATCCTCAGGAATAATCAGATTGTGTTACATAAACAGATTGTTATTTTATTTATTTATTTTTAGAGCTTGGTAGGAAAAAAAACATGGTGATCAGCAGGTGTAATTTCTTAGGCTGTGTTCACATGGAGTTTTTTGGCAGCGGATTTTGACGCGAAATGCGCCTGAAAAATCTCCTCCCATTAATTTCAATGGGAGTCAGTATCGTTTTTTTTTCCTCTAGTGGCTTTTTTCCGCTAGCAGGAAAAAAAAGCAACATGACCTTTCTTGCCACGGATTCCGCCCGCAGTGTCTGTGGCTCGAGCCGCGCTCCTGATTAGGTCCATTCATCCAGGCTTAATCAGGAGCGGTTAGCCGCAATGGAATGCTGATGCACGGCACCGGAATCCCATCGCGGCTGACCGCGGCGCAAACTCCAGGGGCGGAAAATTTTCTGCTGTGTGAACACACCCTTACTGATGTGAAATATTCCATGTTATGAATATCTTGGACATTCCTATCTAGGCCGTGTACCTATGACTGTAGCATGTAATGAGTATTTCTAGGGATGTGCTATAAACATCAGGTACAGACTTGTGTAAAATGCGTGTGTGGTGAGACGTTCCACTTCTAGTGTTATTCCCATCTCTCAGTTTCATTGCTCATGATTATAAAATAACAATTTGTGTGTCAGTTCCTCCTGGCTTGTAGGAGCAACTTATCCCTGATCTCACATGATGTTATATAGCTGCCGGTTGAATGGTCAATTGGACATCAGCCATTCCCCAGCGACCCCATATTCATGGCTATTTGGCTAGGGATGAATGTGTTCTGAATGAAGACAGGGGAATAAGCCACTGCCAGCGGTGAATCTCCCTTGAGAACAAAAGGTTGGGTATATTGATTCATCAGTCCCAGACCTCCTACTTTCGACATCTGCTATAAGAGGATATAACTAATACACCACTGTACACGTTAAATAGTAGACCAGAAGACCTTCATGCACCTAGCAACTTAACAGTTTGCGGCCTTGTGCTAAGGAACATCTGACAAAATTTCAAATGCCAGTGCAGCAAATCTTAGTCAAATGTTTTCCAACGTTTTTATTTAATATATACTTATGATGAAACAATTTTTTAGGTAACTAAATGACCATGGAATCTGGAGCAGAGACGCAGCAGAGTGGTGATGCGGCTGTGACGGAGGCCGAGGCCCAACAAATGACTATTCAAACCCAACCACAGATTGCAACCTTAGCACAGGTATGGTATTCTAAAAAAGACTTTCTTAAAGGGATGAGAAAATGGCATATTGTTTAAAGGGGTATTTCAATGAACATAACTGTATTAACATTTTTAGACAGTTAATAGTTAATGAGGACCTTTCATGTCGTCATGAACGTGCGGTTTTATATACCGCTAGAAAGCCAACAGTGCGCTGAATTCCGTGCATTGTCAGATTTCCTGGTATGTGCCCCAATGCTGGAGATATCGTTGCCGTTAGTTTCTCTCCACTGTCTGAAAGGCGTTCCTCATAGCTCAGTGTTATCGCTGGGCTGTGAGGAATGCTAACCCAAGTGATCACGCTGAGCTATGAAGAACGCCCTTCAGACAGTGGGGGAGATATTGGTGTCGAAACTAATGGCACTGATATTTCCAGTACCGGGGAACATACCGTGGAAGCCGACAGTGCACTGAATTCAGCGCATTGTCGAATTTCTAGCAGTATGTAAAACCGCACGTTCATGAGGACATGAAAGGTCCTCTTTAAACATCTATGTAAATATAAATAATCAAAAAATTCTGCAGGCTTTTAAAGACTTTTGCTAACCATCTTAGTGCTGATAGTCTGTTGTCTTGATCGGTTGCCAATGGATACGACTGTGAATGCAGGAACGTTTTATACTCTGAAACCCAGCAATGATTTCCTTATTGTGGACAGGCAGACACTGCATGGATGAGAAGATAACCCAGCCACAATAAGGAGGTCCTAGACCATAGAAAGTTCCTGCGTTCATGGTCATATCCAGTAACAACCAATCAATACAAAAGGCTGTCACCACTAAGATGGTTAGAGAAAATCTTTATTCAGAAAAATGTTTTAATTTAAATTTGCAAAAAATATATAACTTTTAATTGTCTACATATTTAAATATGTTTATATTCATGGAAATCCTCCTTTAGGTTAAGGCCCCACGTTGCGGAAATGCGTCTTTTTTTTTTTTTTTTTTTTTTTTTTTTTTGCAGATTTTGCTGGTTTTTGAGCCAAAGCCAAGAGTGGCTACAAAAGTAATGGGAAATATATAGGAAGTTCTTATCCTACTCCCTTCTGCTCAATCCACTCCTGGCTTTGGCTCAAAAAATCTCTAACAAAAAAAGCTGCGTTTCTGCAAAATGGAGCCTCAGCCTAAAACAATGTGTTTAGGTATGACATACAACCCCTTCTGTGACTGCCAGCTGTAGCCCTCCAACCCTATAATTGACTACGTCTATTTCCTCCCCCTCCCCCATCAGAGAGGGTCAAATCACTGCCTCTGTGATGTCAGGGTGACTTATGATACCAAAGAATAAGTCATGGTCTGTAATGATAGGTTTAAGAGTAGCTCTGTAAGGAGGAAATGTCACATGATCTGACATTTCTTATTTTGTGGATTTAGAGAAGGAAGTCAGTTGTGATCAAAATACAGTGTCACAGATAAAGAGAGTAAACAGCAAGTTTCGGTCATGTATTTGCCCTTGAGCATCTGGCCAGGGAACAGTAAATTAGCAAGTTTCAGCCTCTGCATGTATACAGTCCTCATTCACAGTAAACTAATATCTTCAACATTATCACTTTATTTATAGACATTTTAGACTTTTATTTTAAAAAACAAAACCGTTTTATTACTTTTCTAACAAGTTATTTACATGTTTAAAGATTATTTGATATGTCATATTTTGCCATAATAGATTTCCTTTTAATCTTAGGTTTCCATGGCAGCTGCTCATGCAACATCTTCTGCTCCGACTGTTACATTAGTCCAACTTCCAAATGGACAGACAGTACAGGTACACGGGGTTATTCAAGCTGCACAGCCCTCTGTTATACAGTCTCCACAAGTGCAGACAGTGCAAGTGAGTCAGCTATTTTCACATTTTTTATTCTTTGAATAAAGTGGACTATTTAACACCTCCACTATCACTAGCTCTCTGCAACCTTTAATACATGCCACTCCACTAATTCCAGCACAATTGAATTTCTTTTTCTCTAGCCCCCAGCGTCCCTGGAGTTTGATTCTGTGCCTGATATTCTAATTGGGCTTTCTACTATTAAGTGGGGGTCGTAGGCTCGAGCAGAAAAAGGGCATGTGATTGTGAACACTGACAGTGACCGCCTCTAATTGGACCATGTCAGAGACCTCAGAACTGAACAAACTAAAACTTACTGCATTGCTTGGGAATGATGGGGACTAGAGAAAAATGTCCAACAGTGCTGAATCAATGGAACAGCGCCTATTAAAGGATACAAAGAACTGGCGTTGGTTGAAGTAATGAAAAGTCCTCTTTAACACGTTACAGTGAAAATGTTATTTGGCCACAGCCATGTTAAAGGAGTTCTGAGACTGATATTTATCACCTGTCCTTAGAGTAGGTCATCGTGATCAAACGCCTAGGACTCCCACAGATCAGCTGATTGAAGGGACAACAGGGATTTTGTGGCATCTTTAGTTACTTACAAAGCAGATTACTGTATGTTGTATTGTGACTGCTTGATATTGTAGCTGAGCCCCATTCATCTGAATGGGACTGAGCTTCAGCATCGCCATGTGACCAATGGACGTGGTATCACTGGCCTGAGAAGAGTAAGTGGAATTAACCCAAGTGCTGCAGCCTCTTCAAATTGATGATCAGCGGGGTCCTTTGTGTCAGTTTTTACTAGTCTAACAATGATGCTCTATCCTAAGGATAGGTCACCGATATCATAGTCCTGGAAAACCCCTTTTAAAGCTTCAAAGGTACTTCTCTTACTATATTAAATTTGTTATATAGTCACTAAAACTTCAACAAATGTTGTATAAATTAATAGTACAGTGACTAATGGGTGAAGCTATCTGCTGTGATGTCTCATATATACTGAACACAGAAAATGGAGGAGACTTTATCTCTTAACTTTCTCTCTTACTCAGAAGCATCAGCAGAATCATATAGGACAGAGGAGCCATGATGTATATAAAGCTGTTGGAGTGCTTACTCTTCTCCCTTCATTTTCCATAAGCTTCTATTGTGATCTGTTTATTCTTCTGAGTGTTTTCAGTCCTCCTTGAAAAATCTAGAACGATTCATCAGATATTTTAGAGTGAATGGCAGTTTAGCAGGAAAAGAGCCAGATAAGTGGTGAAAGAGGCAATTGTCTCTAAGATATAAGTTTATTTGCCTGCACTATTGATTTATGTAAAGATTTGTTGAAAAGTTAAGGGCCATTTTGGTGCCAATTCTTTAGTTTCTATGGCAATCCCCTAAACATTTCTGCTAAGATGTAGCACAAATAAATTGAATGGCTCACAATTTCCTTTGTGTAATGCCCAGTATAAGTATTTGGTCCATTTTTGTATTTTCTATTGTCACATTCAAAAAGCCATAACTTTTTCATTTAATGTTGATGAAACCGTATGAAGGCTGCTTATTGAGGAACGAGTTGGTACTTTTCTATTGCACCATTTTTGGGAAACATTTAGCTTATTAATCATAGTAGCCCTCGCATGGTATAATATGCTCCACAGTGGCCTCTGCACAGTATAATATGCTCCACAGTGGCCTCTGCACAGTATAATATGCTCCACAATGCTCCTGCAAAGTTTAATATGGATTGTGCATTCGCATTCCATATTATACAGCGCTACATGATTCCCCGCTGTCCACTCTTTGGAGGTCCCGGCTGGCACAAACTCTTTGTGACGTGTATTGGCCGGCATCTACTCTTTGACCTGCCCCCCAGGCCCATTACACTTAGCTTTGCTTCCTTTCAGGTCCGGACCTGGGACGTCATTGACGGACGTCACCTCCTCCTTATGACGTGTGCGGCCAGCCGGCACAGGCAATGATGAGGTGGCCTTCCAGTGATGATGTCCCAGGATTCGGATATCCACAGGAGGAACAGATAAGTATAATGGGGCAAAAAATGTAATATATGTAAGTCACATGACCTACATATATTACAGTAAACTAAGAAAAATGAATAATGTTATTTAGAAAGTTCATTTAGCAATGAAGTAGAAGTTTAGTAGATACAGAAGATCTCATATAGCATACATCTAATTATACGTATTATATATATTATTAAACATTTCATAAATGATTGATACAGGTGAATATAAGAAGCTTTGTAATGTCCCCCTCTTCTTATTGTTACTTTTTACATAGAAGTCTGTTCACACACAGTTTTTTGGAGGCAAAATCTGCCTCAAAAAAAGCCTCCCAGCTCTGATGCTTTTATTTCCCCTCTATCTTCACGCAGATTCTGCCTTACAAATCTCATTGAAATGAATGGGGGGGGGGGGGCAGAAAAAAAACTACCTTTTTTTTTTTTTTGTAGCAGTTTTTGCAACAAAAAAAAAAAAACGCTTGTTTTTTTTTTTTTTTTTTTTTTTTTTTTTTACTCCTATTCACTTCAATGGGCTTTGCAAAGCAGAATACGCCTTAGGGGATAGGACTTGACACTTCTATTTTTTCCTCTAGCTGACAAAATGGGCTAGAGGAAAAAAAATCTGCCTGACTTCCACTGAAAAGATGAAAGGGAGAGTTTGAAGGCATTTTTTAGGTGAATTCCACCTCAGAAATCTGTCTGCAAAAAATTTGTGTGAGCTTACTCAAAATGAAAAAAAAAAGCCCTATTGGCACTGCTAAATCTTTCAAGGTAATGCTCCATCACCTCTCCTCTCCATAGCCGTTTGTGTGTGAGGTAGAGTATGGAGACAGATTCTATATTAAGAAGTAGTCTGAGAGAAGCTGATAAGGAGGAAAGCAGTCTAATAAGTAGAGAAGGAAGCATTTTTTTTTACAGAAGACCTTTCGCCAACAGCTCCAACTCTTGGCATCCTTCAGTGGTGCCTCTCCGCTGTCTAGGACTATCCACGTAACAGTAGAGAGCATACTGTGGTGAAACTAACAAATGATTGCTCAGGAATGAAAAGGGCTAAAGAAACTCCAACCGTTCTGGAATCAGCAGAGTAGCAAGGATGCAAAGAGTTTGTAGTTGGTGAAAGGTCCTCTTTAAACGTCTCCCGTTGCAGAAATTTTTCAAGTTTTTTGTTTTTGACTCCCCACTTTCCAAAATCCACAATTTTAAGTTTCTGTTCACAGTGCTCTATGAGGGCTTGATTTTTGCGGGACAAATTATCACCAGCCTTGGACCTCCCTCTTGGTGATCCACTATAAAATGGCTCCATGGTCAGCTTTGATCGCGGCATCAGGAAGGCCAATTCCCACAACTGTGGAGACCTGACGGCTATGGTGGACACTCAGCTTCTGAGCACCTGCCATATTTAATAATCCACCATGCTATTATGGCGGATTGTCGGGAAAAGTTTAATAAGTTATATTACCAAGTTTCTCATGTTCCGTTGTGATATTCATTTATGAAAAGTGGTTTTATGTTTGGAGATATGCTTTTAAATTCTAGATTTTTCTTTTCCTAATAATTGTATAATAGAACACTATAACTTACATTACAACTTTGCATTGGTCTTGGACCAATAGTAGCCGCTACACTGCAGCACCTTGTGTTCAGTACTCAGAGCTTTGTATTCAAAAACAGCCATTCAGAAATGATTGTAACTCCTTTTACTCCAGCATTTGTGGCATAGAAGCGTAATGCATTGTAGAGTTTTTCTAAAAGCGGTACTTGGAGTAGGGAGAACCAGTTGGAACGCCCTTCTGCCAGTGAACTGTGAAATTTAGACCCCCGATATCTCCAGCCCCGGGGCACATACCGGGAAAGCCGGCAGTGCGCTGAATTCAGCGTGCTGTCGGCTTTCTAGCGGTATGTAAAACGGCATATACATGAGGACGTGAAAGGTCCTCTTTAATGGCTACAGCTGTATTTACAGAGTTAGACGGAGGGGTCACAGGGAAAATACACTGCAATAGAAAAGATTTGCAGTATATAGTATGAGTAATCAAACAGCCACATTGTAAAGTCCCCCTAAGGGCACTAAAAATTGAAGAAATTTAAATATTGTTTTCAAAAAGCTAAAATTCCAAATTCCTCTCTTTTCCATTTTAATATGTAAAATGGGAAAACATATAAAATACATAAATAATATCTCCATATCAAAAAATGTCCAAACTTTTTAAATACTTTTATATTTGTCCTGGACCACCAGGTTTTGGTAACCAACAAACCCCCACTACCAAAGGCCCCCACATACACCCAACCCCTAATTTTTTATAGTAGTAAAGAATTATAAAGACTACATTCTTGTGTTCAAACAGAAACCCAGAATAAAGGTAACGTATCCTTTTTAGAGCGCTTTAGGGGCGATCATTTGGGGAATATTTACTTACCCAATATCACATGATGACCAATAAATCTGGTGCATCTATAAGTCTTAACGCTTCTGCTGTAAAATGTTACTCCACTTTCTCCAGCACCCACGACTGAAAGCGATTGCACAATTTTTTGGTTACTTTTACATTGTCAGATTTGGTAAGTCTGGAGTACAGACAGCTAGATGGGTTAATCACCCCCATTTTTCAGAAGTGGAGTGAGTGGTGTAAAAAAAATTCAAAAAGCCACAAATCCTTATTTTAATGACTTCTTAACTTCAGAATTCTGGGGTGCAGGGCTTCATATGTTCCCCCTCCCCATTCCAGTCATTCTCCTCTGATGTCCTGTTGAACAGCTGTAAGTGAATAGGAATCCAGACAGAAGGGAGTATCACAGCTCTGTCCTCCTTTCTGAATAAGTTGATCCTTGAGCTCCTGAAGTAGGATTTCTTTTGGTTTTTACTCTAGCCAGAAGTCATCCTGCCCATTGCACTGAAATAACATTGTCTCATCAGCAGTGCCGAGACGTGTTACCGAGCACTACTATCCTACGCTCTAGATTTCTTTTATGGGAAATAAACATTGGCTTGCACCAATGTGGTACCATCTAATACGGCTATACATGGCCCAAATATTTATTGCTTATGAAAGGAATTTGGAGAGCAGTTCTAGTGCCAAGGAGAGAGGATGCCTGGTATAAGGTGACCCCTTGGTGACAGTACTGGTATTAGCCTGTCCAAGATCAGGCAGGGACGGAGGCCTACAGAGATGTATACATATGACTAAGCATAAGAGAGGCTTGTGGTGACGCAACACATTTTAATGCTGTATTAAAGGAATTTTAATGAAGTTCTCACTTGGGCACTATGATGCTTCATTTGTATTATTTATCTCATAAACTCCTTACGTTGCTTTGCCAAGTTTAGTTGTGACATGACTGCATCTGACAAGTAAAGGCAACTAACAAAATGGGTAGTCAGATATTTGCAATATTGGAACATGTGTTCATTGTACAATGCTTACGGTACATCACTGGTTTGGTTTTCCTTTTTTGTGGCATACATTTTCATAGGGTGCTACAAAGTATATACCCCAGATTTGCTTACACAGTTGCATACTTTTGTCATTGACTCAATGTAAAAAAAATAACAAAACTTTTCAGTATAACTCTGTAGTCTTCAAATGTGATGCGACTCTACTTATTGTGTTCCTAAATACAGTAATTGACAGTAGAAATTTACATCTTCTCATGTTTTTGTGATCAGATTTCCACAATAGCAGAAAGTGAAGATTCACAAGAATCCGTAGACAGTGTTACAGACTCTCAGAAGCGCAGAGAAATTTTGTCAAGACGACCCTCATACAGGTATAAAAGTAGCTAATAACTTTGTTCTAATATCTTAAGATGAATTTATTTATTTATTTTTTTTGCAAGTAAAGAAATTTAACTTCTTAGGGTTTTGTAACATACCAGGGGTATTCAAGTTTGCCCTGAGATTTGTACTCTTTAGCGCCTTATCTCCACGGGTAGTAAAAATATGGCTGCATTTTACTTAGCTGTTCGGGAGAATTTGCCAAAATCATGCCCAGTTGTGCAACGGTGCTTCCCGCTCTGAAGCTTTTTGCAATTGTCGTACCTCACAGACTCTGCATGTCTTCTGTACGTAATACTGATACAAGATGAAGCTATGGTTCTCTGTAGGATGCAGACAGGTATATATATGGTGGGGATAGTTTAGGTGCCAGTCACACAATGATGCAAGGTGCACAATGCTGGACCATTGCTTTATCTGACATCAGGTAATGTGGCCTTTTTGTGATTATACCTTATAAGGATGTCCTTTGGCAGTGACTTGCACATAGCTCACCATATTAACATATTATTAACTGCTCCTTTCAGGCAGTGCTCCCCTGCTATGTGGTCCAAATGCAAAAAGCAGCAATGAACTCTTAACATTACAAGTACAAAGGGCATGCTGGGGGGAAGAAAAGCAGGAGGTCTGTGAGGGGGGCCTCCATGTACAAATAATTTTCAGATATCAGGCTGATCCTGCCATAAACAGTTAAGTGAACTATTATCTGATGTCAGAAACCAGCTTTAGAGAGTGACTATGATCATATGCTTCCTGTGCATGATGTTGGAAGCAGAATGCTCTATAGTTTAGCTCACATTGATATCAAGTATAGGCTATAAAAATCCTGGACATCTCCTTTAAATATGTTTGTTGCTGTATAAAGAGACTTCCCTAAATTCACCCCTACACAGCAGTTTAGATTGTAGAAAGCTAATCAGTGAAATCGTCTTTTATTGTCTATGCAACATTTTAAAGTCACTAACTTTATATCCACAGAAAAATCTTAAATGACCTTTCTTCAGATGCCCCTGGTGTACCAAGAATTGAAGAAGAAAAGTCTGAAGAGGAGACATCTGCTCCAGCCATTACAACAGTGACTGTACCGACACCCATCTACCAAACCAGCAGTGGCCAGTATAGTAAGTATTGGACAGATTTATAATTTTTTTTTTTTTTTTTTTTAAGCAGATGCATTTCAGTGTTTTATGGCTTATGAGCTACCTACAGTAGTAGTGATTCTTTTAATATATGTAACATTTTTTTTTTTTTTTTTCATTTCATTAGTGCTCTATATAGCCGTTGGAGCGGTTTCCATTCTCTGCCCTCTTAAAAAACACCTTTCATGTCCTCATCGATGTGTGGTATAATATACCACTAGAAAGCCGACAGTGCGCTGAATTCTGTCTTCCCCGGTATGTGGCCTGGTGTTGTAGAGATTGGTGCCATTAATTTCGGTACCAATATATCCCCATTGTCAGAAGGACAGGCCTTACTGTGTTCCTTAACCATCAATGTCATCGCAATGTCAGTGCGCGGAATTCAGAGCACTGTCAGCTTTCTAGCGGTATATAATACCGCACATTGAGGACATGAAAGGTCCTCTTTAAAGAAGCACTCCATCAAAAACATTATACTTTTACTATGTTGGTCAAACCATAGTTGTCAGCCAGTTATAATGAAGCTAGAGCAGGAGTTGGAGTCAGTCAGGCTGTGGAAAGATAGGAATCAGAATCTGCAGTTTAGCTTACTGACTCCACAGTCCTGGCTGTGGAACAGTGTAATTGTCTCTTTATTCTCCTAAATAATCTGAGACTATAAGTATACAGTTAGGGAAGCTGCTCTGTGAACTCCTTCATTACAGCTGTGTGATAGGAACCATCTGCTCTTCAGTAGTTAGTGACTGCTTCTATCTCCCTCTGTGGAGATTCTGTGTTAAGCTTTCACATCTGCGTCGCAGTCTCTGTTGGAAACTCCGTCGCAGAGAGAAAAGTCCTGAACAGCGGACTTTTCACTCCGCTTTCAGTATGAAAATGGTGGACCCCATTATTGTCAATAGGGTCTGCCTTTTCCCACGGGTAACCACTGTTTTAGCGGTCCTGCTCTCTATCGTTCAGGTTACCTGGCAGAACCAAACGACTGAGAGCCCGGTGCAGATGTGAACCTAGCCTTAAACAGTTAGTAATACAGGAAATCTAAGATCTGTGCTATAAAGCGTGCCAATACTTACAAAACAACTTTACATGAATGAATAGTACATATGCCAATAAGTTCATTTATTGCCTCACTCTGCAGTTTTTGTGGAAAAGACGTTCATTTTTTATGTTTTTATGTACCTCAATGCTAACTTTTAATGAATACTGCGATTGACAGGCCTATCTGTATAAGTGTCGGCACTTAGTAGGACATGTGGCCGATGTGTTGCAGAAATCCTCCTCTTCAAAATGCTGGACACATGACCAATTTCCTGTGACTAAATAAAATATTTAAAAATGCAAGTAATGTGTAGACTTATCTCTACTCTAGAGATGAGTAGAAACCACATCAGTAGGTCAATGCCTACTACCTAGCTTATCAGAGAAAGGAGCATTGTTAGGTTTAAACATGTGGCAGGCATAGTTGCTTTTCAGACTTAGTCCTTTTTTTTATACTGGTGTGAAATACAGTGCCTTGCGAAAGTATTCGGCCCCCTTGAACTTTTCAACCTTTTGCCACATTTCAGGCTTCAAACATAAGGATATAAAATTTTAATTTTTTTTGTGAAGAATCAACAACAAGTGGGACACAATCATGAAGTGGAACAAAATTTATTGGTTATTTTAAACTTTTGTAAAAAAAAAAAAAAAACTGAAAAGTGGGCGTGCCAAATTATTCGGCCCCCTTAAGTTAATACTCTGTAGCGCCACCTTTTGCTGCGATTACAGCTGCAAGTCGCTTGGGGTATGTCTCTATCAGTTTTGCACATCGAGAGACTGAAATTCTTGCACATTCTTCCTTGGAAAACAGCTGGAGCTCAGTGAGGTTGGATGGAGAGCGTTTGTGAACAGCAGTTTTCAGCTCTTTCCACAGATTCTCGATTGGATTCAGGTCTGGACTTTGACTTGGCCATTCTAACACCTGGATACGTTTATTTGTGAACCATTCCATTGTAGATTTTGCTTTTATGTTTGGGATTATTGTCTTGTTGGAAGATAAATCTCCGTCCCAGGCTCAGGTCTTTTGCAGACTCCAACAGGTTTTCTTCCAGAACGGCCCTGTATTTGGCTCCATCCATCTTCCCATCAATTTTAACCATCGTCCCTGTCCCTGCTGAAGAAAAGCAGGCCCAAACCATGATACTGCTACCACCATGTCTGACAGTGGGGATGGTGTGTTCAGGGTGATGAGCTGTGTTGCTTTTACGCCAAACATATTGTTTTGCATTGTGGCCAAAAAGTTCGATTTTGGTTTCATCTGACCAGAGCACCTTCTTCCACATGTTTGGTGTGTCTCCCAGGTGGCTTGTGGCAAACTTTAAACGAGACCCTTTATGGATTTCTTTGAGAAATGGTTTTCTTCTTGCCACTCTTCCATAAAGGCCAGATTTGTGCAATGTACGACTGGTTGTTGTCCTATGAACAGACTCTCCCACCTCAGCTGTAGATCTCTGCATTTCATCCAGAGTGATCATGGGCCTCTTGGCTGCATCTCTGATCAGTCTTCTCCTTGTTTGAGATGAAAGATTAGAGGGACGGCCGGGTCTTTGTAGATTTGCAGTGGTCTGATACTCCTTCCATTTCAATATGATCGCTTGCACAGTGCTCCTTGGGATGTTTAAAGTTTGGGAAATCTTTTTGTATCCAAATCCGGCTTTAAACTTCTCCACAACAGTATCACGGACCTGTCTGGTGTGTTCCTTGGTCTTCATGATGCTCTCTGCGCTTTAAACAGAACCCTGAGACTATCACAGAGCAGGTGCATTTATACAGAGACTTGATTACACACAGGTGGATTATATTTATCATCATCAGTCATTTAGGACAACATTGGATCATTCAGAGATCCTCACTGAACTTCTGGAGTGAATTTGCTGCACTGAAAGTAAAGGGGCCGAATAATATTGCACGCCCCACTTTTCAGTTTTTTATTTTTTACAAAATTTTAAAATAACCAATAAATTTCGTTCCACGATTGTGTCCCACTTGTTGTTGATTCTTCACCAAAAAATTAAAATTTTATATCCTTATGTTTGAAGCCTGAAATGTGGCAAAAGGTTGAAAAGTTCAAGGGGGCCGAATACTTTTGCAAGGCACTGTAACTGTTTTGTAAGGTACTTTAACATGGCAGCATTATCATTTGTATTTGTAAGCCAAAACCAGGAGTGGGTCCAAAACATGGAACAGATTGAAATCTTTCCATCGTACTTTTTCTCTGTAGGTTCAATTATTAGTTCTGGCTTTGAAGTGGTTTTCCAGACCTGAAAACGCAGTGTATAAATGCCTAATATCACCAACTCCAGTTCTTTACATCAATTAATAGCTGCTGCTCCACTGATCCTGGCACGGTTGGATTTTTTTTTCTCTAGCCCCCCACCATTCCTGAGCAATCCATACTGTTAGTTTTGGTGTCTGATGTGCTATTTAGACTCTGCACTGTCAAGAGGAGCAGGAAAAGGGTGTGATTCTGAGCTCTGACACTGGCTGCCTCTGATTGGAGCTCTGAATCACACCCCCTGCCTGACACTGCCCTTCTGACATTATAGAGCTTAAATAGCATGTCAGGCACCAAAACTACCTGTGCTTGTCAGACCCTCCCCTCCATTTTCACATCATTTTACATTACACCATACACAGAAGCAGGAGAAGAATAAAGAGATGCCGGATTTCACAGAAACAAGCCAACGTTTGTTAATAAAGTATATTACAAAATGTATTAATGAAACAAATACTGCCATAAAATCAAAACTTGTCCGAAACTTTAGTTATGATTTAAAGGTTATATGTAAGGAATTTGCATATGCAAGTTCTGTATATTCTATCCTTGGAACACTTTGACAAAGCATACTTAGTACAGATGGAAAAAGCAGTTTGTTTGTTTGTTTGTTTTGTTTTTTTTAGTCTTTTTATGCAAAACACACCTTTTCTATGTTGTATATTTTCTGTTTAGTTGCCATTACTCAGGGAGGAGCTATACAGCTGGCTAACAACGGTACAGATGGAGTTCAAGGGCTTCAGACATTAACTATGGCCAACACAGCTGCAACTCAACCTACAATCTTACAATATGCACAGACAACAGATGGTCAGCAGATACTTGTTCCTAGTAATCAAGTTGTTGTACAAGGTAAGAGAAATGATGACATCTCATATACAGTTGTGTAATTCTGTTGTATTTAAGTTGTTTTCTGTAACGTGAAAGGGCTGTCCAGTTTTTAAATTTATTGGTGACCTAATCCTTCGGATAGGTCATCCATAGCAGATCTGGTGGGATGTGTAACTAATCTTTTATTGCCAATCTATCCTGAGGATAGGTCATCAATAATAATTTAAAAAAAAAAAAATAGTCAAAAAGCTGGTGGGTGGGCTTTAGCTGTTTGATGGACAGGGCACTATGAAATACCTTACTAGATACCAGGAGAGATTATTTATTATGATTACTAGAAATCTAATATAAATGCATATCAAATAATTTGCACAGTAAACGTATATTACATTACACAGGGTTAGAGAGAAAAACAAACTTCGGCTAGGTTCACATATGCGTCGGGGTAAACCGCCAAAAATCGACAGAGAGAAAAGTCTGCCTGCCGGCAGAGCTGTAGATACCGAGGGAGAACTCCGCCCCCCAGAGAGCAGTGAGTCAACCCTCTGACCTGTTATCACAGGACAGGGACCAAGGAAATGATGTAAACAATGGGAGGAATAGTCTAACATAGTTGGCAAATGAAACAGCAGAACAATTGTGTGATTTACATCCCTTATTAGGGTAAGAACATTTCCAAAATCCCGCCTAGGGGTGGTGGCCTTACAATTTTTCTAGTAAAACTGGGGTACCTTCAAAATCGTGCAGCTTTTGGCCACTGCATGGGGTGTCTTCAACTACTTGCAGCAGCTGCTCAGTCTGTCCATAGCCTTGTGTGTCTGTGTGATTATGGCTTTTCTTTCTGGTCCTATTTTCTTACTTTCTGTATTAATTTCTCTGTCACATTGATAGTGGCTAGTGACACAGATGAACCCAGGGGTACTCAAATAGTTTTAATTAGGGTCCACTTACCTCCAGTCTACAGTCATGAAGGCATAACACTAGGTTCACACTAGCGTTGGGGTTTCTGTTCTTTAGGTCTGCTTGGGGACCTGAGTAACGGAAACCCAATCCCCTTAAAAAGCAGTTAATTCGTCTATAAATTTTAGTAGGCCGAGTGGGTGTTAGCAGTTGGGGGGTGGGGGTCTCTGCATATTCTGGCAGTATCATTGGACAGTATCAAACTGTGCAGAGAGTCAGGTCCACTTTAAGGTTCTCAACTCTGCTTCTCCCTTTGTCATATCCTGATTGGGGCAGCAAAAATAACCTGACAAGTTCTTTAAGACTTGAGGTCAGATTTTCCTCCAAAATGAATGTGGATGTTCTTTGTTATATATTAACTTTTATTTTATAATTATGTTTTTACCTCAGTGGTCTGAAAAGGCCCCTAGGGGTCTTAATAACTTTTGTAATTGTCATATAACTAAACTTTTCTACTTTATCAGGACAAATTATCCCTGTCAGGTTAGGGCCACACAGCAATATGCCATACAATGAAATAAATGCAGTTGTCTTTTGACTCTCAGGTTGCTGTGACAGATGCAGTTTACATCATCTTATGGATTTTTCATCCTAACTTTATTTATATTTTTTAGCTGCCTCAGGGGATGTACAGACTTACCAGATACGTACGGCACCCACAAGCACGATTGCACCAGGCGTGGTCATGGCCTCATCTCCTGCAATCCCTGCTCAGCCTGCTGAGGAAGCTGCACGGAAAAGAGAAGTGAGACTAATGAAGAACAGGTAGGGTGTTTTTTGTTGTTTTTGTTTTAAAGTTTTCACATTGTTGTGTCTCTTTACATGGCCCTATTATTAGGCTAGTTATCAGGAATCCCTGACCCTCCGAATAAGCACTACATAACATTGATGTATATACAAATACTATTACAACAACTTTGACTATATGAACTACAATGATGGCAGAAAATATGATCTACAGTATTCAAACAAGGGCCTAACCCTGGAGAATGTGTTCTTATAGGTTTGTAGCCAATACCATTATTTATTTATTTATTTATTTAGCCAAGATTAATCTAAACTACATGGCCAAAAGTGTGTGGGCCTCCTCCTAATGACCGAATTCACGTGTTTCAGCTATATTTCACAAATTTCATATAAGAAAGCTCACACTCATGCAGTAGCCAAGAACATTGTTACTAGTATCAGTGGTACTGAGGAATTCTGTGATGCTAAATATGGCACTCTCATAGAATGTCCTCTTTGCCACAAATCTTCCCCAGTGAGGCGGAAAAGTCTGGGAGTAACACTTTGGCTTTTAAGCAATACAACACTGAAACTCAGAGCAAGAACACTTGTGCTGAAGCGTATGGTGTGTAAATATTGCCAGTTGACATTATAGACAAGAACTGCGCATCAGAAGCTTCATAAATTGTGTTTCAGCATTTTTGAAATAGGATGTTCAGTAAGCTCTGATAATGTACATGTGATGGTTGGATGTCAATGAACTTTTGCTCATAAGGTTTAGATAGTTACATCCTTTTTAGACTTCCTTCACTTGGGTATTTTTGTTCCGTGAAGCACAGACTGTATGTCAGCCATATTTCCTGGACTGAACACTGAGCACAGACCCGAAACTCCAAGCATCATAGTCTTGTTAAGAATGTCAGGACTACTATTCTTGTGTTACATGGCAGTAGTTCCACAGGGGAACAGGAACTCCTGCCATTGTCAATGACTATGCTACTTGGAGTTTAGATCCTTGCAGTGTTCGGTCTGGGAGATATGGCCGACATGCAGTCTCTGTGTCTCAGACCGAATACACCCATTGGAAGCATATCTAAAGCATTTTTTTTTTTTTTTTTTTTGGTGGGGTGGGGTTGTTTGTTCAGATTACTGTTTGTTTGTAACCGGAGTTTTCTTTTTGTACTTACAGGGAAGCTGCTCGGGAGTGTCGCCGGAAAAAGAAAGAATATGTAAAATGCCTAGAGAACAGAGTAGCTGTCCTCGAAAATCAAAACAAGACTTTGATCGAAGAACTGAAAGCACTTAAGGACCTTTATTGCCACAAATCTGATTAGGTTTATGATCCCCTAATGAGGAGAGAGACTGATTACCTGTAATCAGATGAACTGTATTTTTTTTTGTTTTTTTTATGTTTTTTTTTTTTTTGTTTTTTTTTTAAGAATTTCATTTTCTATATCCCTTTTTGCGCAAAACTGCCTGACAGCAACTACAGGATTTCATTCATCTGTGCTTTCTGCATTAAACTGTGAATGCTCCTAACTCCTGCCTCCAAAACCAAGTGAGTTAATAACCTTGTTCAAGATCAAGAAGACAAGAAAAAAAAAAGACATTTTATTATTTTTTTTTTTTAATCCAATTTTGTTTATTTGCATTTCTGCTTTGCCCTTCCTGTGTTTACTCTACATTGTTAATGCAGGGAAGGTTTGTGTACATATATATGTATATATATATAATGCATTCAGGCGTCTTTCACTGATGTGGCTCTTAGTACAATTATATACTGTTTTATCGGAGCTGATTACAGACACTGCCTTGCTTTGCCCGTCTACTTTACTCCACAATGCCTGGCCCAAGCATAGATGAGAAGATTATTGATGTATCCAACTGACTACACAACATGTGGAAGGTTACCTTGTTAATGTCCTATGGAGTAGATACGTTGCGTTTTGGGGATGATTGGTCTGGCTTGCTAGGTGGCTGCTCCAATCATTTGACAATTCACACATACTACTCTTACTACATTAGCGACTGTGCAAAACTTTATTGAATTGTCTGATCTAAGCACATGAGGTACATTTGATAAGTTTTAAAGGACTGAGGTTGAAGAAGGACGTTAAAGAAGCACTCCTTGTTGCACAAGGATATATTAAAACTATTGTTATAAATTTCTTGTATACCCTGTTTTCTCCTAAGGAAAGCAAATTGTCTAAATATTCCTTGAACAGCGACACTTTATGGGCAATTTTAAACCTGCAATCATTTCTTTATGTACTGTACCTCTCTAAACTCAAATCCCTATCACCAGCAACCTATTGTGGGATATTTGACTCCACATTTGTATTTATAAATTGGATTCTTTTTTTGTTCCTCCCTTGTGCCCAGTTTTGAAAAGATGATAAAAAAAAAAAAAAATGTGGGCACATCCCCATTGGTTTACTGTTAGCCTCTGCTCACCGCAACATTTGAAATCAGCTTACTTTGTGTTTTTGGGATTTGTTGGTCTTGTAAAATATTTTATGTTGAGTAGAGTTATCATGTACTATTTGAAATACATTTTGTATTTTAAAACTTATGATGTATTGTTTGCATCAGAACATTTTTTACTTTGTGTGCAGGATTTCGTTGTGCTTATGTGCTATTGTATATACCTTATATTTTAACTTTTTACACACATATATATTACTATATAAATTGAATTTCTGAAAATTCATACATTTGTAATCTTAGAATATGTTTCAGATGTGTTTAAGATCTGCAAGTTCTATTCTAAGTTATGGTATTAAAATTTACAAGGGATTTTTAGAAACTGGTAAGGGCTGCCGTTTCACACTGGAAGCTGATACCAAACAGTTTGTTCAGCATATTAGTTATCCTTTATAAAGAAAATATAAAATAAATAACAAAGCCTGCCTTCACATAGCATTAAGAATGGTAGCCATGTTTTCTCTGGAAAGTAAACTGGCAACTGTAATAAATCTCTCTAATTGTAACCAGCACACAGGATGCATCTGGATAAAGGTACTTTATTTGTCATGGAAGTGACCTAACATGCATCTGTACATACAGTGGCTTGCAAAAGTATTCATACCCCTTGAACTTTTTCACATTTTGTCACCTTACTACCACAAACTTAAATGTATTTTATTGAGATTTTAAGTGATAGACCAACACAAAGTAGCACATAATTGTGAAGTGGAACGAAAATGATACATGGTTTTCAATATTTTAATCAAATAAAAATCTGGAAAGTGTGATGTGCAAAAGTATTCAGCCCCCTTATATCAATACTTTGTAGAGCCACCTTTCGCTGCAAGTCTTTTGGGGTATGTCTCTACCAGCTTTGCACAGCTAGAGACTGAGATTGTTGCCCATTCTTCTTTGCAAAATAGCTCAAGCTCAGCCAGACTGGATGGAGAGCGTCTGTGAACAGCAATTTCCATGTCTCGCTACAGATGTTCAATTGGATTTAGGTCTGGACTTTGACTGGGCCATTCTAACAAAATTATTCTTTGATCTAAACCATTCCATTGTAGCTTTGGCTATATGTTTAGGGTCATTGTCTTGCTGGAAGGTGAATCTCCTTCCCAGTCTCAAGTCTTTTGCAGCCTCCAACAGGTTTTCTTCCAGGATTGCCCTGTATTTAGCTCCATCCATCTTCCCATCAACGCTGACCCGCTTGCCTGTCCCTGCTGAAGAAAAGCCTCCCCACAGCATGATGCTGCCACCACCATGTTCGACAGTGGGGATGGTGTGTTCAGGGGGATGAGCAGTGTTACTTTTCCACCACACATAGCACTTTGCATTTAGGCCAAAAAGTTCAACTTTGGTTTCATCTGACCAGAGCACCTTCTTCCACATGTTTGTTGTGTCCCCTATATGGCTTGTGGAAAACTGCAAATGGCACTTATGTCTTTCTTTCAACAATGGTTTTCTTCTTGCCACTCTCCCATAAAGGCCAGATTTGTGGAGTGCACGACTTATAGTTGTCCTGTGGACAGATTCTCCCACCTGAGCTGTGGATTTCTGCAGCTCCTCCGGAGTGACCATGGACCTCTTGGCTGCTTCTCTGACCAGTGCTCTCCTTGCTCAATCTGTTAGTTTAGGTGGACGGTCCCGTCTTGGTAGGTTTACAGTTGTTGAATACTTTTTCTATTTTTAGATGGTGGATTGAACAGTGCTTGGTATGCTCAAAGCTTGGGATATGTTTTTATAACCTAACCCTGCTTTAAACTTCTTCACAACTTTATCTCTGATCTGCCTGGTGAGTTCCTTGGTCTTCATGATACTGTTTGCTCTCTAGTGTTCTGTAACAAAGCACTGAGGCCTTCACAGAAGAGGTGTATTTATACAGAGACTAAATTACACAGAGCTGGACTCTTAACTAATTAAGTGATTTCTGAAGGCAATTCATTGCACTGGATTTTATTTAGTGGTATCTAAGTACAGGGGGCTGAATACTTTTGCACATTACACTTTTCAGATTTTTATTTGATTTAAAATTTTGAAAACCATGTATCATTTTCATTCCACTTCACAATTATCTGATACTTTTTGTTGATCTATCACTTAAAATCTCAATAAAAATAAATTTAAGTTTGTGGTTGTAAGGTGACAAAATGTGGAAAAGTTCAAGGGGTATGAATACTTTTGAAAGCCACTGTTTGTATTCTTGTGATGGACCTGCTTGTGTCAATGACGAAAAGGAGAGAATGTGTGCTCTATCTTTTAGGCTCCTGCGTTCATTACTGCCACCTCACTCTGTGGCTCTTATTCAGGATGCCTAGGAGACAAAGCCTTGACTCTTGTCGCCTTTATGAGTCGTGCACAGCTTGGTACGTGCTGCCCTCTCAGTACAATATACAGTGTTCCTTCAAGTTACAGTATTAATTTTCTTTGTATATTGATAACATTGTAACTTAAAGGGGAATCTGTCAGGGCAATTTGGGACACTAAACCATCCACACATCCATTTGGTCCTGGGGTTTAGTGTCCCAAATCGCCCTGTTATAACGCAATCCATGGCTGTATTAAAAATAAAAAAGCTTTATGCTCACCCTGCCGCTGTACTCCCCGCGCCTGCGCAGTTCTTCAATGAAGCCAGAGGCGTACTCAGCCCCGTTTGCCATTGAAGAAGCTCATGAATAAGCTGGACTGTTCTCGCCAAACAGCGTCGATCAGACCCTTCTCTAGGTAAGTATAAAGATTTTTTTATTTTTAATGCGCCTGCAGATTGCATTACAGGGCAATTCGGAAACTAAACCCGAGGTCTATAAGGACCTGTGGGTGGTTTAGTGTGCCAGATTGACCTGACAGATTCCCTTTAAGCATCTGTGGGAAACTAATAATTGGTTCCAAAGTCCCCAGAATGTCAACCCCAAATAATCTAAATAAGCAGGTAGCTAATGCAGATAAAGCAGATGTTTACATGGAAAAGTTAGGAAGTGCGGAGGGAAATTAGTGAATCATTTTGAAATCCGGACAGAATCTTCTTTAGGAACCTGTACAAGTACATACAGTGTACCAAAAATATATAGTGAAGCCATCCTCCCCAATGGCCCAGAGGAAGAGATCATCCTGTTGCAGGTAAAGAGATTGCAGAACATGTAGTGAACTACATGTGTGTGGTATTGTATTCTGAATGTGGTCTTCAGGTTACAATGGGGTATGAAAAGTCATTGTGTGTTGAAAATATTGCAACCTGAGGCCATTGTAACTTGAGTGACTGCAGTATTATGAAATTGTGACATGTTAGGAAATGATTAAAATAAAGTAGTATACTGAAGGTAAGCATGTAAAAGTGGTTTACACCTCCAAAGAAGAAAATGTTCTCTAGTTATTACCTTCGAGGTATTTGACCAAAATGCCATTTTCTTTGTGATATGTTCTTTTAAACTTTAGAAACATTTAATATGGTAAATTGTTCAGAACCTGTTTGTTTCTTACAAAGGTCACCTAAGGAGGTATTTTACAGAAAAGTATCGCTACAGTGTTAAAATTCTATTCTAGGTGAGACCAACTGCAAAACTGCATCAATCTTCAATATATGAAATTGGATAATAAAAAGCTGCATTTAGTGATGGTTATAATGCCAGAGATGTAACAAGGTACCTTTTTTGGGGAGAGGGAATTGTCCTTGAAGTAACTGTTGTTCCAATATGGATGATGCTGCAAACTTATTCCACTCTCTTGGGCTTGTCACAGCCGTATGGCCTTTACAGTAGGCTTTATTGGCAAACCGTTAACTCTTGTCACAGGAACCATTTTGTAAACCTAGACTGAAAAATAAAAAAGGGTCTTTTTACTACATTTGCAGCATTTGTTATCATACCGTACCTACATTCTTTGGTCATGTGCACTGATGTGTTAATTTTATATCCAAATAAAAAGGGGGGGGGGGCTATTAAAGAAAACTGTAAAGAAGGGTGGGCTATTAAAGGAAACAGTAAAGAAGGGTGGGCTATTAAAGGAAACCGTAAAGAAGGGGGGGGGGCTATTAAAGGAAACCGTTAAGAAGGGGGGGGCTATTAAAGGAAACCGTTTAGAATGTTGGCTGATTTAGCAGCATTCAAGAGGAATTCCACACAAAATGTAAAATTGAGTAAAAATGGATGTATATTAGTAAGTTAGAAGTTACAGCATTAACCAAAGAATGGCAATTGTATTTTACAGAGCTATAAGCTTATTTCCATTATGTTGCAGTGGCCATTTTTGTTTTTCTCTCTCAGAAGGTCATTGGATCTTATCTGATTACACTTTACCATCAGTTTCTGAGAAGTCATTTCAAAGATGACAGTAAATATGGATAAACTTCCTGTTGTACCATTTTGGAGTAACGGAAACCACAATGAAACAAAAAAAAAAGCCAATATATTCAAGTAAATACATTTAATGTTTTTTTTTCTTATTTACCAACATATAAATGTATTTTGCAAGGAAAACCTCTTTAGGATGGGGCCCCACTTTGTGGAAACGCCGCAGTTTCACGGTACCTGCAAAGTGGATGGGATTCTGGCTAATCCCATCCACGCATTTCAGAAAAATATCCGCCGCAGAACTGCTTTGATTTCAAAAACTTGCGTTTTAGTAAATTCCAGCATGTCAAATATACCAACAGAAACGCTGGCGTTTTCTGTATAGGTAGAATAGGAACAGAAGATCTGCAGAGGAAAACTCTGCAGACTTTCTGTGAAAAGCGCAGTGGGAAAAAAAGGGTTTCCGTCGTGGTCTTTTCTGCACTGCTTTTTGGCTGCAGCTCACTACGTGGGGCCTTAGCCTTAACCCCTTCTCACCACACAGGCATTTTTCGATTTTTGTTTTTGACTCCTTGCCTTCCAAGGCCACAATATTTTTCCATTCACAGGCTTAATTTTTGAGGGACAAACTGGACAAACTTCGTAATGGTTCCATTTAATACTCAATGTACTGGGAAGCTGGATAAAATTTAGAATGGTGTGGAACTGGAGAAAAATTGCATCTGCGTGACTTTTTTTTTTTTTTTTTTTACAGCGTATACTGTGCAGCCAACATGACTTGTCACTTTTATTCTATGGGTCAGTACAATTCCAACGATACCAAATTTAGGCTAAAGCCCCACGTAGCAGGCAGCAGCAAAAAAAAAAAAAAAAAAAAAGCACTGCAGGGAACACCGCACTACAAACGCATCACGGTTTTTCCCGTGGCACTTCTCATAGAAAGTTCGCAAAGATCCTATAGGGAAACCACCAGCGTTTCCATTGCGCGTATTTCCACCTTGCAGGGGACTGTAAAACACCGTGATTTTTGCCAAAGCGTTTCAGCCGCGGCCAAACCATGGCGTTTACGCCACGTGGCGCCCGGCCTTAGATGATTTTTTGTTTTTTTACCTTTTTAACCCTTTAAAAAAAAAAAAAAAACATTCAAAAACTTTGCAAAAAAGATCTTGGAGTCACCATATTCTGACACACTTATATTTTTGTGTACAAGGATGCATAAGGCATCATTTGTTTTTGTTTGTTGCTGTGACATTCATTGTGTAGGAAAAATATTTTCATAAGTTTGGTCACTTTATGTAGTTCTATATATATTCTAGAGAAAGGGTGGTTTCAATTTTTTATCTATATATTTTACTTTTAAACTATAATTTTAAGACCCACCTAGGGTTCTTGAACCCCAGGGGGTCTGATCACTAATACATCGCATTGCATGCTAATTCATTACAAAATTACAGCACTTCTGCTACAGACTACATAGAGCAGCCAGCAATAGCCTGGGAGCCTTCAATATGGAAAATTGCATCAGTCAGGTTTAATGGGAGGGGTTTACTGCCTGTGATCAGTGTGGGTACAGATTGCTGGCATTGCTGTGGGTTTTCCACTGTATAATACAGCATAGACATGGTGGCCACTGAGCTCCTGAGCAGCTGCCATATTTAAATACATCGCTATACTATGGCGGTGGATACTGGGAAAGGGTTAAAGCTTACCAAGAAACTTTGTAATATATCTGCCAGCAGCAGCCTCCTACTCCACCGCTCCCTTCCCCATTGAGGTCTGTGTATGAGGATGAATACACAGTTGAATCTTATGTTAAAAAAAAAGCAGTCAGTAAAGGAGTAGGAGAACAGCTTAATAAGTGGTAAAGGAAATAGATCTTAAACACTTCAGTGCCTGGCCAAATTCTCTGGTTCAGGACCAGACATGTTTTCGGGTTCTGCTTCAATTATACCTGTATGGAAAAAACCAGCGATTCTGTAGGTATAATTGACATGCTGCAATTTACAAAAACATGTCTGCTGAGGATATTTTTCTGCAGTGTGGGGATGGGAGTACACTACGTGGGTCGCCAGCCTATAAATTTATCATTTGGGTTATTCAATTAATTTTTGCATCTTTTCTCGGTGACACATAGGGCTTTATTTTTGCATGTTTTTTTATTTATTTATTTTTTTAAACCTGGGAAAATATGACCAAGAGGGAAAATGTCTTTTTCATGTTTAAAATTTTTAATTTTTTTAATGTCACAAATTGCAAATAAAACACTTTAAAATAATTTAACCCCTCTTTTACGGTAATTTTTTTTTATCACGCCTGTGATGTGGGCGTGGTCTTGGTGTATTTTTTTAAATATTTTTAAAATTATTTTACTTTATATTTTTTTTACCTTTTCTATTTATTTATTATTTTTACATTGTGTCCCCATAAGGTCATAATATATATATAAAAAAAAAATTTGTGAGGGGGTGGGGACTGATTTCTCCTGTAGCCCAAGATACAGGAGGAATATAGCCTCCTGCCCATAATGGCCCTCTAGGACCCAGCAGCTCTAACAGTCACTGATCCCTGGCGGATCACGTGACCGCCGGGTCATAATGCGGCTCTCATAGCTGTGTATACAGGGCTCATTGAGCACTGTGTATACAATGATCGGGGAAATAAACTGTCCCTGCCTTCTCTAGAGGAGCTCCAGTTTTAGTAACAGCTGGCTCCCTGCTTCTGAAACTGCGCGATTTCATGCAGCTGCTTAAAACTACAAGGACGAGAGGGACCACCCGGACTTATATAGTCTATAGGCGGTCCAGAAGTGGTTAAGATATATTACAAAGTTTCTTATTCACATGTACTATTAATTTATTAAAAGTTGTTTATAGCTGGAGGTAAAATTAATGTTAACTCTTAAAAAAAAAAAAAAATTGTGATGTACTTAAAAGCATTTTTTTATGCTGACACCCTTAACCCCTTAGGGACCCAGCCTAAAAGTACCTTGAGGACACAGCCTCATTTTGGGTGTACCCTGATCTATGCTCGCACAGCTTTTTTTTTTTTTTTTTTTCTGGTGATTAGCCATATAAGAGCTTGTTTTTTGAGGTATGAGATGCATTTTGTAATGACACCATTAACTAAATTTTATGAACACTTTCTTGGTGGATTAAAAGAAAAATCAATTCTGGCATTGTGTTTTACCTTTTAAATTATTTTCCATGCGACGTACTGCATAAGTAACACATTACCTCTATTCTATGGGTCACTACAATTACGGCGATACCTAATTTATATTGTTTTCTTAAGCATTACTAATTTTGCAGAACAAAAAACCATTTGGAGACTTAAATAGTTTTTACATCGCCATCTTCTGAGAGGTGTAACGTTTTTTTTTTTCGGTTGGCAGAGTTGGTTGAGAGCTTATTTTTTGTGGGGTCAGCTGTGCTTTTTATTGGTACATATGACTTTTTGATCACTTTTTATAGCATGTTTTGAGGTGCAATGAAGAAACATTACTTTTTTTTTTTTTTGCAACATTTACCATGTAGGTTAAATAATGTTTTATTTTTATTGTATGGGTTGTTCTGGATGCGGCAATCCCAAATACTTTGAATATTGCATATTTTTCCAAATTTCCTATTTTTCATAATTAAACAAAACATATCAACTAAAATTTAGCACTAACTCGAAGTCTAATTTGTCATGAAAAAAAAAAAAGCAAATCATTAAAAAAAATGAAAAGAAAAAAAAAATCTACAATCAAAAAAACAAATAACCAAAATATGTTTAATTGTTCTTGTTTTTATTATCGCAAACCAGGAACACATCTTAAGTAGGCAAATTATAATAAAATTTAATTAAGCTAAGGCTCCCTAGTCTGATCTGGTGTGGGATGTCCAACACAAACCTCCTGCAGCAGACCCTCTTGTGGATGGATTTTGCTGTTACTTTCAACCTTTTTGCTGTGAAACTACAATTCCCAACATGCTCCATTCGCTTCCATGGGAGTTCCAAGAACAGCAGAGCAAGTATGCATGCTGGGAGTTGTAGTTTTACAACAGCTGGAGTGCCGAAGGTTGCCTACCCCTGCCATAGTATGTGTTTGAAACCCACAGCACCAGACACATTGTGCTGCGGGTTTGTTAAGTAGCTTTTTCCATTGTTCCACCATTGGGAGCTTATCTCCCATCCATCCAATCGCTATAACCTTTCTAGTTAGGAACAGAGACTCTCGTAAGACGATATGTGTATGATGTGTCCAGGTTGATTCCTCCAGAAGGCCTAATAAGCAGACTCTTGGGGTAGCTGGCACCAGAGTCTGAAGAATACTAGACAATGTAGATATGACTTCCATCTAAAGCAAATTAATATTAGGACATTCCCATACAACATGCCAAAAATCAGCATGTAGGATAGCACATCTATGACATGTCATCTGGGAGCATCCTATTATGTGTAGTCACATCAGAGATAATTAACATTGATGTACAAAGCATAGCTGGGGCCACATACAGTGGGGACTCTAGAGCTTCCTCCCAGTCCTCCAGTGATAGGTCAGGGAGTTATGATCTCCATTTGTCCTCCACTCCCAGTTGAGTGGATGTCAGTTTGGTGCCTAAGATATAGGTGTATAGAGCAGGGATTAGTCCCCATGAACCCTGAGAAATGAACATATCTATCAAGGGATAATCTGATATTGAACATTGTGTACCTGGGAACTGGCTTTGAAGTACATGCCTCAGTTGAAGATACCTATAGAATGAGGGTCGCAGTAATTTTTTGACATCCTGTAATTGGGAATAAGATTTAAGAATACCATCCTAGTATGTGAGAGCTTGGGTCCATGCATCAAGAAACAGGTGCTGGACGCTACAGAATTTAGAATGGGGTAGATCTTCTTTTCACGGGACTTATTACCTGGTGTAGTGATATATAGGCCTAAATATTTGAATGCCTCTGCAACAGGCAAATTATAATAATGAGAAGACCACTCAGAGTCCCAAAGAGTCATCAAGACCAACTTGCTCGAATTAATGTGAAGACGGGAGAAGGGGGAGAACTCCTCCAGAAGCTGGATAACCCTGGGTAAGGAGATCTCTGGTTCAGCCAAGTATAACATAAGTTCGTCTGCATATAGTTTAATGCAGTCTTCCAGGGCAAACCCACAGTACACAAGATCTTGCCTCATACAAAGGGTCAAAGACTCTATCACGAGGGCAAAAAGTAAAGGTGATAGGGGACACTCTTGATGTGTGTCTCCGACCCAAATTAAAAAAAGAGGAGCAGTGACCATTGACTAGTAGGCTGGCTCTTATGGTTTGTTTTTTTTTTTTTTTTTTTTTTTTTTTTATACAGGGCAGACCCACATTTTATGAACCATGGCCCAAGGCAAAACCTCTGAAGCACTTCCAGCAAATATGGCCATTCCACAGAATCAAAGCCCTTGGCTGCGTTCAGTGGCAGCATGTTAATCTTATCTTACCTGTGAAAATACTGAATTTTCCCCATAGACTTGTATAGTGGGGGGGGGGGGGTGTTGTAAGGAAAAAAAATGTAAAACACAGTTTTTAGATTATTAGAATTTGCAGAGGTCAGTGATGGTGGTCGGACTACTTAGGAGAACAGGGGATTTTTGTTCCATGTTCTAAATTGGGCAGTACCACCACCACCACCACCACATTAATTTCATTTGGAGTCCCAGAGATGGCTGGAGTACAACACTCATCTATCTCTGGTGCTCACATTGCAAAGGAGAGAGGTGTGCGTGCTGCCCGACCACACCATGACCAAGTAATATTTTTGATATATGTATTTATATTATATGTATTTCTGGCCCATCACAGGGTATATGACCCCCTTTTCCTGGCCCATCAGACGGTATATGACCCCCTTTTCCTGGCCCATCACACAGTATATAACCCCTTTTTTTTTTTTTTTTTTTTAGCCACCACACAGTGTATGACCCCTTTTTTTGCCCCCACAGTATAAGAACCTTTTTTTTTTTTTCTTCTTTTTACCCCCCCCACACAACATATGATCCCCCTATTTATGGCCCCCACACAGTTTGACACCTTTTATACCCCCCCACAGTATATGACCCCCTGTTATCCCCCCCACCACCACACAGAGTAGTGGCCAATACTTTTCACTTACCTATCCATGCTTCAGTCCTGGCCGCCCTCTGCTGCCGCCTCCAGGGTGCGCTATTGCGATGCTGAAGAAGGCCAGGACGCTGTACGTAGCGTCCTGGCCTTCTTCAGCATCGTGACTTCAGTGTAGCGCCGCCTAGAGGAGGCAGCGGACGGCGGCCAGGACAGGATCATGGACAGGTGATTAAAAGTATCGGCACCTGCTTATTGTAACAACACAATAAGCTGCCGATACATGTCACCCAAAATGTCTTGCCGTGTCAGGGTGGGTTCACACTTGCGCTTGAGTCCGTCCGCTGCCAATCCTAGTGGAAATCTCGGGAAACAGGATAGGCATCGGATACCAACAGGTTAGTAACGCATTGCTTAAAAAACCCATTCATTTGAATGGGTTTTTAAAGCAATGCGCGGGTGAGCGCTTACACCCTCTACGCCGCAAATCCAGTTTTTTCGTCGGAAACAAAGTCGGACATGCAGGACTTTGTGTCCGACGAAAAAAACAGCTTCACAGCGCAGAGGGTGTAAGCGCACACCCACGCATTGCTTTAAAAACCCATTCAAATGAATGGGTTTTTTAAGCAATGCGTCGCTAACCTGTCGGTATCCGATGCCTATCCTGTTTCCCGAGATTTTCACTCGGATTGGCAGCGGACAGAAACAGTCATGACTCCCTGAGATATTTTGGGACCCTAACCAATTGATTTTATTTCCCTCCAGTGGGACCTGAAAAGACAGGTTTTTTTTTTTTGTTAAAACATGGCCTCTCTTCTGGGAAACCTTTCCTCAAGCAAAGCCCAAACACATACTCTCCAGAAAATTTTAGTGGACGTTTTTGATTTAGCTTCTCCTTTTTACTAGGAACTAATCTACAAAGCTCTGCGAGAAGCATTTGACAAAGCCCCAATCTGGCTGTAAATCTGACTGATTTAGCCGAGGCGTGATTCAGTAGCGGCCTTTAACATAGGCAAAGAATCAATGCCTTCTAAGTGGAGTATTATTTCTGAGGGATGAGTGTCCTATCGCCGGGGACCTTACTGCCGGTTCCCTTAGTAATCAAGAGAACAGGGGACTGAAAGTTTCCCTAAAGCCTCCTTGTGAATGGAGCGCCAGTCCACTTGTATGACTGGCGCTCCATGCACTTCTATGGGGCTGCGGCTGCTGCTGGAGATTACAGTTCTGGCAGCCTCATAGAAGTTAATGGAGCGCTGGTCACGCAGGTGGACGGACGCTCCATTCACAAGGAGGTTTTAGGAGGACTTTAACATAGGCAAAGAATCAATGCCTTCTATTGGAGTATTATTTGTGAGGCAATTTTCTATTGAGGTAGCAGCGTTTCAGAAGGATCAAATAAAGGACGATTTCTGAACTGTTTAGATACTCCTAGCCTTTCACAGGATTTACCCACTCATCCTACTCAATCCATTCTCATGTACAGAATGAGACGAAGAGAGTAAATCTAATTTCGTCCTTTTATAGGCACTGACAGGATATTCTGCGTACACATTTCAGCAGTATCTTGGTTCTTAAATGCTAAGAGAGAAGACTGAATTTCTTCATTAACCATGTTTCTCAAACTATCAAGTGGTGTTTGTTCATCTTTAAGGACTTGCAAATTACAATCTTTACAAAGAGCCATTTTATAGGCACCAGACTTTTTTGCACAGATATTTTCACATCCTTCTTGCATCACATTTAGATTTATGAGATGTATTTGTCTCCGTTACAGTGTACCGCAGTAGGCTCCACTGGAGCAGGATGAGATGACGGTCTCAGGATCTGGGGACATCTTTATGGATGATGCAGATCTATCCATGGCTAATCCTGCCAGGTTTACATAGCTTCACAATGACCTCATTTCCAGTAGCATGAGTTTCAAGAACCTCCGCCGTACTGCCTCACTTCTGTCCTTACAGCCTGCCCATTCTAACCTCTGATCAATGAAATTTTAGTATAGGTGGAAGCTTGCCCCACTTCTGGGGCTCATCATTCTCTATGTACCCACCACAAGGCAGAGCAGAGAGACACCATTGGCTGCCACTGAGAAGATGATGCACAAGAGCTCCGACCAGGGAGGAGAGGTCCCGGGATTCCCCGTACTACTGGTCACTCAGGTACCATCAAATGCATGATATTCCGCCAGCCAGACACCAGGAGGATTCTCTCCTCTATTGGGACAAGAAAAACAATGGAGGGATGGGCCCTTTAAAGCCCTCTCTGTTTCCTGTCCCTATAGAGATTAAGGGTGACATCCTCCTGGTGAGGCGGTTGTGGCGGACAAAAAGGAAAAATTGCTAAAAGTGTTTGGTCATTTAGGACCAAAACACTCTGCCATGCATAGATTAGAGCTAGTTAAAGAACAAATCTGTTTTGTGTACGTAGACATATATAATAAGATATTGTGAGGCAGAAACAAGATACAAATGGAACAGTCTATAGCAATCCTTATCTGGAAAATATCAGTGTGTTTTAATCTTTTTAATCATCAAAACTCTTCTCTTTGAGGCTTCCAAGCCTTGTAGATGTAAACATCTACATTTTTGTCATAATGGACTTGATCTACAGTAAAATGTTTTCTCATCATATCTAGAAAATTGTGGTCACGCTGGTATCTAAGTCTACACGACAACAAGATCACAGTGTGCTCTGAACTCAAGTGGTTTATAGTCTTTAAAAGGTCTTGGAATGTTTCTTCAAGATAAATGATATCTGCTCCTAGAATCACATCAAAATGAGAAAAATGTTCAAGTCCGATTCCCCAGTTCAGTGGTCTCACAGACATTCTGTGATCTAGCTCTTTGGGAAGATTATTATAAACATTTGATTTGAGAAATTCCATGGCCAAGTCTCGATCGGTCACAGTAACATCGGCACCTAGGGAAGAAAACATTTACATTAAAAAAATATTTGAGAATCACAACAGTACTTGTATACAGATTCTGCAACCTTGGCTCCAACACAAGAATTTTTCACAGGCCAGAAATTTTTTTTTTAATAAGTTTTAATATTTAACCTTACTTAATTTTGATGAATACAGAAACCTAACATTTTTTATGTACAATATATACATAATATATTATTGTTGGTTAATTAATATTTTTCATGTGTATTAAATATTTATTTCTGACTACTTTTTGTGGAATAATTACAGTTTAATATAAGTTGTATGTATGCCTAGCATAGTGCTGGAGTAACTTGTTTCAGCATGTACTACATACAAATGTGTATTTTGTTAAGGAATCTGGATCACACTACTGAAGACCAGGTTGAAAACTAAACACAACTGACTTACTAAGGCTAGGTTCACATCTGCGCATGTACTCCGTTCGGGGCTTCCGTCCCAGAACCCGTTTAAAAAAAAATGTGGAGAGCTCCGCATTTTTTGCCCTTTCCAGGTGGAAACCCTGCGGACCCTATTATAGTCTATGGGGTCCGTGGGTAACCGCTTTTTTAAGTGGATTAGGTTTCCGTTTAGGGGGTACCAAAGCGGACCCCCCCTCCCCGAACGGAAAACTGAACGCAGGTGTGCACCTAGCATAAAACAGAACAAAAAAGTGACAGAGAAACATAATAAAATCAGTGATGTAACTAGAACATGCCCAGTGATGCCACATGTGATGCAACATGTCCACTTTTGACACAAATGTCATATATTGGCTTTAAAAATGCATGCATGCCAGCGATATGGTAAACAACTGGGTTGTTAGTAATTTTCTGCCATTCTTTGTTAAGCCAGCCCAAAGACAATCTCATCCTATGCATTTGTGTTAAAGGAGTTGTCACATTAAGGACACTTATCCCCAATCCACAGGACAGGGAATGAGTGCCTGATCGCTGAGGGCCTTACCGCCAGTTCCCTTAGTTATCAAGAGAACAGGGGACTGAAAGTCCCCCTAAAGCCTCCTTGTGAAAGGAACGTCGGTCCGCTTGCATGACTGGAGCCCCAATCACTTCTATGGGGCTGCGGCCGATATCGGAGATTACAGTCCCGGCAGAAGTGAATGGAGCGCTGGTCACGCAAGTGCACTTAGTCTCCATTCACGACAAGGCTTTAGGGGGACTTTCTCCTGATCATTGGGGGACCCAGCAGTCCGGACCCCAGCGATTGGACACATATCTCCTGTGCTGTGGATTTTTTCTTCTATTACAAAAGTAAACAAACATGATGAACGCTTTCTTCAGTCATGTGTTTTACATTATACTCAATAGGAAAGGAGCCTGCTCAGTCTGCATTCATCACTCTACTACCACTGATGTCTGTTGCTCTCATCCTATGACAGATGAGAACAATGGATGTTCACAATGAGACTGTGAACGTTATCTTATACATTGTGTGAGGTTTGTTTGCATTTATCAGATGTAAGGTTAAAAATACATGGAGAAACTTCCACAATAATAATAATAATAATAATAATAATAATAATAATAATAATAGTCCTTTAATAGTCCCACAATGGGGAAATTCAGTGTGTTACAGCAGCAAAGATAAGCAGATACAAATACAAATACAACATGTACAGGAATGTTCCAAGGTGAGAGGCATTACATTAATAGCAGACAGACAGATAGGACGTAGCAGGAGGGGGGGGGGGGGGATTTAACAGGCAGAGAGATATTTCAGTTCTCTGTGTGTAATGATCTCCGCTTAGGTCGGTGTTGGTTGTACAGCCTAACCGCGGTGGGGAGGAAAGACTTCCGATAGCGTGCCTTCTCACACCTAGGGTGGAGCAGCTGAAGCCTCACTCACAGTAAGAGGGATTTTCAAATACCTTACTACTTGGCCATACGGTTTTGCCGGCAATACCGCAGTTATGGCTGTATGTTTGTTTGAGCATAACTACACCATTACTAACAAAATTGTGCAGCAAATAGAAAGCCCAACTCATGCCCTTTAACCATGTGTGGCAACGGATCTATGTATTCTTATCCTAATACACTGATTTGTGATGTAACACTTACCTAATAATGCTGCCACAATTCCAACCAATCCGGTCCCTGCACCTAATTCAATTACAGAAGTTCCCTTCAAGTTAAGTCCCCCAGCTTCAAGGTACATGCAGAGAACAACAGCCTGAAATCAAAGTATGATACATTAATCTTATTCAGAACATTTTACTGTGTTCACATATTTATATTGTATTAAAATATATTTGAATGTCAAAAGTGTTATATGATTATATGTAACTAGTCATGAAAGGAAAGTATGATAGAAATACAGGTGCATGTCAATAAATTAGAATATCTTTGAAACGTTCATTCATTTCAGTAATTCAGTAATACAATTTATAATCAGCGTCTTCCATGATTGTGTGTCCTACTGAACCAGACTGAGGGACCATTTAAAGGCTTAGGAAACCTTGGCAGGTGACACACTGAATTTACAATACTGAACTTTTTCACAATATTCTAATTTTCTTAGTTTTGGGTTTTCATTAGCTGTAATCCATAATCAACATTTACAGAAATAAAACACTTGAAATAGAACACTAAGTGTGTAAAGAATCTAGAAAATATAGGAGGTCACTTTTTTAATTTAATTACGGAAATAAACGTTTCAAAGATATTCTAATTTATTGAGATGCACCTGTATAACAAAGGCACAAATGCCACGTGCAGTTGAATACATCAATAAACAACTGGTTTGTAACCATTACAAAACTGAATGGTTTTCGGGTGTATCATAGCTGCTTCTTGTCTGCCACGTTTGGCCTTACGCTTAAAGAGTCAATGGATACACAAGGAAAAGCTATAGCAGCACACCAGAATTCAGTATCAGCTCTCCAACAGCCCTCTGACTGAGATGAATTTGTCCTAGTATATACATAGTATATACAGCTTAGCTTACTTAGTTTACTGTAAATATATCCTTGCTATAAAGATGTATATAAAAGCAGGGAATGTTGGATTTCATCAGTCTTGGGGAGCCACCCGAGATTTCTAGCAATGACCACCTTATCTCTTCTCCCCATTTTAGAACATGTAACATATGTATGGGTATACTGAGATGGATAGTGGTTGTGTGAACAAGCTTTCTGCCCACAGGCGTCTCAAGTGTACAGCCTGACATCTTTATAAGTATGGCATGGCTGCATGGATACATACCGCATCCCAGACAACTGCTGCCACACCCAGCTCCTTCCAGTCCTGCTTGATCTGTATAGGGTGGTTGCAGAAGGTATAGGTGGTGCTGGAATTGTGAAACCTCTTCAGGCCACTCAGTATTTGGTCATCATATGGTACCAAAGCCATTTTAGCAAATCCACATTACATGCATGTGACCTACAACATAGTATATAACTGGATTAGTCACATAACTAGTTATATAAATACACTATGAGCCACATTTATATCTCTCTGATAAACTGCATTTACAGCATGAAAAGGTATAATAATAATACATTTTATTTATATTGCCTACATATGCCGGAGCACTTTTACAAATCATAAGGTTAAAGGACAGACAAAATGAGAGATTACAGAGTAATATACTAATTTTCACAGTGGGACTGAGGGTCCTGCTCACAAGAGCTTACAATCTATGAGGTAGAGGGGGTGACACAAGAGGTATCATAGGCAGCATAGGAGGTAGCATTGCTTATACAGTGGTCCAGCCCAAGGTCATTTTAACACATTGGTGGGCCCAGTGCAAAGGTTTCATAAGTAGGTCCCCATATCACCACCACTTAAACATACCTGACCCACACAAATTATAATGCCCTCTCAGTGGTCCCCACATAGTATAATGCCCCTTAGTGGCCCTGCAGCGGCATCACACATTAATATCCTTTCCCCAGTGGCCCCTTAGACATTATAAGTTGCCCTCACAGGATAAAGTCCTTCTCCTGGTGCACCTACAGTATAATGTCCTCCTCTTGGTTGCCCCCACAGTTTCAAGTCCCCCTCCAGGTCACCCCCAGTTTCATGCCCCCCTCTAGGTCGCCCACACTGTTTCATGTCCCCAATCTGCTCCTTCTGCTCTAGAACATGGTGTCTGCAGATCGTACTGCATTATATGTGAAGTTCTCTAGAAGCGGTGTACATCTAAAGACATTTTTAACATTCCTACCTTTCTATATCTGCTATATCCCAGTTTACACAGGAGTTCCCTGTGTACTTTCTCTACAGCTCTTCACAAAATTGTATTACCTGACTAATGAGTACACATGTAAGATAACATTATTTGTTTGTGTCAGAAGAATGATTCAGACCTTGGTGTCATTCAACAAACTTTTCATAAGTCAATAGTACATAGATAAGAAACGTGTACTATATCATATTACAGGCAAGTGCTTTGCTCTGCACTTCACATCAGACTTCTTCTGCACTGATCACTCCGCTGTACAACACTTTCTACCAATGTTATTTGTTAAAAAAAAAAAAAAAAAAAAAAACCTAACTAAATAAAATACCTGTGTGTGTGCTGAATGCTCCCCAGTGACGCTACCTTATCTCAGTAGTTCTTCATTATCCAGCTTTATGATCACCTTTGTTTTGATGCTACTTGGGCTTGCTGTGGGTGGAATTACCACATAAAGAACTATAATTCCCATTCCTTTCCCATCTTAAAGTACATCTGTCACCAGAATGCGGCAAGTCAACCCCGTGAGTAGATATTTAAGGTGACTTTAATCATTGTCTTCCTCTTGCGAATCGGTGCCTCCTTTGGCCAGATATCGCCATTTTTTCCATTTTTGTCCATATGAATTTTAGCTCTTTGGAGCAATGAGGAAAGAGCTCATATTGAAGAATTGAGCACATATAGACAAAAACAGCAATATCTCGGCAATATAGGCATGGTTCACAAGGGCAAAACATCATTTGACTCAGCTGCATTGAGGGCGGGCCTGACTTGCACATGAGATTGAAAATGTCAATCACAGCTAAAGGGATAGAGAATCCAAAGGAGAGCAAGAGCATTTCCAGCTGTTTTTAGGCAAGCCAGGCCCATTTTACTAGCAGACTGATTTGAATTTCCATTTAATTTTTTTTTTTTTTTGCTGGACCATTTTATTTAAGATATTCCTATATATATATATCTCTATACACACACACGGACAAAATTGTTGGCACCACTCATTTAATGAAAGAAAAACCCACAATGGTCACAGAAATAACTTGAATCTGACAAAAGTAATAATATATAAAAATTCTATGAAAATGAACAAATGAGAGTCAGACATTGCTTTTCAACCATGCTGCAACAGAATTTTTTTAAAAAGAAAACTCATGAAACAGGCCTGGACAGAAATGATGGTACCCTTAACTTAATATTTTGTTGCACAACCTTTTGAGGCAATCACTGCAATCAAACGATTCCTGTAACTGTCAATGAGACTTCTGCCCCTCTCAACAGGTATTTTGGCCACTCCTCATCAGCAAACTTCTCCAGTTGTCTCGGGTTTGAAGGGTGCCTTTTCCAGACGCCATGTTTCAGCTCCTTCCAAAGATGCTCAATAGGATTTAGGTCAGGGCTCATAGAAGGCCACTTCAGAATAGTCCAATGTTTTCCTCTTAGCCATTGTTGGGTGTTTTTAGCTGTGTGTTTTGGGTCATTATCCTGTTGCAAGACCCATGACCTGCGACTGAGACCAAGCTTTCTGACACTGGGCAGCACATTTCTCTCTAGAATCCCTTGATAGTCTTGAGATTTCATTGTACCCTGCACAGATTCAAGACCCCCTGTGCCAGATGCAGCAAAGCAGCCCCAGAACATAACAGAGCCTCCTCCACGTTTCACTGTAGGGACAGTGTTCTTTTCAAGATATGCTTCATTTTTCCGTCTGTGAACATCGAGCTGATGTGCCTTGCCAAAAATTTCGATTTTTGACTCATCTGTCCATAGGACAGTCTCCCAGAAGCTTTGTGGCTTGTCAACATGTAGTTTTAGAGATTATTACTTTTGTCAGATTCAAGTTATTTCTGTGACCATTGTGGATTTTTCTTTCTTTAAACAAGGGGTACCAACAATTTTGTCCACGTGTGTGTATATATATATATAGTGCCAGAAATATTATCATATAGAGATAAAATTAATAAATAAAATATCATCCTGGTGCAGTAATAAGAACAATGATCAGGTTATGTTGTAGGAAGGGGAAAGCATTAATGATTCAAAGCACGTATCACGTAACAGATTTCTTAAAGGGGTCCTCCGCTTTGAACAATCCAATTTTATTTGTGGGAAAACCTTACAGGAGGTGTTCAGTGCAGCTCTACCACATGGGAGATTAAGCGCTACACATGACCCATTCGAATCAATGGACTCCTTATGTTAAGCAGGACTTGATACGTCCTCCAGAGCAAGAAATGCCTTTGCAACCAACAAGCAATGAGGATCCAGAACAATTGACCCTCTTCATAGGGTATATGAAATTAGGTTTTCTTTTGCTTGTGTTGAAAATGAGACCTTTGCTGTTTCAGCAGCAGTAGAGAAGTAGTAGTCCACTTCTGATATTTGGGGGGGGGGGGAGGAAAGGTAACTATAAAATATGTAAGTACTAAATATTGCTGAAATGTTGATGCTTCTAAAACTCAGTATAAATGATCTAGTTATACACACTACGCAGCATATAGCCGTAGCATGTTTCCTACATGACCAAAATGTATTTCTCCCATTTTATCAGCTGTATTTATTGCTGGCTCCTGTAATAAGTATAGGTCACCTCACTTAGCAGGGCACGGACTGCCACTGGGGTTCGGTTATAAATAGCAGCAGCACATTGGCTGGAAGACATTTGTTTGCAGTTGCTGGCAGCTGCGATGAACGCCATATGTTTCAGCAGCAGATAAAGCGTAAGTAGGCAGCAGCTGCATCATAGCAGAATATTACTTTAGCCATTTGTTGCTTATATTCTTTGCAGACCTTTGAGCATTTTATAAGACTACATGGACAAAAAACGTGCAAATTGTATCAAACTGTTCTTGAAGGAATTACATGAATAAAGTGCACCTTCCGTGACGCACTCAGAATCATTTTAACATGTCAACACAGCAGTGAATTTTCCTGAATTTTACCAAGGCAAAAATCACTTGAATGGCTGTGGAATTCACATTGCTTTTCCATTTTTTAGTATACTGGCTGCCCAGCACTTCCTTTCCATGTAGTGACCTGGAAAGTGTGTACTTTGGACTTCCATTGTGTTCTAGCGACTTCCTTGAGATGTGGTACATTTTTCTAAACTCAGCCTACAAGTAAAGATTAAGGCTCTATTCACACAACTGGGGCCAATTCTTGGCAGTTTTTTTTTCATGGCTAAGCAGCCCTCTGTTTTTATTCACGGATTCATTGCCTTTAACGGGTGAATCGGATCCATGAATATTGCCCCAAGAGTCCATTCTGAATAAAATGCAGGTACAACCTCGCAAATAATGTAATAACCAAACCAAAATAACCGACATGAACATAATCACGCCGGTTATTCTGGTTGATGTTCGGTTTTGGTTATTTTTATATTAATCATCCAGCCCTACTGCTGAGTACTAAATATACCTAAGTAATCCCTCCTCCATGACACACAATTGTTCTTTAACATGACAGATATATCTTTCACGGTACCAAAAAATGCTGGGTACCATACCTGTAATACAGACTGCTGCTGAAGCAAATCCTACCTATATAAACATATTTCTAAGTTATGACACAGCCAGCTAGTTTAGCCTTTTGGGTGATTTGCCTGCAGTAGAAGAAAACCACACACACACGAAATTCTTCCCCCTCTCCCTGGGGTAATTCATGCTCTGAATAACACTCCAGGCCATGAATTACTGTCTCCATTCCATTACACTCAGTGACACTGCATTACAAAATTAGACTGAATGGGAGCTAAGCAGCATATTACATAGAACAAGGTACCACATCAGCATATTACACAGAACCAGGTCTAGAGTGGGACTAATAAAAGCCATGATACTTTACTGTCCTAAGTCACCCCAGCCCACACCTATAACCATAGGGGGCCCCAACTCTTTCTTACTCCACTGGTGACTTGCACATTTCCTGGTTCAAGATGGCCCCATCATTCTTGATCCCTAGTAAGGATTTCCTCTTGTCCTAAATGCCAGCATCACCACCTCAAACCTAGTTCCCAGCATGATATCCCCTTAAAACTTGGTCTTCAGCATGGCTAACCAGCTATTATTCCTGGTTTCTAGCATGGCTCTCCTTTCTATTTCCCCCCTTACTGCTAAACGTGACAATAGTTATTGAACTTTCATAGGCCAAAATCTGAACTTTAAAGCCCATCTCGGAACACATAAAATCTGCCCCTTTTGTGGCCTAGTTTCCAAGATTATCCTGGCAAAATTGGGACTATTGACATGTATGCTCAAAACCTTAGTGGCAGGTTTGTATTGACTATGACATTAACTCTTTGCTCCAGGTTGAAGCTGGTGACTCTTTTCCCCTGATGTCTCTTATAAGTCTCTTGATCGCTGAAGTCCAATGCAGCACAGAGATGAGTCCATATTGGTGTCTCAGCGTATACAAGTCTAATGTAAGACCTTTCAAAGGGGCTCCCACTGACAAATCTGCTTAAAGTGGTCTGCTTATACAGCGGTAGCTTCAACAGAGTACAATGGAAGCAAATTGGGTTACTGAAAAAAAAAAAAAACCTTGTATTGGGGGGGGGTCTTCTCAAAGGAGTGGTGTATAGAAGAAGTTTCATTGTAGACAAAACCTACTGTACTTTGCATTATATGCTCTTTGCATTATCTGTAATGAAGTTGGATGGCAGCAAAAATTTGAGGAGTCTTACATTATCTGGGCTCAGATGAATAAACAATAAATGTGATCTCCAACAGGGCTTCCCTCCATTACCAAATTTGTATAGAGGAACATAAAATAGTTAACTAAATATGCTCTTTGCATTATACGTCACTGCTGTGTGAACAGAAGAAAGCAAGATCGTTTGGAATCTTACAGATGTTGTGGGATATTGCTTCTCATGCGACCACGGCAAGATCCTCTCTCACCAGATAGCTGACACTGGATGGCTAGGACAAGGAAATAAAAAGATGGGTGATTTACATCAAGAACAACCTGGGGCGTGGGGACCAGGGACAGCATAAAAGTGGATATAGAAATAGAAGCAAGTGGAGAAAAGATAATATAATTTTATTTTACTGTTATTAGGTTGGTGACAGGTTTTCTTTAAAGAGGCCTCAGTGATGGGGCCATAATGTCAGCCAAATGGCATGTGACTGCTACAGTGGTCGCATGGTACCCACATGTAAATGGTATACGGCTGCCATTGACTGCTACTTTTACTTATTTTCTAAAATGGATAAGCATAGTAAGCGCCATATTATAAGGAACTGCATTCAGAAGTTTGGAAAAAAGACAAGGAGCACTTCACAGTAGATCAGGTGGAAATGCATCTACTAAATAGCAAGTTTCTTGAATGTAATGCTTTCAGATGGATGTAATAAGGCTCCATGGAAGAGCCATACAGTTAGTGCCAAGAACAGGGCTGGGTCCCATCGAGACAAAGCAGGAAAACCTTTTGCAAACATGAGATGAGAGGTGCAACGCTGTTCTTGGCACTTAATGTACGACTCCTTCACTGGAACCTAGAAGAGCACAGAACATGATCTTTCCCTAGCGCTGACTGCCTAAAGGAGTTGTTTCATGAAAACATATCAGTTTACTCTGTTGGATCTTGCATAACATATTTTTAAAAAATGCTCCGATGTCTATGTAATAGGTGAAGTAGAAGCTGTCACCAGGGCATTGGGCACATCTGGTGGATATTATGCAAGGAAACAGAACCATAACACGTAAGGAGTAATATTAATAATAATAATAATAATATCTAGAAGAAAAAAATATATAATCATGATAAAACCCTTTTAGGCTGAAGCTCCACGTTGTGGAAATGCAGCTTTTTTTGTTGCAGATTTTGCTGCGATTTTTTTGTGCCAAAGTCAGGAGTGGATTGAGAAGAAGGTAGAAGTATAAGAACTTCCTATATATTTTACATTCTTTTTGTAGCCATTTTTTACTTTGGCTCAAAAAACCGCGGCAAAATCTGCAACAAAAAGAGCTGCGTTTCCGCAACGTGGGGCTTCAGACTTAGGCTAAGGCCCCACGTGGCGTCCCGCAGCAAAAAGAAGCCCTGCGGGAGAAACCGTGGCGGGATCGCATCGCAGTTCTTCCGGCAGCGCTTTAGACAGAAAGTTTGCAGTGTTTTCCTCTACGGACTTTCTGTTTCAATTACACCTATGGGGAAACCGTCGGTGTTTCCATAGGTATAATTGACATGCTACAATTTCCAAAACCGTGCCGGTTTTGGAAATTGCCGCGTGTCTGCAGCGCGTTTTTTTTTTCCCAAAGTAGGCATGGGATTCACTAGAATCCCATCCACTTTGCTCTGACTGTAAAACGCCGCGTTTTTTTCCGCGGCGCTTCCGCCGTGGGCGAATTGCGACGTTTACACCACGTGGGGCTTTAGCCTTAAGAGGTATTATGGTCACAAATCCCATACCCCCCAGGGGTCTTATGATCTCTATGATGCAGCTAGTTCGGATCACTGGACTGCATTTGGGATGGGATTTGCAGCTGTAATGTAGTCTGTGTAACACGTCTGAATAAAAGGAATTGCTCCTATATAGACTCAAGTACCATACTTCTAAGCACTATATTAAGACTTTCATTTTAAAGTTATCTGTTCTACAGGTTACAGGGCCAAGATGACTTGTTTTGAGGTAGATACACATACTCCACAAAGTATGAAGTAGTATTCTTGTGTGGGTGACAAGCCGGCTGCTTCTGAAGCTGCAGCATCTTCTCTGCTTGTCAGAGGAGATTTTTGAGCAAGTGTGACTTGAGCAAGTACTGTCCTTGTTCTGTAGTGTCACAGGCACCTGGAATACCACTGCTGCACATGTGATGGAGTAGAGAGAGAAGCAAAATTGAGCAAGTGTATCAGCACATTTGAGGTGGACACAACAGAGGCTATTCATAGATAGATGGCGCCATTCTAACATTATTCAGGGATATTTAGGGGTATGAGCTTTTTTGTTTTTATAACCATGGGCTGGACTTAAAGAAGTTTTCCTACAAACAAACGTATTTAAATTTGTTCCCTAACCATCTTAGTGGTGACAGTCTATTGTCTTGATCGGTTGCCAGTGGATATGACCATGAATGCAGGAACTTTCTATGGTCTGACACTTATTCATTAAACGAGGGGTACCAACAATTTTATCCACATGTGTATGAAAAGATAAACCGGCCACAATAAGGACATCATAGCTGGTTGGCAACCAATCAAGACAATAGACTGTCACCAATAAGATAGTTAGAGAGAATCTTTATAACATGGCCTCATTTGTAATTATTAATTAATTACTAATTTGCAAAAATGTTTAACTTTTAATTGTCTACAAATGATATGTTATGTTCATGGAAATACCCCTTTTTAACTATAAACAATATTCTTTATAAGGCAACACATTTAACCCCTTCCCACTACAGCCATTTTTCTTTTTGCATCTTCATTTTTTTTTTACTTCCGCCTTCCAAAAGCCATAGCTTTTTTACTTTTCAATTCCAACAGTATGAAGGTTTTTTTTTTATTTCAGGACAAATTGTATTTCAGAGTGGTGCCATTTAATATTCTATATGATGTACTGAGAAAGTGGAAAATAACAGAAATTGTGTAGAATTAGCTTTTGTGCCATTTCCTTATGGGTATCATTTTTACAACATTTTACTGTTCAGCAAAGGTGACATGTTCCCTATATTCTGTGGGCCAGTACAATCACAGCGATACCAAGTTTAGACAGTTATAGTTATGTTATAATACCTTTACAAAAAATTCTAAACTTTGAGCAGTCACATTCTGACTACTATAACTTTTTTTTTTTTTTACACTTGTGTGTAATTTGTAATTTTATTTATACCATTTTGGGAACTGTGACAGTTTGATTGATTTTCATTAAATTTTTTAGGAGGTGAAATGGTGAAAATACGTCAGTTTGGCCATTTTGATTTTTTTTTCCCACTACGGTGTTCACCGTATGGTTTGTTTATAGTTCAGGTATTTTCAGGCGCGGAGATACCAAATGTATTAATGTTTATTTTTGTTTTTTTATATGTGAACTTGAGAAACATATATATTTTATATATTTAATTATATATTTTTTTAATTCTTTCACCGTTATTTTTAGACCTCCCCCCCAGAGGACTTGAATCCTAGAAAGTTTGATCACATACATTGTATTGCAATACTAATGTATTGGACAATATTGTAAAATCCATTGACTTCCATTACACTCTGAGATCCATGATTAAAAGTTCTGACCTCCGTCGTACATAAGATAGCAGTAAACGTATATTTAGAAGAATCAGATTATATTTTCTTTACATCTGGGTGAAAGAAAATAAAAGGAATAGTAAAGCTTTCCAATGTTAGCATATTTTATGAAATTGGCAAAGAACATTATACTCTTCAGCGTCTCTATTCAGATCAGCAGAAGTGTACAGCATACCATCCTGCTGGGAAATGAAAAGGCCTGATTCACAAGAGTGGACTATTGCACTATTGTCACAGTCAGTGTGTGTGTAAATAGAGGACATGAACAAGATGACACTGGAAGGAGGACGAGATGTCGCTAAAAACTGCAAAGTACTGTCTGCATAAATAATGCTTCAACAGTTCATAACCATATTAGACTTTTAAAAAAGGTTGAAGCCTTAACATGGATAAAAAAATCCAAATATATTTTGTTTAGATATATCCTATTGCCATAGGTGTATTAGATCCAGCAGTTAGCTATGCAGTTTCCTTTGCAAACATTTGTGAAAGAATGGGTCGGTTTAAAGAGCTCAGTGATTTTGGGGTGGTACTGTAATAGAATTGGCACGGTTGTGACAGGTCAGCCTGTGAGGTTTCTCTGTTAGATATTCCACAAGTAATTGTATATGGTATTATTGAAATGTGGACGCATTAGGAACTGCAGTAAATAAGCTACGAAGTGGCAGACCATGTAAAAAACACGGTCAATGAGTGCTGGGGCGCATAGTACATCAAAGTTACCAAATCTCTTCTGATCAATAACTGCAAAGATCCATAACTCTTCTGGTATTAACATCAGCACAAAAACTGTGCGCCAGGAACTTTATGGCATGGATTTCCTTAGCCGAGCATCTGTAAGCAGGTCTTATATCACCAAGAACAATGCCAAGCAACAGATGGAGTAGTGTCTTTACTCCGGACTCTAAAAGACTGGAAACGTGTTCTATTTAGTAACAAATCATGCTTCTCTATCTAGTAGTCTGATGGATAAGTCTGGGTTTGGCAAATGCCAGGATGATATTACAGATGGCATGGGGTTGTTTTTCAAGGGTTGACCAAGACTGAAGAGGAGTTGTTGGAATTGAATAAAACTTTGTGTGTGAATGTAATGATGGAACATGTAAGTATAGCAGACCACCGGAAAATGGCCGTCCAGATTCGACATGCGCAGTCTGATGCCTGCAAAAGGCAGAAGTTCTGGCGAAGAGGAGGAGGGGAGTGAACATAAGCAGCTAAGGGGCGGTGGAGAGTTATGACGCGGAGGGTGCTCGGAGCACAGGGGGAATACCCCCAGTGTTCTGTGATCCTAATTTGCATAACAGAAGAAACCAATTTTATCAGAAATGGCGGGGAGAATCTTAGAATGGAAGGTAGGAGTAGAATGGCCCTTTTTTTTTTTTTTATATATATATATATATATATATATATATATAAACTGTATTAGAGTTTTGTCAATAAGACAGGAAGTATCAAGAAATAATCACAAACATCCCAGCAAATAGCAAGGAATAATAACCAGAAAGGTCAATAACAAAAAAGGAAAAAAACCTATAAAATGCAAGAAAAGAAAACCAGGGGGAGACATACACAAACTAAAAGAAGGAAGAAATAGAAAGGGAAAAAAAAGGGTAGGGAAAGGGGGAGCGACTCGTCAGCCCTGATGAGTACAATATCTATCCCATTGCAACCAGATAGTCTGGAACGCCTCCATAGTGTTATTAAGATTCACTGTCAGATATTCAAGAGTGCGGATGTCTTTCATTCTCCCAAGTAAGTCTGGGTCCGACGGCGGAGACACCGTCCTCCAATTTCTTGCTATAAGGGTTTTTGCAGCCATACAGAGATATAGGAAAAGCCAGGATAAATCACAGGATCCAATGGTACCCCATGAAGGAAGAGGGTATCCGTCATTGCCTTGACCTCCCTCCAGAAACCCAATATGAGTGGGCAGGTCCAAAATATATGATATAGAGAACTATGACTCGAAAGGCACCGCCAACACACGGCGATATGGCACGATTGAGGGAGTGGAGGGGTGTGGTACCAATGCATGAGCAATTTGTATTGAGTCTCCCTATGAGTTATGCACATAGAGGACTTCGCTGCTCGGGACCAGACCACCTGCCATTGACCTAAAGTGATCGTTAGACCTAGGGCCTCCTCCCATCTGGTCATGTATCGATGAACCAAGGGTATGCCACCCGTCAGGGAGGAGAGAAGTTGGTATACGTATGAAATAAAGCCCTTAGTAGATATACCAGCCCGGCAGAGCTTCTCGAACGGGGAGGGTCGGGAGACCGTGAGTGAGCCAAAGAGTGTGCGGACCAGGTGGACCACCTGTTGATAATGAAACCACTCCGAGGACGGGAGACCAAGGGGAGAGGTGAGAAAAGCAAAGGGCCTGAGCTGGAATGGCCCTTTTTAAAGGCTATTCCAACGTGCCATTAGTTAAAAATGTGTTTTGCTAATGACAGACTCCCTTTAAGAAGTGTCTGGTCATTATTGTCTCCTCAGGCCTGGGCAGCCTACCAATCACAGTCTGGCGACTAGGGACTCATGGGCGCTGGTGCATAAACTCAGCTTGGGCCCCCCTGCTAAACTTCAGCCGCATCCAATCCTTACATTTTAGTAGCATTTAGGATAAATTCACAATAGATTTCTGCAGGCGGATTTTGAGGCAGATTCCGCCTCAAAAAAAGCCTGACTCTACCTCCCATTCATTTCAGGAGAAGTTAATATGTCATTTGTTTTCCTCTAGTTGACTTTTTCAAATAAATAAAGTATCAAGCCCCATCTTCAGACAGATACTGAAACTTTCATAGAAATGAATGAGACGCAGAAAAATGAAGTGTTTTTGAGGCAGTTTTTGCAAAAAACAATAGGGGTTTTAGGAATCAGAACCCTGTGTGCTAGGCAATAAACAGCTTTAAAATCTGCTTCAAAAACTAAATAAGATTTTTTTTTCTGCCTGACAAAAAACACCATGTGAACTTACACTTACATTTCCCTTTCCTTCTATCTGGGTCCAGACCACCATGAACTTTCTAACAAGAGTAATTGTGCCCCTTTTGTGACACAGTATCCCCCCACTGATCTTTCCTTGACTATACGCTGCCGACCAACTGGTATCCGATCATTAATGGCGTTTTTTTGGACTTATGTATTAGGATAGGTCATCAATATGTGACTGGTGGGAATCCAACACCCAGGATCCCCGTTTAATCAGCTTGTTTGAAAAATGCCGTGGCCTCTTTACTGTGCCAATGATGTTGCATTCATCGGTCACATATTACTGCAGCATCAGCTCAGTTCCATTCAAGAGAATGGGGCTGAGATGCAATACCAAGCACAGCACCTACTTTGATGTATGGCACAGTGCTTGGTATTCAGTGAACAGACTGCAGTGATCACCCGAATGTTGCAGCCTCTGTGGGTACCGGGTGTCAGACCCCTATGATTATATATTAGGGTAGATCATCTGTATATAGTACCTGGAAGACCCCTTACAGAGATTTGTATCATAACTCCTTCTTCACCTGTCTCACTCCAGGGCGCTAGAGGGCAGGGGTAATAAATTTACAATGCACACACTGACAGTCGTAGAAAGCCAGAAAGGAGAGCAAAGAAGTTTAATAGGGTCATGCCATCAAGAATATGGATATAGTCAGACCCCACTGATCAGATATTTATCCCCTGCCATATGGATAGAGGATAAATATTCTCTCTGACATAACCCCTTTAGTGTGGTCAGGTTGACCTGTGGGTCCCTGGCTCAAGGACCCAGATGCAATTATGCCTACTGCTACCCATAAAATTGCTCCCAATCAGTGGGGGGCCCAGAAATCAGACCCTCACCATCTAGCAGTTACTTTCGATCCCTAAAGCATTCCTTCTACCCTAGACGTGCAGATGAAACCATCTGAAGCAATGTATTTACATCATGGGGCTATTTAGGAAGCCAAGGGCAGAGCACTGGAGCAGTTGCCATAACGACCACACAACAGCTGCTATTACCCCCCCCCCCAGCTCCAGATCACCATATGTGGTGCAGCTTCATTCATACCAGCACCCACACTGCTCAGAAGACCCGCCAAGGACTTCCCAGCATAATTACCGAGCCGCACTACGGACCTCTCGTGAGGCAGCAGGTGTAACTTCTCTCTCATTCATATTACGTACCACAATCACAAAGCATGGAATGTCAGGAAATCGTGCGTTCCAAGCCTCGCTCTGGAGAAGCCTCGCCCAGGAGCACGGCTATTGGTCCGCTGTACGGGCTCGGCGGGGAGTACTGACATGTGATGGGGTGGCTGAATCTCGTATTACGCTACTTTCAGCAACACACCCATCTGAACCAAAGGCTGCTCTATGATTGGCTGTAATGGCACCCTAATCTCGCTCGATGCCTCCGCCCACCATTGCTCCTATTGGTGGACAATGGAGATAGCGGAAAAGAGCTGCGTGACGTCGCGGAGGGGTGTGTGTTGCCTCACGGATACGCTCCCGCCCTCAGCTCCCGTGGGACCGGCTGGGAGAAGAGGATGCAGTGTCCAGCCCGGCCGTCCTAGCTGCAGTCGCCCTGGTCTCTGACTTCTATAGCTGTGTGCCCAGTTCTCCATGTGGGTGTGTTGTGCGCGCCAGTGACGGACAGGAGGAGGCCTCCGAGCAGGGGGAGGAGAGTCTGGCCGTTCGAGGTGTTCCTCTCAGCCGTCTGTCAGGGAAGCCAGCATGGGCAATACGGTGACTTGTTGTGTGTCCCCGGACGCTAGTCCTAAGCCAGGCCGTGCCCGCGGAGTTGTGGAACGGGCAGATCCGTACCGGGTAGAAGTGGAACTAGAGAAAGCCGAGCCTGGGCCTAATTTACAGCACATCAGCGACCGGGAGTTCCCGGATGGTAAGGGCAGCTGTCCATACATGAGGGGCTGGCATGCTTCTCTATGCACTCTTACGTGAGGGTGCAGTGTGGTGGCATTACCTGGTGCTAGCAGATGGCATGTCCTGCCCCGGGTCATTGGGCAGCAGCAGCCACTAAAGGGTTACATGCCATGCCACCTTGTTTGCTAAGCATTGTTGCTGTGGATGGGTTATGTAGGATTCTGCACATGGCAGTGCCACCCTCACTGGTTGTAGACATGTGTATCTTTATTGTAAGGTTTTTGCCCGCTGCTATACCACTTTCCTTCTACCTGTCCTTATTGTGTGGGTATAAGGCCTGGCACATGCTGTGAAGTGCTACCATGTATTGATCAGGATGGATAATAATAATAATAATAATAGTCCTTTAATAGTCCCACAGTGGGGAAATTCAGTGTGTTACAGCAGCAAAGATAAGATAAGCAGATACAAATACAACATGTACAGGAATGTTCCAAGGTGAGAGGCATTACATTAATAGCAGACAGACAGGACGTAGCAAGGGGAGGGGGGGGGATTTAACAGGCAGAGAGATATTTCAGTTCTCTGTATGTAATGATCTCCGCTTAGGTCGGTGTTGGTTGTACAGCCTAACCGCGGTGGGGAGGAAAGACTTCCGATAGCGCTCCCTCTCACACTTAGGGTGGAGCAGTCGGTCACTGACAGTACTGCCCAGCGCAATCACAGTCTCATGCATGGAGTGGGAGTTATTCTCCGGCATGGAGCTCACCACGGACAGTATCCTTCTGTCACCCACCGCCTGCACTGGGTCCAGTGGGCTCCCCAGGACAGAGCTGGCCCTTCTAATCAGCTTGTCAAGTTTATTTCTGTCCCTGGTTGATATACTGCTCCCCCAGCAGGCCACTCCAAAGAAGATGGCTGATGCCACTACCGAGTTGAAGAAAGTCCTAAGATGTGCCCCCCGGATTCCAAAGGCTCTCAGCTTCCTAAGCAGGTAGAGCCTGCTGTGGCCCTTCCTGTACAGGGCCTCCATATGATCTGCCCAGTCCAGCTTATTATTAAGGAGAAGACCCAGATACTTATAGGTGTTCACAATCTCGATGCCCGTCCCCAGGATGTCCACTGGTTTTGGAGGGCATCTGCCTTTATGGAAGTCCACCACCATCTCCTTGGTCTTCCCCGCGTTAATCTTCAGGTGGTTCTGGTGGCACCAGTCCACAAAAAACCGGTTCAGTTCTCTGTACTCCCTGTCATCATCGTCTGTGATGAGACCCACTATTGCAGAGTCGTCAGAATACTTCTGTAGGTAGCAGCTGGATGAGTTGCACCTAAAATCTGCAGTGTACAGTGTGAAGAGGAAAGGTGCGAGAACCGTACCCTGAGCTGCCCCCGTATTACAGATCACGGTACCTGACACACAGTCTTGGGCTCTCACATATTGAGATCGATTTGTGAGGTAGTCTAGGATCCAGTTGGAGAGGTGGTGGTCCACTCCAGCAAGGTCCAGCTTGTCTCTCAGTAACCTGGGCTGTATGGTGTTAAAAGCACTGGAGAAATCAAAGAACATTATTCTCACCGTGTTCCCTGGTTTTTCCAGGTGAGAATGTAACCCTGAGCAGCTTGCACAATGTCACCAGTCCCTGCCCTCTCTGTGCGACTAATGTTTTGAGGGTCATGTTCACGTCAAATACAGTAGATGGTGAAAAGGCATTTCCTAACTTAATTTAAGACAATAATAACTTGTAACCTAGACTATGTAGAGGTGGTAAGTGTCTGATCACTGGAGCCCCCTCACAAGAATGGGGCGTCTTGTCCTACTTTTGAATGAGATGTACAGCACCCCCACTAGGACCCCAGCAATCCGATACCTACCACCTAACCTCTGGTGACTGTTGTACTGTCCCTTTAATTATGACTTATATGACTTTTACCCTTGTATTAAAGGGATTGTTTGGCTGCAGAGAAATAGGTTACAGCCCAGGAAACTGTTTTGTTTAAAAAAAAAAAAAAAAAAAAAAATGGAGTGGAGCTAAGCGGCCAGTCACTGGCCTCATTGGTATACCGCTGAGGCTAATGGTGGGCTGCAGTGTCCATGTGCCATGTGTACAAACAGGATTCAGGAGATACTGCTTAGCTTGCTGTGACACCCTGCCTGGCTATTGTAACTCTTTCTCTGAAACTGGACAACACCTGTAAAGAGGATCTGTCATCAATGTTGTACATCTGACAGGAGCTGCAACCCTGAGCATTTTGGGGTTTTGTTTATCCAGTTCTGTTTATTCGTTCCAAAGATGTGTTAATGCAAATTCTAAGCAATGTTACATGACATAGAGCACACAGACCCCACACCCAGAGAATGCACGGTGTTACCGCCCACTTGTCTAGTATACCCTAATTTGCTTCGACTATAAAAAGAACTCAGATCTTTGGAGTGACAAAACCCCAAAATGCTCAGGGTGGCAGCGCCTGTCAGATGGTGGATGTCATTGAGCTTTACAGAATTGGCGACGGGTTCTCTTTAACTGCCAGTCTCACCATAATACCCAAGTTCTAGTAATGCTATGACACCCTTGGTTCCTCTAGTGCATAATAGTATCTCCAGCATAAACAGCTGGGGAATCGCATGTCTCTTCTGAGCTACTGGTTTGGGAACATGGGCCTGCTCTGTGGCAGTGACTGTATAATATATGATTAATAGGGAGTCTCCAAAATCTGTTTCCCCCATATTGCCACTGAGGCTCAAGTCTGAGGTCCTGCCTGTATCTCTCACCATGATTACCAGTACAGTAGCTCTAATAGGGGCTGTTCATGTGGCGGAAAGTGAAGAGGAATTTGAGGTAGAATTTAACCCTGAGCATCCCAAAGCGGGTTTGTCAGAAACGGTGTGGCTGATCAGCTGTAGTGTTTTCTTGCGCTGCAGGTTTTGCTTCAAGATCAAGCGGGTCACTTTTTTTTTTCTTTTCTTTAGCATCATGAAAAAAGCGTCTGCCTCCCGTTGAAAGCAATGCAAGGCAGATTCAGGTTGGAATTTGGAGGTTACTTTAAGCCAAAATCAGCTCCAAATTCTATCTCTCTTGTTCGGGTTTCCGTCCCTGGTTCCGATTGAAAAATGCGTAAACTTGGCGGACCCCGTTATAGTCTATGGGGTCTGTGGTTTCCGCAGGTAACCACTTTTTTAGCGGGTTGGGTTTCCATTTTTTGAGTCCCCAAGTGAACCCGAAGAATGCAAACCTGAACGCAGATCGGAACCTAGCGTAACTGAAATGTGGCTGTACACCTTAGGTGTCAGTGGCACCAGATGTAAATGTGATCTGTCAAATATCTGAAGTGTATGGGAGTCTTCAGACTTTATACCTGATAGCAAATATTAGGGAAATGATGGATTGGGCACGTTGGATTTCACCATGATTTTCCTATGTCAGAAGTCTTTTCCCATTGGAAAACCTTTCCTCTTCTGGGGGGTTAGGGGGGGTTCATTGACATAGCTGTTTGGCCAAACAAGCTGTTTTACGTTCATGGTCAGATTATAGAGGTAGGCCATTTTTTGAAGGCCGGTAAGCTGTTTGTTGGGACACATAAATTTGTTAAGGCACTTATTTTACCTCCACCACTGAATTGCTTCTCTGTGGCCTATGTAAACAATGAATGCCTTGGTTGTCATGTACATAGAGTGCAAAGTGTGGTGGTCACGTGATTTACTCACATGACTGCTTTTCTTGGACAGCTTCTCTTCTGCGCAGGCACTCAATATGTTATTTATCAATCGGTGCAATGTGCAGGAGAGGATGCGCCCAGGGACAGCTGAGAAAGATGGACACATGGGAAAAATCACATGCTTAATGATACTTTATGCCCCATAGATTAAACCAATCCTGTCAGCCTGCTTCACTCACTGTTAAAGATAGCTGAGAATCTAAAACAGTGTCCAGCACCACCATATAAAACACAGCAAAAATTCTAGCCTAATTTGCGACAAAGATATGACATTAAAAATGGAGACTGACTTCCCTTGTGATTAGTCTGACATCTAAAAATCCTTTGCATAAATCAGATGACCTCTCCTGACATGTCTTAGTAAATACTTGCATTCCCCAACCACAGATCCCCGTATAGTGCTGTCCCTCTGTTATTCCTCTTGGAAATGTAGAAACAATTTGAAAACTGTATGTTACCAGTGGGTGGTTCTACTCAGTGGCTTTATACACAGTCATACAAGTTGTCAGAGATAGCTGTCAGTTATTGAGCAGGACTGCCCACTTGACAGCCTAGAGCATAGATATAAATCGTTAAAATACCAGTTATACTAGGTTCACACTAGCATTGGGGTGTCCATTTTTCTGGTCCTCCTCCAGACCGCTAACATGGAGGACTCATACAGAGCCAGATGGATCCCATTTACTATAATGGGGTGTGTTGGGTGTCATTTTCTTTTTAACTGAAATCGCCAGACGAAAAAGTTGGACTTGCAGGACTTTTTTATCCGGCATTTTTCAGCAGACACTACGACAGATTTTCTGACCGGAGACTCATATGTAGATGTGAGCCCAGCCTTATTCTGAATCTTTTCAGTATGTACTACGTTTTTCTGTCCATACAAAAAAAAAAAAAAAGACTGTAATGGATCTGTGTTTTTTTTTTTTTTTTTTGTTCCATTTTTTGCATTGATTTCTGTGTAGATGGATGGCCATCCATTTGGGTCTGATTTTTGCATCAGTTAACGCTAGGTCCACACTAGCGTTGTGTAAGTTGTTTGGGTCCACTGAGAGAACCCAAACGACGGAGAGCCAGACTAATAAAACAGCAGTTACACATGGACGTCGGCAGGCCCCATTGAATATAATTGGGTCTGCCACTTTAAGTTTGCAGACCTTTTCTCTCAGCTGACTTTCGGCTGTTTCTGCAGCGGAGTCTCCAATGGAGGGGATCTGCTAATTGGATGTAAAAAAAAACGTGATCTAAGATTAGATATCTTATATGTAGATCTGAATTGAGTCTTTTGCTTCTTTCTGTGCCAGCCCCTACTCAAATGATGCTGCAACAGCTTGACAGACTATTAATACCCATTTTCTCACCCCTTCAACAGTGGCATGAGCAATGTAAAGATGTAAGATATTTAGAACTCATGGCAATGTACACATATTCTTGGCTCCTAACTACTATATGTTTGCAGCAAATGTTACTGGGAGCTTTCTCTGTTGCAGGCCATATGTCAGTCAAAATACTCCTCTAGGTGCTTTGTTTTAGTGGCATAACTGGGGCACGGTGCCATCTCCATCACCTGGTGAAGGGGGATTCAGTGAGGTCACTATTGCCTTTATTTTTTAGCCCATTCTGAGCTTCCTAACCCACCAGAAAACCCCTGTAAAATATCCTAGTCTAGAGGTAGTCATGTTTTCTGAAGGTTACCATCACATAACTGGTGTGTGTTCTGGCTTTGGGGAAGTAACAGATCTCCCAGATGAATCCGATGCTTCCAGTTACACTTCCACTGACGTCTTGCACACCTCTAGAGAACCTTCTTTTCCTGCAAGTCTGTGAACTTTACTGTTCTTATGTATGTTTATACTGTACTTTGTGTATGCGCTATGTAATATGTAGGGCGTCATACAGAACCTGGTTTCATAGAAGGATTCAGAAAGGAGTTTAACCATTTCATGTCTTCTGTTTCTTTACCTCTTAATGACAAAGATGGTGTTTGCATAAAAAAAAGTATACGTTTCATTTCTGAAAAGTGTAAGGACCGTATAGGTGCCCTTTTATTTAGTTTTGGTATGTACACTTACATGACGCACAGCTATTCACGCCGATATTCTACTTTGTAGACATAGATGCACTGTCAACTTGGTCAAGCATTAATGTGCTTTGTAGGAGAGACTGAGTGAAGTGTGGGGATCACATTCAGACTCATTAGAGGACAGGATTATAATAGAGGTAATCTGATCAGACTCTGGTGACTTGTGTTGCCCTGTGCACTGCTGAATTATCAATTGCCGCATTCATTTGTCCTTCAAGGCAGCAGTTCAATAGACAAAGTGGAAGAAAGTGGAGCTGTTTAGTGCCGCAGTATGCTAAACTTTTGGCTGTCCTGGATGTCCAGGCACACACCCTTTGTTATATTTTCCCAGGAACAGCGTTAAACAGGAAGGTAGCCCTGAGCATAAAGAATGTGCTACTTCCCCTGCTATTCATTTTCTGAGACAGCTACAGGGTGAGGTCAACAAACCTTTGGTTCTCCATCATTTATAGCTGAAGTTGTACGTGCTATGGCTGGTCAACTCTTCTCTACCTGTGCTAATTCTTAGTAGTATAATGTTGTACCGTGTTAGCCATTGAAAGTAGTGGAAGAGTGAAGAAATCAGGCGATACCTTTTAGAGGCTAACTGAGTATATTTATAAGTAAGCTTTCAGGAGTACTCGCTCCCTTCATCAGACATGGTGTGATACAAGAACTGAAAATTAACAGATTTTTATACACATGGTTTTCAAAGCATTTTAGAGTCCTTAAAAAAAAATTGCAATCTAAGTAGAGAAGTTATTTACAACAGGTCAAAAAAAACAGTCTGGAAACTTGTGGTGCGTGACGGAGGGATCAGTAATTCTTGCTGTTATCTGTTTGCTATCAGGAGGTGATTTGTGACCCTCACAGGTCATACATAGTGTGATTTGAAGCTGGCATGAATATTGAGTTCAGTTCATGGTTCAAACATAGTGTGACATGAAGCTGGCATGTGCTAATTCTTGGCAGTCTAAGGAACACCTGGCATTTAGAAAGCAAGAACCTCTGCTTTCTGGCGGATATGAAAAAAAAAATGGTGCAAAATAACAGAACAGGTTAACACAGATATTTCTGCTTCTCTGGTCCTCGTGCTGCCCGGTCAATCTACATTCTCTCTATAGTATTGTATTGGTGGTATTGTTGAATATATATACACAATAGTTTCAACAGTTACATAGATGTTATAATTGTCATTATGTTTTTAGGCTTCATACACAATGTATGGGCCTATAAAACGTAACAGATTGTACAACACCCATATTTTTTACTGAATAATACAAGTGAAGAAATGAACCAAGCTGCAAAACCGGACAGGACCTGCTCCATGTTTTGCAACTCATTCTGTGGCCCTGACACACATCTGTAAAAATGACAGGTGTATATGGGACCATAGAAGTGAATGGGTCCATATATTATGTGCATGACAGAGCCATAATTGTAGATAATAAATGGCAATAAACTACTGTCATGTGCATAGGGGATACTTCTGTATTATTATAATATGTTTATATACCTGTAGTTTTACATAGAGGTTTTTTTTTTTGTATATTTGTCTTTTATTTTTATTTTTTTTTTATTAAATAAAACTTTAAGTCCGGAGTCACAAATGCATCATAGTGGATGACATGTCACCAAATCTCATCCACATGTGCTAGAAAAAATTGTAGCTCAAAGTGACCTGCACTTTGTTTACCCCCCCCCCCCACACCCGGATTTTCATGTGTTGAAAGCAACGAGGGACCTGCGGTGATTCCTGCAGTTGTGCAAAAACTCTCATTTCTGTAATTTTGCGGCAGCATTCACGAATCCGCTCTGTGGGATTCCCATGATGTGAGATTTCCATGAGTCAGTGCGTCTGACTCCAGCCTAAGGGTGCATGTACACACACGGTTAATGCATATGATTTGACTGTGTATTGCTTGTGTAACTTTCACTGTTAAGACTTACATGAACAATGCGTGTTTACATGTGCTGATTTGGCAATATTGTAATTATTAGATACATGGTACATCGTGGTTTAATCGCCCGACCATGAAACAACATTGCCTCTACAAGCAGTAAGCTGAGTATTTACCTTTTGAGACTATCACAAGCAACATTTGCAGTTATTGAAGAAATTAAGTTCTCTTTTTTTAATATAGTGGGTAAGCGCTTATAAAGAAATAAGGTGGTTCTTAGGACTCATTCAGACGCCAGTATTTCTATATAGCCCATGTCTGTACACAGTGCAGGATTTCCTCCGAGTGTACACTGACAACCCAGGGCTGTGGAGTCGGAGTAGTAAAAAGGTTCCGGACTCCTGTTTTGCAATAATATGTTTAGGTTATCGTATATCATACAATTATTATAGTTTTATATTTACTTTAATATGAATTCTATCACTGGCTTTTTTACTGAATTAGAAGAGCGTCTCTGCTTTTGTCTGACCATGACTGTCTATGAAGGAGACAGAGCTAGTGGTTTGGCCTAGGGACTCCACAACCCAGCTGCAAACGCGTGCTGCTGGACCTGATGTAGTACCTGGATTGTGAATACCATTCCTTTTATTGTATACTGGTGTGGTTTGCTGGCCTACTAGCTAACTCGCAGCACACTGTAGGAAGAAATGAGTTGGCCTGTGGAATTTGGAGGAAAAGCCCTGCAGTATATTTTGTCAATGACTAGCAGTGTTCTGCCCAATTCTTATATCCCGTTCAGTATTCTGAGCTTCTGCCTTGTAAAATCTTATTAACTAATACTGTAGTTTTACTGGCCCCTGCTTTAGTTTTTGACTGTAGTTCTGGTTAGAAGCATCCAAGGCTTATAAGACCTAGCTCGCACATTGCATTTTATGGATGCAATTGTTTTGCAGTTATTTGGACCCAGAAGTCACATTAAATATTTTTCAACAAAGAATAAATATAGATGTATACAGTCATATGAAAAAGTTTGGGCACCCCTATTAATCTTAATCATTTTTAGTTCTAAATATTTGGGTGTTTGCAACAGCCATTTCAATTTGACATATCTAATAACTGATGGACACAGTAATATTTCAGGATTGAAGTGAGATTTATTGTACTAACAGAAAATGTGCAATATGCAGTAAACCAAAATTTGACCGGTGCAAAAATTTGGGTACCCTTATCATTTTATTGATTTGAATACTCCTAACTACTTTTTACTGACTTACTGAAGCACAAAATTGGTTTTGTAATCTCACTGAGCTTTGAACTTCATAGCCAGGTGTATCCAATCATGAGAAAAGGTATTTAAGGTGGCCAATTGCAAGTTGTTCTCCTATTTGAATCTCCTCTGAAGAGTGGCATCATGGGCTCCTCAAAACAACTCTCAAATGATCTGAAAACAAAGATTGTTCAACATAGTTGTTCAGGGGAAGGATACAAAAAGTTGTCTCAGAGATTTAACCTGTCAGTTTCCACTGTGAGGAACATAGTAAGGAAATGGAAGACCACAGGGACAGTTCTTGTTAAGCCCAGAAGTGGCAGGCCAAGAAAAATATCAGAAAGGCAGAGAAGAAGAATGGTGAGAACAGTCAAGGACAATCCACAGACCACCTCCAAAGAGCTGCAGCATCATCTTGCTGCAGATGGTGTCACTGTGCATCGGTCAACAATACATCACACTTTGCACAAGGAGAAGCTGTATGGGAGAGTGATGCGAAAGAAGCCGTTTCTGAAAGCACGCCACAAACAGAGTCGCCTGAGGTATGCAAAAGCACATTTGGAAAAGCCAGCTTCATTTTGGAAGAAGGTCCTGTGGACTGATGAAACAAAGATTGAGTTGTTTGGTCATACAAAAAGGCGTTATGCATGGCGTCCAAAAAACACAGCATTCCAAGAAAAACACTTGCTACCCACTGTAAAATTTGGTGGAGGTTCCATCATGCTTTGGGGCTGTGTGGCCAATGCCGGCACCGGGAATCTTGTTAAAGTTGAGGGTCGCATGGATTCAACTCAGTATCAGCAGATTCTTGAGAATAATGTACAAGAATCAGTGACGAATTTGAAGTTACGCCAGGGATGGATATTTCAGCAAGACAATGATCCAAAACACAGCTCCAAATCTACTCAGGCATTCATGCAGAGGAACAATTACAATGTTCTGGAATGGCCATCCCAGTCCCCAGACCTGAATATCATTGAACATCTGTGGGATAATTTGAAGCGGGCTGTCCATGCTCGGCAACCATCAAACTTAACTGAACTGGAATTGTTTTGTAAAGAGGAATGGTCAAAAATACCTTCATCCAGGATCCAGGAACTGATTAAAAGCTACAGGAAGCGACTAGAGGCTGTTATTTTTGCAAAAGGAGGATCTACTAAATATTAATGTCACTTTTCTGTTGAGGTGCCCATACTTTTGCACCGGTCAAATTTTGGTTTAATGCATATTGCACATTTTCTGTTAGTACAATAAACCTCATTTCAATCCTGAAATATTACTGTGCCCATCAGTTATTAGATATATCAAATTGAAATGGCTGTTGCAAACACCCAAATATTTAGAACTAACAATGATTAAGATTAATAGGGGTGCCCAAACTTTTTCATATGACTGTATGTATAGTGCGAATCATCCATAATCTGATTAGCCACAACATTAAAACCAGGTGAAATGAACAACGTTGATGGTCTTCTGGCACCTGCCATAGTTTTCTTTTTTGTTCCTCTTTTATAAGGTACTTTTAAGTGAATGGACCAGAGTCAGCGGCAGAGCCATAAAATACATTTACATAAATGATTTTTGGGTTACAGCTACTCCTTAGCCTTGGGATTGTTTAAAAACCTGACCCTTCTGTTATCGGTTCCTCCTGATCATCCAGCTCAATCTTACTGTGGTTTCAGTGGCAGAATCCGCTCTAAAAACACATTAAGGTGGACACACATTGAATTTCACCACTGATTGAGGCAAAATACCCTGATTTTATCAGTCTGTATTGTAACCCAAAATGTAGTGTGAACATACCCTTATGGACAGGTGTAAACATTACCATTTTGACATGTATTTCGGGCAGTTTCTGTAAAAATGGCAACTTAACCACACCATCTGAATATATTCTAAAATATGGTTTCTCTGGTTAGTTGGGCAACCAGAGAGTGTATAGCTTTAGGAAATTTGAGCTCCTAAATCTCATCATGGCTTACTATTAAACAAAAAAAAAAAAAAAAACTTTTTTTTCAGCAGGATAATATCCACTGCCACACTGTAACAAAAAGCTAAAGATGTTGTCTTGCCTTCCAGATTCCCCAGGTCTCAATCTGACCAAGCTTCTGTGGTATGTGCTGATATAAATGTGATCCTTGATGGCCGCGCCTTACTTCTTACAGGACTTACAGGATCTGCTGTTAATGTCTTGGTTCCTTACACTACAGGACAGACTCAGCCATGATCACTGTTGACCCCATTCTCTTACACTGCTTGTGATGGTTTGTAGCTAAAACACTTCAATTGTGGGACTCATTTCTGTTGATACTGGCAGAAATGGAAGGCTTGAACACTAGTCCTATAACTACTGACCTTGTGTAAAAGCAGGACTAGTAACTACAATGCTTTGCAGTTAGTTCTTGGAATTAATAGTACCAGTCTGAGCCTCTAGGAAGCAAAATGAGTAATCTTACATGTATGGCGGCGGGGACACTTAATGTACATGTTAGTCTGTAAGAGGATTTTCTTCATGTCAATGTTTGTTCCAAATGTACTTGAAAGGAATACGGAAGTCATTCCTTAAGAGGCAGGAATCTTCAGGATATCCTACTTTATGTATTGAGGGTAAAGGCTAGCTACCCTGAAACATCAAGTCTCCGTACTGTGCTTACTAGTGTTAGGAACAATGAGACTTAAAAAGTAAAGTTTAGTTCTTATCTTTAAGATAATAAGAACATACCATTGAAGTTCTGGGTGTCAGACCCCCACAGATCAGCTGTACCAGGGCAGCGAGGCTCCTGGTAATATTTGTATTGCAGGAGTTGTGCTGCTCACTCACCATATAAAGTATAGTGACGACTTTAGATACAGGTACTGCAGTGCTGTCCCATCAAAGTACCTAAAGCCACTGCTACACATGATACAGTGAGTGAGCAGTGTGGCTCCCGGCATCCTGGTAGCTGTGTAAAGTTTGACACAATGCCTGAATACCCTAAGGATAGGGCATCAATATTAGAAACTGGATGACCCTTTTAAACTATGAGGCTGCCTATGCTATCTCCATCAACCAAACTGTAAAGGTATATTCACATGTGGAAGATTTATTGGAGATCTTTCAGCGTCCTGGCATTCTTCAGCCTTTTTAAAAGAAAAGGGGGTCCTAAACTGGGAGGGGTTAAAAAAGGGATCATATACTGCGTGTAGGCCATAAAAAGGGGTCATATACTGTGGGGCCATAAAAAGCAGGATCATATATTGTGAGGGGCAAAAAAAAAGGATCATATACTCCGTGGTGGACCAGAAAAAAGGGGGTTATATACTGTGTGGGGGCCAAATAAGGGAGTTTTTTGATCTGCCAATGGGGGGGGCATATCCTAATTAGGGGGGCCCCATAACGCAACCAAAAGGTTGAGTATCTTTTTTTTTTTTTTTTTTTTTTTTATATTTGGTTGGGGGGGGGGGATGGGCAGAGCCTTTCTATAGTTCGCCTCAGGCAGCAGAGAGACTGGGTTCACCCCTACAAACAGACCACAGCTACTTGCCTCAACACATGTTTTGCTCACACACTTCTTCGAGGCGTATGAGAATCCATTCAGTGGGCTGGTTTTGGGAGCATAGATTGCTGAAAACCCCATCAAGAGGAAAAGGACCAGTGTGGTAATTTCTGTAACAAATCTGCTGCATGTGATAACATGCACTGGATGTTGTAGCAAGCATTTCATTAATGTACTTATCAGGGCCCTTATTCCATATATCTATCTTACTTGCAGCCACCTTCTACCCTTACTGAGCAAATAACACGTCACAAGGAAAATGATGACAAAATGTGTTTTGTCAAGTACCATACCACATGTGACTGATAACCTTGAGCTGGTCAGTAAGTCATTCACTAAGGTTATCCCCATCTCCTATAGCTTAGTAAACTTATTAAATGTCACCTTACTATGCTCCCTAGTGGCCCCTGCACTTGTATTATGCTCCCTAGTGGCCCCTGCACTTGTATTATGCTCCCTAGTGGCCCCTGCACTTGTATTATGCTCCCTAGTGGCCCCTGCACTTGTATTATGCTCCATTGTGGCCCCTGCACACGGTATTATGCTCCATAGTGGCCCCTACACTGGTATTGTGCCCCATAGTTGCCCACCCAAGAACTATTATTATACTCTGGGTTCTTTTCAGAACCCAGAGTATAATGATCGGAGACCCAGGGGAGGTGACAAACATAAAAACTAGTGTTACTTACCTATACTGGAAACCGGAGCACTCCCAGCAACTTTCGGCCCTGTCTAAGTCACGTGATGAGACCGGCGACGCGACCTGATGACGTTACCAGAGCGCCCAAGCCTGCTCGGAGTGACAGCGAGAGGTAAGTAGCATTGGTTTTTATGTTCCTTCACCTCCCCTGGGTCTCCGATTATTATACTCCAGGGTCTAAAAAGACCCCGGAGTATAATAATAGTAGTATTTGAGGCCCGCGGCCTCACTTACCGATGCCCGCAGCTGCTCACAGCGGCATCCACTTCCCTTTCTGCGTCCCGTAGTAGAAGGGGAAGTGGGGGCGGCCACGAGCAGACTCTGGGTAGGGAAATAAATAGGCAGGGACCTGCCGGGGATACTCCAGCAGGTAACGGCCTATTTATATAAATAAAAAAAACCTTATCCTCACCTACCTGCGATGCCTTGATGCAGCCGCCGCCTCCTCCTCTTGTCCGAGATGTCTATATCTCAGCGTAGGAGGCGCGATGACGTCATTATATCGCTGCCTGCACTGTGATGCGGACGTCTAGTAAGCCAGCCCAGGACAGGCCCCGCTCAGCGTTGTTTTTTTTTAAAGCGTCCTGTCCTGGGCTGGTTTACATTAGATAGTAAAAAATGCCACCCCCAGACAGTGCGCCCCTGGTGCCATTCGTATCAAACTCGGGCCGCACTAACATTAAACTTTGATATTGAGGTGGGGGCCACAAACTATTGTCCCGAGGGCCGCAGTTGGCCCGCGGGCCGCGAGTTTTAGACCCCTGCTATAGATGAAAGATTTCACAAGAGGCGACAAACCCTACCACACACATATAGTTATAGACAACTCCACTTTTTAATTCACCAAACAATAAAAAAATACTTCAGCATACTTTGGTCAGGTCAGTGCCCCCACAGAAGGCACTACAGTAAATAAGTTCAGGCTTGGGTTTGGGCTGGTCCATTTGCTGTACCCTGTGTTGATTCCAGGCCTTCCATGACTACGTAATAAAATGCCTAGTGATTGATGTAGAGGATCTGCGGCCATATCAATCAGAAACTTCCAATTGATTGTCCTAGTCATCCGGAATATACTTTAACTTTATAGCTCACTCTGTGGGGATGTGGAAGGAGGTGCACTCTTATCCCCTAACCACTTGTTATTGATCACGGCATCTGAGGGGGGGGGGGGGTATGCTGCCGGGGTTGGAGTGTTTTCTGGCTCTATTATATATCCGAGACCAGGAAGCCATGTGGCCGGCACAGCTCCTACTGTGGCGTGCTATTACAGCTCTGAATGTTAACTATACGCTCAGGTTGATGTAATAGTATGACAAAGAGTGGGAAGGGGTTAAATCTGTTTTCTTGCCACCAAAACAACTCTGTGTGAATGGAACTGTTTTTGTAGTGTCAGAAATTTATGCAAGAAATCTTTTTCCTTTTTACATACCTGTTGAAAAATTCTAGATTCCCAAGGCTATAACATGTCCATATTATACAGACTTATTACAGCCTCAAGATCCTGTTATGGCTGTGAGTCTAATAATCCAAACTAGCAGCATCATTGGGAACTTTTACTTTAGGTTTCTTCAGTGTTTCAGGGCTCCAAATGGCAACCAGAACGGTTGCCAATGCAAGTCAGAATTTGCAGATGGTGCCAAGACTTTTCAGTCTTGGTAATGCTTGCACCTAGCTCCAATGTGACAATGTCTTTTTTAGCCAAAGGTGGACAGATGATGCACATGCAACCATGTGTGCTAGGAACTCTATCCACAGCCTTCAGCTTCATGCTCCACCATTCACTCTTCCACTAGTATTCCGCAGCGCTTTACAGAGATATTGTCAAAACTATCCCAAATACTGCCGCCTGCTCGATTCATTAAGCCAGGGAACTGCAACTCTGCTCTCATTCACTTGAATAGGAGCAGAGCTGCTTCTGGCTGTTGTTGACTTTGGGTGTTGGGCCTGTGGATAGGTCAGCAGTGTCCCTTATGTCTGGGTCTTGGACAACTCCTTTAATATTCCTTACAGTGTACTGTAAATCTGGAATGGGGTGGAATTAGAAAATATTGTGATTGTGCCATTTTCTTATGGCTTTTGTTTTTATAGCTTTCACTGTGCAGCAAATTTGACATGTTGCCTATATTCTGCAAGGTGCTACCAAATTAGTTTTATGTTCTATTTTAAAATAGTACTTATACAAAAATACTCTCCATAGGAGTTTGTAGACACGTAGTGAATTATTTGACCTACAGTCTTTTTAGAGACGAATATAGCAGGGATTTTCAGACTGAAAGTCATTGTAGTAAAGGCAGGGGGAGCAGGGAAACTAGTAAAAGGCTAGGGTCACATCTGTGCCAGGCTCTCCGTCATTAGAGCCCATCGTGGGAAGCTGAACCACTAAAACAGCGGTTCTACTCAGACATCGGCAGGCCCCATTGACTATAATGGGGTCCTCCATTTTCCAACTGAAAGCGGTGGAGAGAAAAGTCCTCTGTATGGGACTTTTCTCTCTGCCAATTTTTGGTGGTTTCGCAACGGAGTTGACTCTAGTGCAGATGTGAACTGAAAGAGGAACTTTCCTCTGATAAGATATATTCCAAAGTTTCTTACAATCACATGCACTATTCGTTTCTGCAAAGCTTGTTGAAAAGTTATTGACTATTTTAAACCTTTTGCTTAATAGTGGCATATTCTCTGCAGCAATAGTATGACGTGCATGACCTCTGACCTCTTGTATGCTTTATGCATTAGTGTCTTTTTTAACACACATGTATATATATTTGCTATGCTAACATTGAACAAACTATATGAGTTATCACAAGGTGACTAATCTACAATTGAAGAACTGGCATGTCATTGAAAGAAGTGACTTTAAATGTAGTAAAATCTTCATAGAATTCATTTTCTCATCTATCTTTATGTATATTATTATTTTATAGACCTGCAACTCGCATTTTTATACTGTTTTAATATTTGCAATCACAATTTATTTTCCTTCATTTTAGATCTGGCCTCTGAATCTAACCCGTCTGATCACGCAAGAGCAAGCACAATATTTCTTAGTAAATCCCAGACTGATGGTAAGTTAAACTTATGCATAAACCCTCTGTGTTACATATTTACATGGATTAGGGAAAATTTGTTTTTCAGAAATCTCTGGTCCCTCCCCCCCCCCCCCCCTAAAAACAGTTGAAGACATGTTAGTTACTATATCAAACTGCAGACCATATGATTGTTGGTAATGGGGAGAGGGAATATGAAGAAGTGGAACGTGAAAATATGTAGCAACCTACTAGTAATCTATAACACTCAGCAGGTATCAATGGTCACAGCGGCCCAAGGCATAGCTAACACATAAGGTGCGAAATCTTAGAACAAAGACTGAGTACCCACAACTCCATGACAGCAACCTGAAGGTTTAGAAATGAATGCTAAAAGTTAATGAGAAATATTGCTGCCCCCGCTGTCCGTCAGTCTGCCGCACTTTCTGTATGATCGTGATACAAGCAGTCCTGTAGAAATTCTGCAGTGCACACAGGGGTTAATCTTCCTGATTATTTCCATCTCTGGGTGGTGGCTGGATATAGGAGGCGTGTCTATCAGAGGGGTGTGGTTTAGCAATCTTTTGCCTTAATGCAGACATAGCACAGCAGGGAGGATCATGTTCCAGCCAGTAAGTCACAAGACAGTGAGATGGGGGCATAATACACAGAAAAATTAGTTCTTATATTTTTCGGTTTGAACTGTAATTTGAGACCAAGCATGGTCATGGGAAAGGAGGAAATGAAGGGAGGAAATGCTGGGGTATTGTTTGTTTTGTGCATTGTTCATGTCATTCTTCACTCTAGAGAATACGTTTCCACTACCCCAGAGTCCAGTTGTGTTGCTAATTGCATTGCACATGGTGATCTTAGGGTTAAGTATAGCTGCTCATCTATGGAAACTCATTTTATGTAATTCCTTCACCCTTTTTGTGTGCTGATATCCCTTCTAGAACATTTTTATTTCACAATAATGGCACTTAAAGTTTATATCTGAGAGATATAGAAGATCAAAAGCTTTACAATCTGTCTTGTTGCAAAGATGGCATCCTATAATAGTGCCACATATATCATCCCTGATCTCTTCGGTACGGCATATACTACTACCAATATTTGCCTATGTGGATTGTCTGGGCGTGCTTGATTTTACATACCTGTTTGCAATGTGGTGTTGAAACACTGAAAATTAGGAGGGGGCTCGTATACTTTTGGCCATTAGTGTGTGTTGTGTTCTTCCACATATTGCGCATGTTCCAAAGTATACTTGACTAGATTCCTTGAGTTCCTTTTACATAAATCAAGAGGTGAGGCCCACATTTTATTGCCTATTTACTGACCCATTAGATAACAGCTGTATAGCAATTTGGGCTCCATTTTGGCTGAATTGTAGTAGTCATCTCAATAGCTGGGTTCAGCGTAAACCATTGTTGGCTTTAAGAAACACTTGATGATGTTTCCTTAGAAAAGAATAACATTAATGTGTAACCTTATGTAAATGTATATACGTGTCCTTGTGTGAATGTTGATCCAGTCTGGTCATCACTTTGGATCTGGATGGTACTTCCCCCTACTCCTTCTCTTCATCCCTGGCTCTTGCTTGAACTTCAGTAACACATGTTTTTTTTTATTCAGCTGTATTAACTACAGTATGTAACTATGTAATGTCTTTTCCAAAGAATCCACCAGAAGTTCACATAAGCACTCAGTAAATTATTCCCGTAGGGTGGGTTCACACTACTGTTATTTAATGTCCATTGCTCTCATCTGTCACAGGATGAGAGCAATGGACATTAAATGACAGATGCAGACTGAGCCCCTTCCATCTGGTGTCCATCTGCATTCACCACCATGTTAAAAAAAAAAAAAAAAAAAAAAAAAAGACATCATCTTCGTAATATTTTTTTACGTTTCTGATATAAGAAAAAGTCTTCTGTTACAAAAGTAAACAATCATAATGGAAGAAAACGGCCGACTTGTTTATAGTATAGTCAACGGGCTCTATCTCCATCTCTCTACTACCGTTAATGTCCATTGCTCTCATCCTATGATGGATGAGAGCAACGGACTGTAATAACTGTAGTGTCAACATACCGCATCAGCAAACAAAACAAGCATGAATAAAATATAACTTTTAATAAGACATTATAAAAGGTATATAGCCAATTCTAAAGCAGGACGGCTCAGGGAAACAAACAGTTCAGCAGTAATGTATATATTTCTGGTTTTTAGGGTGTTTATTTGGGTCAATTGCTCCATATCTGATGTCCCACTGCCCATGGGACAAAATATGCATATAGGGTTATGTGACATGGAATAGGGTGTAATTGTGGTATTGCCCTTGTAAGGGTGAGAGTCTTTTGTGAGGTCATGGCAAGCATGAGGTGTATAGTAGGGTGAGTTGGTTTAATCTGGCTGGACAAACATTGTGAAGAAGCTACACCCTACAACCTATGGCACTGACCAGAATGACTGCCGCATGTATCTTACATGAGAGAGCTCCTCCTGCTCTATTCATCTGAATTGCTGTAAGACGATTCCAATACTTACCGTGATATTCTGGACTGAGGTAAATTGTGGTAGATGGTGGTTTATCTTCTATATTTCTTTTTCTTACTTATTTTATCTGCGCTTATGGCGGTTTTATAATGTCTTACTAAAAATTGTTTTATTCATGCTTTTTTTTTTTTTTTTTTGTAGAAGACTCTGCCGCAGATTCCACCAAAAAGCGGCAGAGAAAAGTCCTGACTGGACACCAGCAGACCCCATTTTAGTCTTTGGGGTCTGTGGGTAGCCGTTGTTTTAGCGTACTGACCCGAACGAAGGAGAGCCTGGCACAAGTGTGAACCTAGGCTAACCAGCTAGTGTTAAGCTTCCCACATAAATTAGGTTTTCATCGGCTAAGTTATTGCTGTAAATCCTTTAGCCTGCACAAGTAGATCAGTCATGCTGGATGTTTTTGACTAGCAATTGGATGAAATCATGAATGTTTGGTAAGGTGGGATCATTTATATGATGGATATCATTACCATCAGTTGGAAGACCAAATGACGGCCATCTCAGGTCTACAGTATTGTATATGGCCAGTTTTGAGGAGGCACAACATTTAAGAACCTATATCTTGAGGGCTAACTAAAATATGCTTTGAATAAAGAGATCATATTTATGTTACTATGCATGGAGAATTAGAACATTGATATGATGTAACCTCCATTGTCTAAACCCAATACAGTAAAACTCCTTTTATCCATGGATGAGAAACATGGCTGCAGAGTGAGCATAACCCTCCATGCAGAAAAAACAACTCCTAGTTTAATGCAAGTAAAACCAGCATGTATAATGGCGATCTTAAGCTGAGAGATTGCTTCATTGAACAAGTAATGTTCTTATTTGAATGTGAACTTTTCCTTTAAGAATGAAGCATTAAAGAGCATTAGTGATGGTTCCTCTTCACTACAATTGTGTTGATGTTTCATTTGGCTCCCTCCTAAGGAAATCTTCAGTTGATGAGCGGCACTTATTGAAGTCGCTAACAAGGGAAGTCGTCTGGTTTGCAGTTTATAATGCAGACTTGGAATGCAAATACGTTTTCTGCCTGGAGCAACTTCTTGACATGCTTAGAAGAATCTGGTTATAGGTGGAGGAGGATAGTTTTGCTTGCTAAATATGACACAGATACAACTATGTGCAGTGCGTTAGCAGATGTGGTTATGCAGCATGTACAAGATAGCAGTAACTGGCGAATAACTAATGTATAGTGCTGCCTGTCTGCAGACATTGCACATTTAGTCCTGGTACAGAGTTCCCTACAAGGCTAGTAATTTTTTTTTTTTTGTTTTTTCTTTCAGTGAGAGAAAAGAGGAAGAGTAACCATATAAATCATGTAAGTAAACTTTACCTGATTTATTGTTTTAATGATAATTGCATATTTAATTTCCTCATTGTCCATCTGTGGTATTTCTCCATGTCATTATGGGATACTTAAAAAAGCACTCTGCCATATTTTGGACATATAATGCTAGTTTATGAGCATTGTAATCTGTTTCATGCCAGCCCATTTGTATCCATTAGTTATATGTATCGATGTCATGTGATCACCAGGCCAGAGCTTTTATTCCTAGAGGATGCAGTTTCACATTGCTCCCCTCGCTGCCTTCTGCTTGTAAGAGCTACCAGGGAGTAACCTGTCACAAGTAGTAGACTGGGGAGAGCAGTGTAAAGCTGCACCATAGGAATACACTGAGATTCTGCCATGTGAGTTTGGAGACAGTTCTGTCACAGAGCTATTCCTTGCTGTCAGAACAAGTGCAGTGGGATGAGCCACTGCCTTTTTGGCTGCCTGTAGCAGCACATACTGCAGCTCTCTTCTTCTTCCCCTGACGATCCGATTCACATAGGATCGGGGAAATGAGTCTGTGTCGGGAACCTCTATTTATGGTTCCATGCTCAACGTCTAACTAGCTCTACTTAGATCTATTAGATCTACTTAGATCTATGAGATGTCACTACATCACAGTTCACATCACTAGTTGAGAACCTGGTGTGTGGTTCTTCTGACCAGCCTCTAGCCAGCCTTTCTGCATATCTTCTAGGGTCTTTTTAGACTGGAAGACAGTGGTATGCTCATTTCAGGGCACGTCTCCTTGGGGATGATACTGCACCACTGTTCTTATGCAATGAACAGTTTAGGGGAAACTTATCTGTCTGATGCACCTGAGATCCCTTCTACATTTATGGGATCTTTTACAGCCAGCATTTTTTAGTGCATACCTAGGGGTCATACTTTTTGATATCTGCAGATCACCCTGTATTTTTGCAGTTGAACAGCTGACATCTCTTTAAAAATTTGGCTGTGGTACACTACCTATAGAATTTTATAGGCTGACAGTTTTTTACCTCTAACTGGTCATACTTAAGGGTCAATTATCTCATAAATAGTGTATAGCCCGAGTTTTTTCTGCAGTCAACATCATTGAACACTATTTGCAGTGTCCATGTTAACTCTGGACGCTGTGGAACAGTGATTTACCCCTGGTAGAATCCGGGCATGACCCTTACACACACACTACTTCTTATTGTTGTCATGGAACCATGGAGACAGTCTTAACACAATAATATTACTTACGGTTGTCATCCGGTTATGTCACACAATATCATCTTTTAATATTACCCTAATAAAGGTTATGTTTTATTTATTATTATTCATTGTGAGAGGCCTGTCGATTAGTCCCTATTTTCTACACAAGATTAGATAGTGCCCTATAGTGAGATATTCCGTCTCCTTCTGATATATACATCCTGGGATTCTGAGTATTTGTAGTGCAATGAGCCCTCTCCATGAAGCACAGGTTTAATGGGAAATGTAGGCTGTATTGGGGAAACCATATACAGTCAGCCACCCTGGATCGAACGGTACACTCCCACATTTTGGTTGTTGTCCTGCTGTTCCAGGCGTCATGCAGTGATTTCATCTGTGTCCTTAGGACACAGATAGAGGTTGAATACAATAGTGGAGCACAGAGCTGAAAGCTCCATGCTCCGTTATTCAGCCTTTGGCTGATAATGTCTGCAGCAGGGAAGCGCAATGAGCGCCGAGCTGAAGACATTACAGTCGGAGCCTGCAGGTCCGTGGGAATGCGGTTTGGTGAGTATTCATCATTTATTTAAATGTAACATTTGTGATTGAGGGGGGCAGGGGAAATTTAGTTATGGGGGGGCATTGGGGGCCCACTTTCAAAAAGTTTGCACAGGGCCCCCCAATGCATTAAAACTGCCCTGTATACAGTAAACAAAATATACTAAACATGTACAATACGAAGTGACCAACTGGCACAGCGGGAGTGAGGGCCCTGCCTGGAAGGGCTTGCAATCTGAGTGAAAGTGGATACAGATAGTAGGTAAGGGTAGAGGCTGTTCAGGTGGTAGTGTGGTGACAGTAGTGGTGTTGGAGGTTGTAGGCCTTCCTTAATAGGTGATGCCAGGTTCACACCTGCATTGGGGTTTCTGTTCTTCGGGTCGGCTTGGGGACCTGAAAAACGGAAACTCAATCCGCTTAAAGGGATTGTATCATTGGGAAAGGCATTTTTCAATAACACTACGTTATAATATCCTTTAGAAAGACTATTCTTCTCCTACCTTTATTTTTCAGCGAATTTTCTTTTTCCTTCTGTATGCAAATGAGTCTTCAAAAAGCACAGGGGGCGTCCCCTGTGCTCAAAGACGCTCTTCCGAAGATCCAGTGCCGCTTGTCTCTTCTTCTGCTGACGCCTCTCCACCGCGTCATCAACCGCTGAGTCTCTGTTCTGCATCCAAATCCACATGAAAATGGCCGGCTGGACATGCGCAGTAGGCTCTGTCCAACGCGAAATGGCACAGCCGACTGAGCATATGCGGGATTTGAATCCCAAACAGAGACTCTGGAGCTGATGACGCGGCGGAGAGGTGTTAGCAGAAGAGAGAGGCGGCGCTGGATCTTCGGAATAACGTCGTCTTTGAGCACAGGAGACTCCTCCTGTCCTTTCGGTGCACAGGGAACGCCCCTTGTGATTTCTGAAGACTCATTTGCATACAGAAGAAAAAAGAAAATTCTCAGAAATGGCGGCGCAAAGCAGAAAAATAAAGGTAGGAGAAGAATAGCCTTTCTAAAGGCTATTACGACGTGGTGTTGTTGAAAAATGCCTTTCCCAATGATAGAATCCCTATAAAAAGCGGTTACACACAGACACCCGTGGACCCCATAGACTATAATGGGGTCTGCCGGTTTCCACCTGGAAAATGCAGCGAGAAAGGTCCTGCAAGCAGCGCTTTTCTCCACATTTTTCAAGAGTATTTGGGGACGGAATCCCCGAACGGAGAGCGGGCGCAGGTGTGAACCTAGTCTGTCTTCAGGGTCTTCTTGAAGCTTGTGATTGTGGGGGACAGTCTTGTCATGGTAGTGAGATGTATGGAGGGGACAGGTTGTGGATAGCTTTGTATGTCAGCATTAACATAAAATGTGTAATTGATTTACAGCACGTGAAACAAAAGTTTTTTTTGAATTCTTGGGAATATTTGTGCATAATGTTAAACCTGGCTTTAAAGAACAAAAGAAACTCCTGTCGTGGGTGGCAAAGTTTGAAATCGTTCACTTGAAGTCCAACACTTGAAGTTATGACAAAATGAAAATCACGGAAACAGACTGCGTTTTGGGAGAACCTTTGATCATTATGAAATGATATAAAGTGTGAAATCACTTATGTCTTTTATGGTTGTGTCATGAACTTCACAATAATAATAAGCTCATGTTTCTTATTTCTCATGTGTTTCGATCTGGCAGTTTCCAGGAAAAGAATCCGTTATTTCAAGTCAATATCTAATAAATACGTTTCTTAGCTTAACCAAGCATTCTACAGTCCTCTAGCGCCATCTGTCTGTGCAGTGAGTGAGTGCAGACTCATTTTCTGGTAATAACTCACTTTTTTATGTTTTTGTTTTTGTTTTTGTTTTGTTTTTTCTTGTAACAGGTCTCTCCTGGGCAACTTACAAAGAAGTACAGTTCGTGTTCTACAATATTTTTAGATGACAGCACAGTCAGTCAGCCTAACCTCAGAAGCACAATAAAGTGGTGAGTGACTGAAAGTAGATCTAGAATATCCATCTTCAATGATGGTGGGTTTAAAAAAAATTGGATGAAAAATACTGATCAAATAATGGTGTGACTGAGGCCTAATGCTGCATTCAGTGCGGCTGTAACATGGGTGAATCTGAACTTCTGTAATATTAAAGGGGTTGGCCACTTTCAGACCAATAATGATACACAAATATTATTGTTTGTATAATAAAAAGATATACAATTTTACAATATACTTTCTGTATCATTTCCTCACAGTTAGCTAGATCTCTGCTTGCTGTTCACTTACTTTAGTGGATAAAATTCTGGCCATGGTCATGTGATTTACCGTCCATGGTCATGTGATGAACACACAGGCGCACAGTTCGTTAGTCACCCCACAGTAATCAGACATCTGCCTGGTAACGAGCTGTGCACCTGTGTGTTCATCACATGACCGTTGACCGTAAGTCACATGACCATGGTCAGAGTTTTTTCCACTAGAAGTAACAGAATGAATGACTGCAAGTAGAGATCTAGAAAACTGAGTAATTGATGCAGAGAATATACTGGAAAATTGTATATCTTTTTATTATACAAACAAAAACATTGGTCTGAAAGTGGCCATCCCAACCCCTTTAAGGCTCATATTCCTGCTTTGTGTGGAGTATTTTTTTTTTTCCAACTTCCTAGCACTGTGCAGGTCCGGTCTCTGTATCAGAACTAGAGAAGCTAAAATGCACCCATGTTACAGCCATCTGAAAGCAGATTTTGACTTTTTTTTTTTTTTTTTTTTTTACCTTAGGATTTCCCATAACCATATTTACATTTGTAGACAATTAAAAGGTAGACATATTTGCGAATGTACCATAAATGGTAAACGTTTTGCAGTGTTTTAAAGATTTTCTCCAACCATCTTAGTGACCGTTCTTTTGCCTTGATATTGCCAATGAATATGACCATGACAGTGGGAACTTTCTGTGGTTTGGCACTTGTCAGAAACTCAATTATGATGGTTAAAGAAAATTTGTAAAACTCCATAAAATTATTTGGTAAAATGTTTAACTTTTAGTTCAAGGCTACATTGCAACTTTTTGTAGCGCTACTAATTGGTTTTTAACTATTGAGCTACAGCTACAGTCCAGATAAATACACTTGTTGAGTTGTATACCAATCTTGTTGCCTGCAGCTGTCACTCAATAGTTTAAAATGAATCCCTAGCTTCAGTCTTAGTGTACAAATTTAATAATTATGTACAGTGGAACCTCTCCACAAGATCACCCCTTTACCCAGACCACATTTTCTGTGATTTTCAGTTTTACATATTGAGGACCTTTCACCACCTCCAAGTCCAGATCTTTACATCAATTAATAGCTGCCCTTCCACTGATTCTGGTATAGCTGCAATTTTTTTTCTCTAGCCCCCACTGTTCCCGAGCAATCAATGCTTTTAGTTTTGGTCCCTGATATGCTGTTTAGGCTCTGTACAGTCAGAAAAGCAGTGACAGGCAGGAGCAGACAAGGCGTGTGATTCTGAGCTCTGACACTGGCTGCCTCTGATTGGAGCCCTGAATCACACCCCTCTGCCTGACACTGCCCTTCTGACATTACAGAGTTTAAAATGCACATCAGGCCCCAAAACTACCTGTGCTTGTTGCTCGGTAACTTTGTGTAGTTGTCTCAAAGAGGTTTCATTGTTGAAAAGTATTTTATTATCTGCTTTTATAAGTTGAAAAAAAGAAGTAGCGTTAGGCCCTGTTCACACAGTGGAATCTACTGATAATTTTGTGGTGTATTCTGCTCCAAACTCAGCATCAGATACTGCCTCCCATTTTTTTTCGGGGGGGGGGGGGCAGAGATCAGAGCAGAACTCTAAGAAAAAAAAAAAAAAAAAAAGTGTCCTTGATCTTGATGTGGATCCCACAACTCAAGACTCCTCATTGATTAGACCCATTGATCTGGGCCTAATCAGTGGTGAAAACCTGCGAAAGAATGCCGATGCTCTGCATTGGCATTGTACTGCGGGGAGCTAGGGGGCAGAAAATGAAGAGGATTCTGTGGCAGATGTCAGCCTCAAATTTCTCTTCATTTTCCAATGTCTGAACGGTCAGTTAATGTTTCCATTGTATTTTCGGTATTTAGGATTTATTCTTGGAATTTGCCTTTAAGAAAAAAGATCAGAAATTACTGATGAAATACTTATGTCTGTGGTCCTTTAGGCCTCTCTTACATTTAAAGTGTAATGGTTTCACTTTATTTTGGCTATTGCATAGGGAGGGGTTTGCTAAACATCTTTGTAATATACTTAGCTTATTGTGCTTTCTTTTTTAGCAAAAAAAAAAAAAAAAAAAAAAAAAAAGAATGCTGGGCTGTGAAGAACGCCCCACTGACACTACTCTTCCATATCCTTGTACTCTTGTACTCTCACAGCCCAACATGATGCTGAACTGTAAGGCCCGCCCTTCTGACAGTGAACGGATATCTGTGCACTATCTCTCTAGCTCTTCGGCGTACACTGCACTGAATTCGGGTCACTGTCGGCATTCTAGAGGTATATAATACCGCCAATGTCAGAGGACATGAAAGGTCCTCCTTTAAATGGAGTCTGTCAGAAGAAAATTCAGTATCAAACTAATGACAGTACCATGTAGGGCAGCTTCTACACTTTAAAAATATGATTTCCTTATTCTGCATTGAAGCTCCATTTTCATGAAAAATCTGCATTTTATTCTTATGCAGATTAGCTGAAAAGAGCTTTAGGAACGCTTCTTTTTCTGCTCTAGATAATCACCCCTAACTGCTTCCCAGCTCTGGCCTTCATTGCTTGAGGGACATCTTCCACTTTGGCTGCAGTTAGAGGTGGTTACTTGGAGCGGAGAGCAAAGCCCAGGCAGAAAAAACGCCTTTAGGCTAAGGTTCCACGTGGCATCCTGCAGAAAAAAAGCAGGAGATAAGACACTGCTAGATGTGTCTGGCAGCAACTTGCTTTCCTCACCCCATTCAGAGCACAAGCTTGTAACTCAAAATGGGTATAAATAAAGAGGTTGAAGGTGCTTATGTAGGTAATCTGACTGTTCCAAAGCATACAATTTAATATATACTGTATGTAAAAAGAAATCCTCAAAGAAAATTCTGAGAGCTATAACTTTTTGTACAGCATGATACTTTGGACACTAGTGGTGAATTGGTGGATAAGCACTAGTGTACAGGCTGCCCAATATAATCAAACTTATTCCAAGTTCAGTTTTCCAGCACCAGACTAGAAAGTAAAAGATCATGGTCTTTGTTTTTGTGTATATACTTGCTTCGCTGCTAATTCTCTTTAATGTGAAAAAAAATAAATAATAAACCTTGACCAATCCACAACCCTTACCCCACACCCTTTCCTGTTCATGGCAATGTTGCTTCCTTTTATCACTACTCTCCTTTACGTTCTTGTTTTTCTTTTGTTTTTCAGTGTTACCTTAGCAATATATTACCACATAAAAAACAGGTATGGAAATAAGCTCTTCTATTGACTAAGGTTGGGACCACACGGGATGATGATGCTTCAGAATTTCTATTGCAGATTGTCTGCAGAACGTGTCTCTGTAGGTCGCGGTGGCAAGAACCACCCAATATCAAGAATTATGCAGCAGCTTATTTGCAGGATTCAACCTTAGAAATTTACATTTTATATCAGTATGATTCTTTCTACCATTTTATACTAAAAGGAGTCTACCACCTCTCCCTAGCCTGTTCAACTACTACCACCATGTTACAGAGCACACTAGAGTGACAAAAATTGTACCTTTGTTATGTACATCATTTTTGAAGATTTGGAGGAAAACAACTTTGAAGTGTTATGCAAATAAGACAGATGGTGCAGTGGGGGCGGGTCTTCACTCCTGGGAGCACTGGTTTTGCTGCTTAGAGGACCTTTCATGTCCTCCTGCACAAGCGGTTTTATATACTGCTAGAAAGCCGACAGCGCACTGTCGGCTTTCCCGGTATGTGACCCCGGGCCGAAGATATCGGTGCCATTAGTTTCGGCACGGATCTCTGCCCACTGTCAGAAGGGCATTCCTGACAGTCTAGCTGTACTGTCAAGAACACCTCCTTTGACAGTACTCGTCCGTAGCTTTGTAGTGTCAAAGGGAGCGTTCCTTAATGCCCAGGGATGACGCAGAGCTGTGAGAGTGCGCCCCCCCCCCCCCCCGTAAAAGTCTATGGACGAGTACTGTCAAAGGGGGTGTTCCTCACAGCCCAGCTAGTCTGTCAGGAACGCCCTTTTGATAGTACAGAGCTACGGAGGAGTACTGTCAAAGGAGGTGTTCCTGACATTACAGCTAGACTGTCAGAAATGCCTTTCTGACAGTGGGCAGAGATCAGTGCCGAAACTAACGGCACCGATATCTCCAGCCCCGGGGCACATAACTGGAAAGCCGACAGTGCACTGAATTCAGAACACTGTCTGCTTTCTAACGGTATATAAAACCACATGTGCAGGAGGATGTGAAAGGTCCTCTTTAAGTTATATGGGTAATGTCATAATAGTGAAAGGATTAACTCCTACTGCATGAGGTGGCACAGGTAGGAGATGGTAGGGGTCTGAGCAGCAAGAGTTCAGCCTTTCTACTGCCTAATTTGCATAACACTTGTGGGTTTTTTTGGGGGAGGGGAGGTATTTATTTTTTCTACAAAAGTGACGTATGTGACAAAGGTATGTTATTGATCACTGTAATGTTCTCTGTAAGACAATAATGACATTTGGATATGCTTGGGGGAGACGGAAGACTTGAGTTAAAGGGGATTCCAACAATCAAAATCTATTTCTTACCACCTTCCCCAGAATCAGGAAAAAAAGGTAAAAATAAGTAGAACTCTCCTCTTCCCAATACCATCTAACCACAGGATCCTGGTCCTGCATCAGTCTCCGACCTCAGCAGTCATGTATGTTAGTTATGGCCATCATTGCTGGAGCCTTGGCAGCCTTGATGCGACCTCTGAGGACAGGGATTGGCTACGTTGGCAGAGGTGGGGGAGGGGGCATTGCGGCAGTTGACTTCATTCCTGAATTGTGGAAAACCAAACCTGAAAGACTTTCCATAATTATGGATGCCATACTTTATTCTCTTCTAGAGATTCGGACAGATCCTTGGATATATTTGATGAAAAACTGCATCCTTTAACGGTAAGACCTTTCAGTCACGTTTGGTCGGTCATTAGTGGATTTGATTTTGTTGTGCTTTCAGTTAAGGTTTTCATTGTGGTGTTTTGCCTTCAAATGTGTTAGGTCTTCAAAATGTCAGTATGCACAAATTATCCCACTGTAAGCTCCCTAAAGGTTGCAGTTGCAGCTGGAGGGGCTAAGAAAGGCCAATCTGCCAGTAAGTTGAACCTAATAGGCTGCCTGTCAGTATAATACCTACAGACACCATTCCCTAATCCTGCAGATGATGATAGAGGCCTCCTCTGACCTAATCTTCATTTGGCCTCATCCCGACGCCTGGATCACATGATTGGAAGCCATGCTCCAACCCCCAGGTCGCCCAGCTCCCTCCCTAGATATCACACGTAATTACCTGCGAGATCGGGGAATAAGGTAGGGGCGGAGCGGGTAAATCATCATCCACACTCCTCCCCCCCCCGCCCCCAAACAAAATATTTGTTATGTTAAAAACAAAAGTACTCCATTAGCACTTCCAATACATCCTGAAATAAAAAAAATTACCTTTTTTTTTTTTTTTTTTTTATCTACCACATTGGATTCTGTAGAAAAAAAACCTAAAGACTGTGCTAAATTGCAGTTTTTGTTCATCCTGCCTCTCAAGAAAATAAATAAAGGGTGATTTGTGCTCACCCAAAATGGTATCCGTAAAACAAGTAAAAAAAAAATAAACCTTCATACAGCAAATTCAACAAAAAAAATAAAATTATGGTCCTTTAAAATTTAATGGAATTTTATTGTACAAAACCGCAAAACTTAAAAATTTTTTCTCAATTTTGTAGTGCCATAATCTGATCAAACCAGACAGCAAAGTTAACATGTTATTTGTTAAAGGTAAATTATATTATACATTAGATGTGTTTGAAAATGGAGCAGTTAAGGCTATGTTCACACCTGCGCTGGAGTCTCCATTGGAGGCTCCAGTGCTGTGTTCGCTGAAAATCGGTGGTTAAAAACGACGGACCCCATTATATGGGGACCTCCAGGCTTTGTGTTCAACCACTGCTTTAGCAGTCCACCTCTCCATTGTTCAGATCCCTCAACGGACATGAACAATGGAGATCCAGTGCTTATGTGAACCTAGCATATAAGGAGCACAGGAAAAAATAAGCCCTCATTCAGCTGCAGATGGAAAAATGAAGTTATTGGTCTTGGAATTTGGCAATGACAAACTACAAAATTCCTGGTTAAGGTCCAAAGCCGTGTCATCTGCAAATGTAATACAGCACTGAGATGTCGTGATGGGAAAGCAGGGTATCTAAAGTTCAGTATGGTTTGTGATCAGAAGCAAAGACTATGCTGAAGTGCATACATTTTATATACAGTATGTGTACATTTTATATGTGTCCAGACAATAAACAAAGGGAGAAGAAAATATACTATATAACTGTCCTTTTAATACAGGCTTTGTCTCTGCTTCATCTTCCAGGAAGGCTGGTGGGAAAAGCAGCTAAAGCTTGTGTTGGGTCTCAGAACTGTATTTTATAGTTACACATGTAAAAGAGGGATTTTCTCTTATCTGTGCTACTTACTAAGCTTAAGGTGGTATTCCCATCTCAAGGATCATATTCAAACTGAAGTGTTTACCCAATACATTGCTTCTTCCATCATGCTTCCTTGTCAGATACAACAAAATCTCTCCTCAGTGTTTATAGCTGGTTGGCTGTAGAAGGTCTGTAACCTAGTATAATGACTGTCCCTGCCACCTATATGCTCTTTTCTCCCTTCTTTCTGGATATACCTTTGTTTTGGAGCATTGATAAGACCTAGTCAAGTTTCTCGTAGTATTTCTGTTAGCTCTGGATTTACATCCAGAGCTAACTGTGCGGTTTACAACAAACACAAGCTCCATGCAAGAATGAGCTGAAAATAATAATAATAATAATAGTCCTTTAATAGTCCCACAATGGGGAAATTCAGTGTGTTACAGCAGCAAAGATAAGCAGATACAACTACAAATACAACATGTACAGGAATGTTCCAAGGTGAGAGGCATTACATTAATAGCAGACAGACAGATAGGACGTAGCAGAGGAGGGGGGTGGGATTTAACAGGCAGAGAGAACAGGAAGGGAGAAGAGACAGGAGGATAGCTGAAATCCTGAGATGAGAAAATCCTTTTAATGACAACCGCCATGACTAGAATTCAGCCAATGCTCTTGCTATATAATAAAATCCCATATCCCAGAATGCCTCTTGGGACATCTGACTATATATTGTGTTTTGCAGCGTGAGGAGGTGACAGATGATTACTGTAAGCATGATCCAGACCATAAGCACATCTACCGTTTTGTGAGGACGCTCTTCAGTGCCGCTCAACTGACAGCCGAGTGTGCGATTGTCACTTTAGTAAGTTTTGGGGTTGAGGCATTTCTGGTAAAGGGATTGTCCATTTTCAGCAATTAAATGTTATTGTTTGAATTCTGAAAAGTTTTACAATTTTTCAATATTATTTCTATATCAATTCCTTACAATCTTTTTTTAGATTTGTCATTCTGTGTTTTATTTCCTGGGGATATACATCAGTCCTGTGATAGACCTACGGATTGTTACAAGACAGAGCTCTGTAACTTGTATTATGCACCTGAGGAAACAGAATATTCTGCATTGCTACAGATAGAATTTTGCTCACTTAGTTGTATCGAGCTGTTCCCCAGCAGATTCCTTCTTCCCTATTTATCCCAGAATAACTCCTGCTGTTGTTTTTTTTTTTTATCTTAAATTTATAGATCTATCATCATTCACTTTTCCCAAATCCAAAATGTTGTCTTTTGACTGTTGGATTTCTAAACTAACAAAACTGGTACAGAAAACGTAGAGGTTTTTACCGTTCAATAGTGTTTGTAATTTTACTACATGTAGCCACTAGATGGCAGTGTTGTCTTGTTGCTATAGCCATTGTGTTCATGTATTTTCTGCTTGTTTGCTGTAGATAAATGCTGTAAATTTGTTTTTATCTATGTAGGTTTATCTGGAAAGGCTTTTGACTTATGCTGAAATTGATATCTGCCCCAGTAACTGGAAGAGAATTGTACTGGGAGCAATCTTGCTGGCTTCTAAGGTGTGGGATGATCAGGCCGTGTGGAATGTGGACTACTGTCAGATTTTGAAGGACATTACAGTAGAAGATATGTAAGTTCTGGCATTATTCCTTTTCATTATACCAACTTATTGCAGGAACAGAATTTGCCACATCTTACACTAGGTTCACATTTGCGTTTGGTTTTCTGTTTTTCAGGTTCGCTTAGGGGCCCAAAAAACTGAAACCCAATCTGCTTAAAAAACAATTACCCATGGAAACCCGTAGACTCCATAGACTATCATCTATGGGTGTCATCCATGGTTTTCAGTGACCCGTCCATTCTATTGAATGGGCCAAGCCGCAAATGCGTCTAGGACTTGCTCCAGTATTTGTGGCCATTAAATGTGGCCCAGGCACAAAGCCACAAAAACTACAGCTGTGTGTATGTGCCCATGGAAATGTATGGGCCGTACTTTTATCAGCAATTGCAGACAATTGTGGCCGTGTGCATGAGGCCTTTAAAGGAAAGTTTTGTTTTTCAACATTCTGCTGAGCTCCTCCTGCTCTAAAACATGTGGTTTATGTTGTCAGGTTCCCTTTAAAGCCCTGTCGTGTGTGTGTGTGGTTTGTGTGTGTGTGTTTTGTTTTTTTTTAATTTTTTTTTTATCCTGTGCATTAAGGGACATTTCTTGCTGCCAGTAACCACATTAAGAAATGTCTTGCTCTTTCCCAAACTTGCTTCTAGTTTTCTGGTTCTGCCAATTTTTGCACCATTGTGGTGAAAAAATGGCTGTTTTTTTAAGGCCATGAATAGCAGATTCCAACTAAAAAAAAAAAAAAAAAAAAAAAAAAAAACTTTTCAGGAAATTTCACTGCGTTTTTGCAACAACCAAAACAAATCTGATTTTCCATATGGTATCCTCAGCCTAACTGTTTTTTTTTTTTTTTTTTTTTTTTTCCCCCTTCTTAGCCTCATAATAGGCCATCAATATCTGATCAGTGGGGGGTTGACACCGGTCTCTCACAGTGAACGGTTGTTTAGGACTTTTGCTGGACCCACTACTATCCTTTGCACAGAGGGGTAAATGGAGGGCTCCTCACATTGTATATTCAGGGTTATATTACAGCAGCTCCGCTCCCATTCTCAGCACGGAGAAGATGAGCTGCAGTAATGTTGCACGGCCACTATACAATGTATGGAGCCCTCTGCTGGCAGCAGTGCGGAGGTCAGGTGTTGCCCTATCATTGATTAGATAGTAATTGCTTATACTGAGCGAAAAAAGCCCAGAAAACCTCATGCTGTGAGTACAGACATCCTGAAATCGGCTGATTTGGGCTTCATGGGTGGTTTCCAATGCGGCTAGCACGGGTTTCAAGGGTTGAAATATGTGGCCGAACAAGCAGCAATAATTGACATGCTGTGTGTTCACAACCCACAGTGCAAAACACTCTGTGCCGAGGCTTTTTCCTGCAGTGTGTGGATGGCAATTGCTTAAATCCCATCTACTATGCTTGTACTTCGCAGCAGGTTAATCGCCAGCGATTTCACCGTGGCTAACCTGCTGTGAACTCCCAGCATGTGGCCTTAGCCTAAAGCTGTAAGAGCTTGTACAGATTATTGTGATTGTAATAATCATCATTTTACAGGTCACAGTAGCCGCCTCTAATCTGTCTTTCTGTGTTCTAGGCTGTAGAAATAGATCAATGACAATCAATCTTTGTGATTTATTGTGCCTTTCCAGTTTGTCCATATTGGTGATCCAGGGTTTTTTTAAATTAATTTTTTTTTGTTAAATTGTCCAGAGAAGAATAAATTGGCTTTACCACCCTGGTCCTCATACCCAACAAGGTATAAAATGTAAGGGCAAAAATTTGCAATTTTGCTGCAGCCTAGGCCCCTTTCCAACAGGCAGGTTTTCTGACACAAGTGCCTGTGGTATATAAAATGGATCAGCATTTTTTACTTGCCATTTACATACAGCAGTCTCTGTACTGTATTAGCAGTACATTACACAAGTCATTAATACAATATTTCATCTCCTCACACTTGCGGTGGCACTCCTTCCACTGCGAATCCGACCTAAATGTCGGAAAACTGTATAGGGGAAGGTTTGCAACGCATTGCTTAAAACCCCTTTCACTTGAATGAGGTTTTAAAGCAATGCGCAGTTTTGCGCCTACACCCTCTGCGCCACAAAGCCGTTTTTTTTTCGTCGGAAACAAAGTCCTCCTGCATGTCCGACTTTGTTTCTGACAAAACCGGCTTCTCGCCGCAGAGGGTGTAAGCGCACACCCACGCATTGCTTTAAAACCCCATTCAAGTGAATGGGGTTTTAAGCAATGCATCGCAAACCTGCCTCTATCCAGTTTTCCGACATTTAGGTCAGATTCGTGGCGGACGGAGTGCCACCGCAAGTGTGAACCCACCCTTATAGTTTGCGTGTTGTCGGCAGCACTAACACATGCAGTCGTGTTGTACATAAATATAAACATTATAGTAGTGTTTTAAAAGGCAATGGCTATATGACAGTGTTTTATTAAAGGAGTAACTGTAAGCTCAGTGAAGCCAATAATCCCAACACTATTGTATCCTTGATTTAGAGAGGTCTTTTCCAGGTCTCCTCCCTTTATCTTCTGCCTCTATAATTATTCTATTTGCCTAGTGACATCTACGCTCACAGGTCTGTACCCTCATTATGGAGGCAGCATTTTTAGCATCATGGTGATCCGGTGTCGGTCCTTGAAGCATTATGTTTGTATGTATTTAAAATGTATTCGGACAACCAGAACAAAAGTAGAAAAGTGATTTCATTAGAGCGCCGATCAGCTGATTTACATCTCTATAGGCCTGTGTGCTGAGCACAAAATAGAGACTAATTTTCTGTGACCTATTCTGCAGCTATACATATAAAAAGAACCGTTCCCTTGCAGGTATTTCATTGTGTAGTGTGCAGGAGACCATTTATGACCAATACACATTTGTGGTTTTGTTTTTATATAATTATTTTTCTGTATATTGAAAAATGAGAAATGAACCTGTAAGCTGGCTATACACTTAGATGACTTTTGCTAGGTGTGTTGAGTGGCGTAAAGGACTTATGTTAGGATCTTATATAATATAATATATTATATATTATATTATACAAGTGTGGCCCTGCAAACACAATCTAAGACATGGTGTCCTAAACTTCAGGTTTCTATAGCTGAACATGTGCTTTTTGTTGCAGTAGCTGGAGTTGGTATCTGTGTATGCATCTTATATTAAAGCCAGTTATACATATGACATATGGGTAAATGTTTATTTCAGTTGAGGAGACATTTGGCACTTTTTTATCTATAGATTTGTTGGAAAAAATTTTATATTATATAGTGAAGGGCCCTTGTTGTTGATGAATATTTTTCCAGACTCTCACTAGACACTGTACCTAAAAGCCTAATCAGATGACCAAGTAAATTGGCCATGTGGCTCTCGTGATCCGTGAGAAAATAGCGTATGCTATAATATATATATATATATATATATATATATATATATATATATATGTATATATATATGTATATATATGTATTATAATTTTTTTTTTTTTTTTTTATACAGATCAGACTATCTGGACTCTGTTCACAGACCCAGTTTACCCATTGAGGTGAATAAGTCATTAAAATAAAAAGCTGGTGCCGCATGGATCCAGCACCGTAAAAAAAATTGATTAAAACATAAGACCGTCCCCAATTAAAAGTACATCTCCCACAAAAAGATGCAGAAAGTTGCACAAATGAAGTTTTTCTCTAATACCACCTTCTTTCAGTTTTTTTTTTGGGGGGGGTTTTTTTTCCCAGCTTTTCAGTACATTGTATGGAATATTAAATGGTACTATTTGACCCGTAAAAATTAAGCCCTTATATGACCGAAAAAAAAATAAGAGGTAAAATAATGAAAATCAAAATGTCACACTTCCCAAAATGGTATCAATAAAAACTACTACTTGTTCTACAAAAAAAGGTCTTTCAGAGCCCTGTACACAGAAGTAAAACAGAAGCTTTGGGTGCTGCAATATGGTGAAAATTATCTAAAAAAAAAACTATACATTTGGCATTGCTGCAATTGTACTGACCCACAGAATATAGGGAATATGTTATTGCTACTGCACGGTGAAAGTCGTAGAAACAAAATGTCACAATTTAAGCTCCAATCACTATTAGACAAAGTACATTTATTGCCATGTAGGTTAAACAAACAAGTACAGTCATATTCTGTGTGTGACATTTCATGCCTGGATTGTGGAGAATCTTTTATTCTTTATGTAGATTAGGCCTGGACAGATTTACTATTCCTCCCAGTCTCTGCCCCATTAGCACTTGACAGACCATTTTCATTCTCCCCTCTGTCAGAGAGTCTATGAAATCTCAGCCAAATTTTGTCACATGTGTAGAACCGCCGATCTGTGTGTACGGTGCCTGTACAGTGTGACTATACTAGTGCTATAACATTCGTCCATGTATTCTGGCATCCATGTATTGAGGAACAAATAACTATTGAGCTAGTATAGCAGCACTATAAAGGTATATGGCAGGTGCCAGCAACTGCAGCCTGGTACTCCAAGTATATGAAGAAAAGCTCTAGAACTCCAGCCAGGATCCAGGGCAAAACCAATAAAGGCTTATTAGCCCTTCTCATTGCAATGTTTCACTTCCATACTAGAATTATTTTTTTCTTTTCATTTATTTGAGATGTCAAATATATAGTATATTATAAAATGTATACTTTTTTTTTTTTTTTTTTTCCCCGTAAGTTCCTAACTTTCCTTTTATAACTCACATACACCTGTATAAAGAATGCAGAGTCCATAACCGAACAGTCATTGACAAGTGCGTTTTATACGTAGCCAAGGTTGTCCATGTTTGTTTGCTGTTTACTGATCCTGATCATTGAGTTTGTCTTTTTTCTATTTGAGGAGGGGGCAGGGGAATTCCTTGTTCCATAGTGTCATTTATTTATTTATTATGCGATGCGTCCACATTGCTTCAAGAGCCCTTTTTCCCTGAGATAATAGCTTCAGCTCTGCGCTGATCCATTTGTTGCCTTGGTGATGTGCCCACCACTTTGGTTGATACGTCTCTACTTTAGTAATAATAAAAAAGAGCCCTTTTCTGTTATCAATCTCGTGAAAATGTTGCAGAGTTCATTGGAGCTAATAAACAGCAAGTATCATTCCTTTCATCTGCTCCAGTGTAGAGCGTCTGTATGTATGAGAGCGCCGGCAGGAAGGAGCTGCTCCACTCCTGGGGCCCACACCTCAGGCACACCGTAAGACATTACATTTCCTCCACTAGACAGGGGAGCAGACATTTGCAGGCAGTTATTGTTTAGGAAACCCGTGTATAGTAGATTCCTGTTCGTATGAATAAAGCCTCACAGCCAGATGTATTGATTTAATTTACACTTCATAGTTTGTGCTGGATTTCTTGTAGCTATACTCTTTAGGAGCGGTGTCTTGTCTGAGGTAACAAATAAAATCTCAGCACTTGGAGAATTGCAATTATGCAATCCAAAGGTGTCTGGCTTGTGCTGCATTCCATAGAAACACCCTACATAAAAACACAATGTCAAAAAACTGCATGTGTGAATCCAGCCTAAAGGTATCTTCATTACATTAGTGAAAATGAGAGGGTAGTAGTCTCGTATTTTTGTGACTCTATTCCTGCCAGGCGGATACATATACAGGGTTACTGCTATTATTTCTCCCAATCTCTTGAACAGTCGGGTATAGAAAGTGGTGTCTGGAAATTGCTGATCTGGATTATGTTAGTGTGAACGTAGACAATCCTCATTGGATGACAGCAATGGACATTAATAATGATACGGTAGCAGAGTTACTGACTCAGACAGAGCCCGCTCCGTTTGGGTCCTTATCCATTGACCCTAATGTAAACATCATGACGGCCACTTTCTTCCGTTATGGTTTTTTTACTTTTGTAATGGCAGGACTTTTTCTTCAGAAAAGTAAAAAAAAAAAAATATACAGGGGGTCTGTACTTTGAAAATCCATAAAATTCAATGGGTGTTTTTTGCTTTAGCTGTGTGTGTGTGTGTGTGTTATATATATATATATATATATATATATATATATATATATATATATATATATATATATATATATAAAATCTCCGTTGTGCGTGCTTATTATTTTTACATATGTGTGTATTTTATCTACACATCTGAAAAGTCCTATAGTGTGATGGGGTTTTCCAGACGAGATATATTTCTTATATTAGGATAGGTTATCAATATCATATTGGTGGGTTCTGACACCAGGTAACCCCACCCGTCACCTGTACTTAGCAGCTGATACACAGAATGGAGCAAGAAGCAGACAGCTCTGTTCTCTGTGTAGTAGTGACTTAACAGAGTTACTGCAGCCTAGCTCCTATTCAAAGAAATGGGCTGACCTGTAGTTTTCTGCTCTGACCACTTTACAGAGAACAGAGCTGTCTACTTCCTGCCTCTATCTGTAGGATCATAGCTAGGAAAACCCCTTTAATATTAGCTCTGCAATATTGACCTAATAAATGTGAAAAAATAAACTTTGCTGAATCTTGCTCATATGACTGTTGTGAACTTAGCTGCCTTATATCTACTAGTATATGCAAATTGCCTTGTGTTCAATGGACTTTTAGTATTTCACATTCCTGCTGCTTGTAAAATCAAACATACATCGAACTGTCCAGATTTTGATGCTCAAGGAGACTGAAAATCTTATAAGGAACTACAGAATCTTATTTGTGGTCGTTTTTCATGATGCCTCTTCTTTTTTTTTTTTTTTTTTTTTTTTTTTGTCAAGTCAGTCCATACTGACGTGGACTAGTTTGTGATCTTCTAGATTTACATACGATTTCTAACTTGTATTGTATATATATATATATATATATATATATATATAATTTTTTTTTTTTTTTTTTTTTAAAGGAATGAAATGGAGAGACATTTCCTGGAGCTGCTGCAGTTCAACATTAATGTCCCCGCCAGTGTATATGCCAAATACTACTTTGATCTGCGTTCTCTAGCAGATGACAACAATCTCAGTTTTCTGCTAGAACCACTTAGTAAAGAGAGAGCACAAAAACTAGAGGTGAGCCCAGGATATTTGGTGTGTTAAGTTGGCTAGTGACTGCTTTTCACGCATGATTTTTTTTTTATTACTTTTTTTTTTCTCTTTCCTGTTTCTGCTTTTGCGCTGTTGTGCATTGACCATGCACTTGTATTGCATGCATGTGATACTTGAAAAAAGTTGTTTGCTGTAATGTGATTGTTTTATTTTGCGCAGGCTATTTCCAGGCTCTGTGAAGATAAGTACAAGGACCTTTCTAAAGCTGCTATGCGACGGTCCATCAGTGCTGATAACCTAGTGGGCATTCGGCGCTCTAATGCCATCATTTCCTGAGGAAAGACCAGCAGGAGCAGCTTCAACATGGTCAGTGTGAAACATGGATACCCAGGCACTACCAAGCTTCCCACACACTCTCTTATACACTATTTCAAGCCAGCAGTGTCTTCCAGCATGAGGGCTGTGGGGGGCAAGGGATTGTGAATCCAAGGATGCTGCAAGCCCTTCTTCAAGACTGAGGGGCATACATCATGAAAACAGAGAAGAGGCTGTAACTGAGAGCAGCACAGCCGGTTTACACACAATAACGTGGTGCATCGAAAGTGAAGTCCTTCTCTCGGATATCCCTCTACCACCTACATTTGTATGCTTACTATGTAGGCCTATAGCTGTGAACTCAGACTTTTTAACACTATATATAGTTTGACATTTTAGAATCTAAAACACTAATCATATGATTATAATTACTATTTTATGGCCTTCTTGGTCCCCTCCCCCATTTTTTTATTGTTTGCTACAGTTATCTCTATCAAGTGTTAACGCAGTTCCTTCCTAACCACACTAAGCCACACCGGAGCAATGACCAGGAATAAGCAGACTTGGTTACATCACGTCCTCTGGTCCAAAAGCATTTTAATAGGTCAGTGCAAAGTTCATTTAGTCTCTTGCCTGCCAGCACAGCAACTGCAAAATGGTTGGGTTAGGATGGGGGCTGTCCAAAGAAGTACATGCGTCTTAAGATGAAACGGGATCTGGCCTGTACTACTGTAATTCTTGGTGCTTCTCCGGAAAATATGCATTTCTAAGGAACTGAAAATGAAATAAATTTGGGATTTTAATACTTTTACACTACGTCCTCCGTTTATAGGGATGTAAGGATGTACTCTTCAGTGCGATAACATCTAGATTCACTTGTATGGAAAGTCTACAGATTTCAGAAGATCTCTGCTTGGTTTGCTCACATCTGTCCTCCCTTCTGTAATTTGTGCTGTATGTTTACATGCTTCAGGTTTTGTTGTAGCTAGCATGTTAGTTGCAGTTCCATCTGAATGTTTAGTTGCTGTTTTTTACACGTCCTTATAATTTCAAGAAAAGCGGAAAAGGCTCAGTTCCTTACACCATGGCATACCATGGACAGTAGGCAATGCTCTAACTTTCTACTTTTAGAAATGGTTTCTAAGGGCCCGGTCTATTCCATACTACTTTTATATTGTACTGTTCCATTCTAAAACATAAGGGCAAATTTATAAATGTGGGACGTTGCAGACTTTTTTTTTTTCTTATGTTTGTGATGTGAAATTGGCACACACAATGCACTTTACAAAACCCGTTTTACAATGTTGTGACTTTAAAGTTCAACAGTTTAGTGTAAAAAATATTAGATATTCTAAATATGGTTCACAAGCAAACCATACCCCAAACTGAAAATTGTTACAGATGTGTAAAAGAGGCAAAAAGATGGCAGCCATACACTCTGTGGTGATGGTTTACTCAATATGAAAGGAACTGACTGTTTTTATAAATGTGCCACATTGTGTCTTTCCTAAATACTAGACTTTCAAAATTTTCATCTAACTAGAAGTAGCAGACCAGTAATGTCCATACTGACACAAAAATCATAAGAGTTCGGGGAAATTAAAAAAAAAAACAAACATTTTTTCCTACAAAATACTAAAATAGACTACTCTTTTTATACTTTAACAGTTATCTTACAGTAACCTTGCTCCTGCAGTTTTGGTCCCCTGCCGCTCTGTGTACACACATGCCTGGCATGGGCTGGCCATGACAGTGACATGTCAACTATAATAACATGATGTGTCATCCCTATTGAACAAGATTCATCATGTAGACAGTCATCTTCGGCCCTACAATACAGTGGGGAAGAAAGTATTTAGTCAGCCATCAATTGTGCAAGTTCTCCCACTTAAAAAGATGAGGTCGGCCTGTAATTGTCATCATAGGTAGACCTCAACTATGAGAGACAGAATGAGAAAACAAATCCAGAAAGTCACATTGTCTGATTTTTAAAGAATTTATTTGCAAATTATGGTGGAAAATAAGTATTTGGTCAATAACAAAAGTTCATTTCAATACTTTGTTATATATCCTTTGTTGGCAATGACAGAGGTCAAACGTTTTTTTGTAAGTCTTCACAAGGTTGGCACACACTGTTGCTGGTATGTTGGCCCATTCCTCCATGCAGATCTCCTCTAGAGCAGGGATGTTTTGGGGCTGTCGCTGGGCAACACGGACTTTCAACTCCCTCCAAAGGTTTTCTATGGGGTTGAGATCTGGAGACTGGCTAGGCCACTCCAGGACCTTGAAATGCTTCTTACGAAGCCACTCCTTCGTTGACCTGGCGGTGTGCTTGGGATCATTGTCATGCTGAAAGATCCAGCCACGTTTCATCTTCAATGCCCTTGCTGATGGAAGGAGGTTTGCACTCAAAATCTCACGATACATGGCCCTATTCATGCTTTCATGTACATGGATCAGTCGTCCTGGTCCCTTTGCAGAGAAATATCCCCAAAGCATGATGTTGCCACCCCCATGCTTCACAGTAGGTATGGTGTTCTTTGGATGCAACTCAGCATTCACTCTCCTCCAAACACGACGAGTTGTGTTTCTACCAAACAGTTCTGCTTTGGTTTCATCTGACCATATGACATTCTCCCAATACTCTTCTGGAACATCCAAATGCTCTCTAGCAGACTTCAGACGGGCCCGGATATGTACTGGCATAAGCAGGGGGACACGTCTGGCACTGCAGGATCTGAGTCCCTGGCGGCGTAGTGTGTTACTGACGGTAGCCTTTGTTACATTAGTCTCAGCTTTCTGCAGGTCATTCACTAGGTCCCCCCCCCCGTGTGGTTCTGGGATTTTTGCTCACCGTTCTTGTGATCATTTTGACCCCACGGAGTGAGATCTTGCGTGGAGCCCCTGATCGAGGGAGATTATCAGTGGTCTTGTATGTCTTCCATTTTCTAATTATTGCTCCCACAGTTGATTCCTTCACACCAAGCTGCTTGCCTATTGCAGATTCAGTCTTCCCAGCCTGGTGCAGGTCTACAATTTTGTTTCTGGTGTCCTTCCATAGCTCTTTGGTCTTCACCATAGTGGAGTTTGGAGTGTGACTGTTTGAGGTTGTGGACAGGTGTCTTTTATACTGATAACAATGTCAAACAGGAGCCATTACTACAGGTAATGAATGGAGGACAGAGGAGCCTCTTAAAGAAGAAGTTACAGGTCTGTGGGAGCCAGAAATCTTGCTTGTTTTTAGGTGACCAAATACTTATTTTCCACCATAATTTGCAACTAAATTCTTAAAAAAATCAGACAATGTGATTTTCTGGATTTGTTTTCTCATTTTCTTTCATAATTGGTGGCCGACTAAATACCTTTTTTTTTTTTTTTTCCCCCACTGTATCTGTACATGTCCCACTAATTTACCAAATCTGCTGATCTTGCCCCAAGACAAATTACAATCAGCGGCTCATGTACTGCCATATACGGTTTCCACTATTGATAGCAGCACATCCTCAGTTTACACAAGGGAATGTGCTGCTGACAAACAATAGACTTGTTGCCCTAAAAGATGCAATTGTCCTTGGATTGTCGTGCTCCTTTAGGCTGCTCTTACATGATCAGTTTTTGCATCAGCTTTCCTTATTCAGTTGTGAACCTAAAACAAAGAATGGATTAAAAAGGAGTATCACATGTCCTTAATAATTTCTCTCCCTTTATGATCCACTACTGCTTCAAAATTGCATCAATGGTGGGTATATATATATATATATATATATATATATATATATATATACAGATATGTATGTCATCTGTGCAGGTGCATCACAATAATGAAAGTCTATGGGTCTGTTTTTCAGGGGCATAGGAACTGTAAAAAATATTCACAGAAAAAAGAATCAACCATGGACCATACTCAACCCACAGATAGGCATGGTGGCTCCATGTATTTCTGTGCTGAGGATGTATTAACGAACATGCATCCATTTTGCTATTACCTTTTTTACGTCTTTTTTTTCCAAGTGAGAAACTCTAGGGAACCCTGACTAGGAAACTGTACTCTAATGCTCGGTGCAGCCTGGGCAGTGAGATGGAGGCTGATACTGTAGAATTCCTTTAATGTGGTTTAATGGATGCTGAATTAGCAGATATCCTGGATTGTTACAGTTTTTATATGAAGTAATTTCCTGCTTTTATTTCTATTCACAGTCTTCTATTTAATGTGAGATGAATTTACCATTGTGTTGTACTGTTAACTTCTGAATTCCTGGTTGTTACATTAAAGGGTTTACCCACTAACGGGATAGGAGGATAAGTGTCTGATCACTCATGGGTCAAACAGTGGTAACCCCAGCTATTGGAACAACAGGGGGTCCCTGAGTCCTATGTGTGAATGGAGTGATAGTGTTCATGTGTGACCACTGATGCAGCGCAATACTTGGCTACCTCTGTTCATTGAATACAAGTGAATGGAGCAGTGGTAGCACAGCCATCACTGTATTCTCTTCACACACACTCTCAGGGATCTCATCTCTGTCAAACCCAAACATTTTATGCCCCGCCCATAGGGATGTGTGTTTTTTTTTTTTTTTCAGTTTTAAGAAGTGTTAACCAAGCTAAAAATGATGGGAAGAAATGATCAGTCTATGAGGTCATTCTGCAGCATGGAGACATCTAAACCCAGAGGTATAAGGCTGAATGTGTCTGGTCTAGTCATCCGTTCACATCCTATCATTGTATGACCCTTCTGACACAGTATATTACACTGCAATCCTTAACCATCTGTCAAATGTATTTGACAATTGTTCTACTGCTTAAGTTTGTATTAAAAGAATGACTTCCCAGTCAGGTCATGAGTACTGCGGACTATTAATAGATTAAAATGCAATTTATTATTTGTTATTCTCCTTCCATAGAAAAACTGTTCACATTTTTATAGAAGGAAGGGGGGCAGACTATACCAGTAGTTCTAAAGATCTTTTCCCCTACTAGCTATGATGTAATAACCCGGTGCCAGCATGTCCGTTGTCTATTGCGCCTGGTGCACCACTGGAGAACCCTGTGGCAATTTGGTTTATTCTAATGCGAAATTTTCAGGCCATTTTGCTTCCTCATGTTTATATTAAAAAGAAAAGCTAATAAACTCTATTTTAATTAAACAATAATGTTTGTCTGTGATGTTATCTCAATAAAAACTGAAAACTCTTGTCTGCCAACAGACTGCATGGATCAGTAGTACAGGAGGAATAATTTCTGGCCATTATGACGTGTATTCTGGATTTTAGTAGTTTTCCCCTCTGCATGCTGTAATTCCCAGTTTTCTCAGAGCTGGTGGGAGGAAACTAGTCTAGCTGCTATTAGTCTCCCATACACTGCACACACTCCCCTCGCCATAGAAATCTATGAGCAGCAGTCCATCGTGCTTTAGGATAATTCAGGAGAGATTTCAGAGGGAATCACTGTTAGGCAGAGGCCACATGTTGCAGAAAAGCTGCTTTTTTTTTTTTTTTTTTTTGCTTATTTTGCTACTTTTTTTGAGCCATCAAGTCAAAGGTGGCTTGAAAAGAAATGGGAAATATAAATGAAGAATTTTTAATTTTTCCTTGCTCAAAACACAGCAAAATCTGCAACAATGAAAGGCAGCTTTTCTGCAATGTGTAAGCCTTAAGGCTAAGGCCCCACGTTGCGGAAATGCAGCGTTTTTTGTTGCAGATTTTGCTGTGGAATGGATTGAGAAGAAGGGAGAAGTATAACTACTTCCTATATATCACCTATTCCTTTTGTAGCCATACTTGGCTTTTGCTCAAAAAAAACAATAAAATCTGCAAATTAAAAACACACCTTTTCTGCAATGTGCGGCTTTAACCTAAGGCTGAGGCCCCAGGTTGGGGAAACAGCTTTTTTTTTTTTTTTTTTGAGACTTTGCTGTGGTTTTTGAGATGAAGCCTAGAGTGGATTGAGCAGCAGAGAGAAGTATAAGTACTTTCTATATATTTCCCATTCCTTTTGCATCTATTCTTGGCTTTGATTTAAAAAAAAAAACCGCAGCAAAATTTGCAACATGGGACTTAAAGTTAAGGCATTGCAGTTTTTTACGCAGCACTTTTCACAGAAAGTACGCAGAGTGTTTTTGTGCAGATTTTCTACTTTTAATTATACCTATAGGGAAACCGCTGACATTTCTGTAGGTATAATTGACATTCTGCAATTTCCAAAAATGAAACTCTCTTGGAAATTGCAGCATTTCCGCTGCATGTATTTTTCTGCATTGTGTGGATGGGATTCGCTAGAATCCCAAACACTTTGCAGGGACTGTAAAACGCCGGGGTGTAAAAATGTTGCAACCACATTTTTTCTTGCAGCGCTTTGTTTCCATTAGGTAGGTATAATTGACATGCTGTGATTTCCAAAACCGTGTGGATGGGATTTGCTAGCTGTGAAACGCTGACTGTAAAACACTGCGTTTTTTTTTGTTTGTTTTTTTTCCCCATGGCGGGACCACAGAGTTTTCCAGTCCCTGCAAAGTGTTTGATATTCTAGCGAATCTCATCCACACATTGCAGAAAAATGCTGCAATTTCCAAAACCGTCACATTTTTGGAAATTTCAGCATGTTAACACTTATGGAAATGCCGGCGGTTTCCCTATAGCTATAACTGAAGCGGAAAATTCTGTGGATTTTCTGTGAAAAGCGCTGCGGGAGAAACTGCGATACACTACGTGAGCCCTTAGCCTAAAGGGGTCTTCCAGGACCTTTTAATTGATGACCTATCTTTGAATCTTTTAAAACTCCAACTACATTAGAATCAAAGATTTAATTTACATATAATTCTGCCAGGACTAACTGTACAATAGCAAACAGCTGAGAAAATTGAGCAATAATTTAGTACAGTGATGGCTAACTTTTTGAGCTTGGTTTTTCAAAATTCGTTAAAAAAACCTAGCTTAACTTGAATGCTGTGTCACATCTAGAGATATCTATAATTTTGTCCATTATATTTGTATCTCTAGTACAAAAAGCAAAAAAAAAAATTTTATATATGTATTTCTGGCCCATCACACGGTATATGACCCCCCCCCCCCAGGCTGTAACATTCTCCTTTGCAACCCTCTAACTGAAGCTGTTACTAGGAAAAGTCCAGAATTTGTATTGTAAATATACAGAGCTCAAGCATTTACCAAAGCGAGGGATGCGTCGAATTTAAACTTAACGTAGCAGTTCATGCTGCATATAAAATTACATTCATGACTGTTTTTAACTAGTAATATCTCCAATTCTTTTAAAGCTAGTACTTCAATCCTGGCAACATAGGGAAGCTGAGAATCTCTGCTGTCTTGTAATTCCAGAACCATTTTTCTAGGTGGTATAAAACAGAAGATACATCTTTTTGAAGTGACTATAACCCCATTTGGTAAATGCTTCATGCACTGAATTGAGTACTGGTGTACAGACAGTCTCCCTGGCAATGCTTGCTTAGAGCATTGCTAATGGGAACTTTACGGCATATTTTCTATTAAAAGGAAGTTAGGTTAATAAAAGTATATTACAAACATGTTCACCAAACACCCCCTGACACAATAGCAAATAAAATGGGAGTTGCACTTCAACCCAGTTAAGTGAAGAAAAACAGTTTAGTTGTTCAAGTCGTTTGTGCAAAGCTTGTTGAAAAGTTAGTGACTATTAAAAGCCCCTTTAGAAATATCCCCTCATAGCCATATGAGGGCTTCATTTTTCAGCACAAAGTGTACTTCATAATGGTACCAACTCATATTCTATACGGTGTGGAATTAGAGAAAAACTGACTGTGTTTACGGCTGTTATGTTATCGCTCCAGGAGCAAATATCACAAAATAGCAGGATCTGGCTGATAAACGGCAGTAGAATTAGCTGATTAAATCTTAAACGGTGCTGAAAGAGAGGCCAAGACACCCAAGTGCCTTCACCAGCGCAAGCCGCAAAGCCAGATGGACTTTGCTAAATTTGGGGTCCAACTTATCACCACCAGAAATCATATGAGAAATAAACACTCCCTAACTGAACACAAATCCAGATGCCACAATTAACTTAAAAGGCTGATCTGAAACAGGAAAAGTAATGTCCAGGCAAATGGCCAGTACCAAGAGATAGAGGCAGAATCAGGAGACAAAATGGATATCCAATACAAAGCCAAGGTTCAGTTCCGAGCGGTCACATCAGAAGCAGAATGAGTATTTACTTGAATTCTGTGTGTCAGTGTGATTACAGTGATAAAAAATTTATATAGTTTTTGCTACATTTTAGCCCCTTAAAAATTAATTCCAAAACTTTGAAGAAAAAATTCTTGCAGTCACTGTATTCTGGCAACTGTATCTTTTTTTTTTATATTTTTGTTTACAGAGCAGCACAAGGTTATTTTTTTGTGGGCCAGATATACTTTTTATTTATTAAAATTTTGGGGAATGTCTGACATTTATCGCTTTTTATTCAAATACGTTCAATATATGGGAAAAATATTTTTATACGTTTGTAGATCGGACATTTTCAGACATAGGAATACCTAAGGTGTATGTGTTTTACTTTGTTTATTTTTTATAACTTATCTAGGGAAATGGAGGTGATCTGAACTTTTAATATTTACTTTTTTGAACTTTTATTTTTAGACATTGCATTGCAATATATTGAGAAATCCCTATATTTCTATTACAAGCATCCTTCAATAGGCTCCTAGTTGTCATAGTATCAGATCGCTACTCCAGGAGTTGGCAATCCATGCCAAAATGGTGGCTCGGTCATGTTTGACCAAGGCATTAATTGCTCCTGAACAGCTGCCATATTTAAAGACACAAACTCCACCATACTGTAACAGTGGATGTCGGAAAAGGGTTAATGAAACAGGCGCTTTTCTTTAGTGAAGTATATTGCAAACTTTGTTCACCTGAAAAAAATAAATAAAAGTTTACTAATGCTTTGAAGACTGCAGTGGAAGCTCCTTCTTGGTCTTCTTCGTGAGTATATTGTTTCATCTAAATAAAAATTTTTTCACCTAATTTTATTATGTGTCTTTCCAGTCATAGGCCATTCATTAGTCATGTGTGATATTTATTCTGCAGATGTAGGGTATTTTAATATGGGGCTGCCGGGTTTCCACTGTATTATACTCCCCTAACATTTTTCCGGTGCCGCCATTTTGAGGAGGATCACCAGCCCCAGGAATGAGATCGGGGACCAGAGATCCCTTAGTATGACAGCCAAGAGTCTATTGAAGGTTCTCAGGCTTGTCATTTTATTAGTTCTGTTACAGGCTGGAATCCATTAGCATTGCAGTGTATTGAATTAGTGATAAGACCCCTAGGGAGTCTAAAAATTAAAAAAAAAATTCAAAACACCCCCCTTTCCCAAGAACACAAAAATAAATAAAGTAAAAACACATACACATCATAAACATTAGATCTCTCTGTGTAAGAAAATCTCCAGTCTACAAACTAAAAAAATTTTTCCCATACAGTAAAAGCCATATTGGGGGTCAAAAAAAAAAAATGAAAAAATCAAGAGCCGAATTTTTTCACAGTTTTTTTTTTACTGTTTTGTCTACGATAAAAATTTGGATAAAAAGCGATAACAAGAATATACATTGACCAAAATGGATTAACTCAAAGGTACAAATTGGCCCACAAAACAAAACAAACACGCCTTATGCATCGCCCGTATATAGAAATGTCACAATATGGTGGCTCCAAGAACTTTTTTTGGCTGCATAGTGAATGCCGTAAAAATGAAGCCTGTAAGAAAGTGGGGCAAATGCAGTTTTTCTCTAATTCCACCCCATTCTGAATTGTTTCAAGCTTCTCAGTACGTCATATGGAATATTAAATGGTACTAATATGAAATACATACAGTTCTGTAAACAAAAAAAAAAAATTATGGTTTTTGGAAGGTGGGGAGTAAAAAGCAAAAAAAAAAAAAAATAGCTATGGAGGAAAGGCGTTAAAGGGAACCTATCATATGCAGGATAAAGTAATTCCCTTTCCATTGCTGCTCCTATGTTATCTTTGAGCAAAGTGAAGTTCTAAATGTTTGAAAGCATAAAAAGTCAATTACCCTAAGAGCTGATCATGAAGGTGCTGGTCATCAGATCTTCACCGATCTGATACTTTTTTTGGCTTCGGAAATGGTACACAACAGCAAAGATGAAAAAAAGCAATAAAAATAATTTTATTGTATATATAAGGTTATTAATGTAAACCCTCTTTATATGGGTCTTTTTTAATTTATATTTTCATATTCCACTGCCTCTGAGTATTCTGCTATAAAGTCAGGTTACAGATTCTGAGCCTTTACCATTTGGATGCCCCCCAGCCAATTTTTCTGTGTACATCCGTTTACATGTCAGTGAAACATAGTAATTAAGAGATGAGCTGATAACGAACATCTAGCTCCAATGGCACATGGCTAATGTAAGAGAGCTCTATGTAAACTGTGTACAAATGCTGAACAAGGTCGTTTCCCTCTGGCACATACCTTCCTAGCTTCTGTTGGCCTCCAATCCTTATTAATGGATTGGCTTGTCCTCCTCTGGTCTTGTAGGATCTAGTTTAACCTGAAAAAAAATGTACCACACCCTCATCTTATATAGCAGGCAGGAAGTATCTCCTCACAAGTGCTCCACATCTCCTGATAAGTGTGGCGTGCTTTTACCTGCAATGCATCATGCAAACAAAATCCTGCATGTTTGTCTCGCTTGACAGTACATTATTATGTTGACGCCCAGGCACAGACTGTCATCCAACACCTACCCTGTAGGGAAGTAAAGCTAATTTGTTATATGAAATTGACTTAAAGTAGGTTTGTCAGATAACTGGCTCCAAAAATAGATGTTGGATAACACAATGAGTCATTGTAATGGCAAAGAATTGGGCAGTGTACAAGTGTGCACTATGTTATCTCTATACAGTATTAAATAAGGATGGTTTAACCGCTTATACCACTAATGTACAGAGGGCATGTGGTAGCAAACGTATTACAATATGTTCTGTACATTTAAATCCAGTTCCTATTGACACAGATATATGGCAAAAGTAAAACTTGTCATCTGTACTATCACTGCCTGCTTATAGTGTTACATTGTTGGCAGCATAAGTGATGTGGAGTGTTTTTCTAACAATCTCAATAAGTCTATTCTCCACGTCTTTAGTGCAGAGCATTGTTCTCCCCCATACACTCGATACTTGGCTGCCTGACACCACCATTACGATTCCAATGAACCTTCTTGACAAAAATGGTGATCACTCTCTGTGAAAGATCCTCCGTGCGCCAAACCGCTTTGGCCACACCCTGAGTTCTCTTTCATATAAAAACCACACTCACCGCCAGTGAATGTCGGGTTCACCAGATAAATACAAGACAAGCCTTCTAAATTTTATATATTTATTAACCCCTAAATGGGTCGGTATTAACATCTAACATATACAGTTCACAGCCAGCAATCCATCTCTACTGCGCAGGCGTGGGAAGCTCCACCGGCCAGCGCACACGCCGGCAGACGTCAAAGAAGAGGAGGAGCCTTCCCCACAGAAGGAAGTCTGGACAGTAAGACAGGTAAATATGATGGGGGGATGTTGGCAGTATTGGTGAAATCTGTTTCCGGAAACAGAACATCACCGGCTAATCAGAAAATGTGCCTGACTGCCCCAGGGATATGGGTAAAAATAAATTTTTGCTAAAGTATGAAATTTAGAAAGTATGCGGGGTGGGGGGGGGGGGGGAAGGTGTTTAGATTACTGTAGGAATTCCATTTTATCCTGGACAACCCCTTTAAGCATCAAGTCCCCTTTCCACTTGTTTATGAAGGAAAAATGGGATGGGTCTGGTCATCCTCTGTGCAACTGATCTACTTAGGTATAATATATGACTTTTATGTTTAGAAAAGAAATAAACCACTGGCAGATACAACAATGTTAAGTAGTATATTCTTTAACTGGTACTTACTACACTACAGTAGAATTTCACTTTTGCGCACTCCATACTACTGTGTTAGTATCAGAGATCCTTCAATCTGTAAAAAAAAGCAATATCTCAGCAAGAAGACAGCATATGTGAAATAAAATATACTGCAGCCACATACATTTAGTGCCCCGTGTGAACCTGGCTAAAAGCCATAACAACAGTGACAGAAGAAATTGCTGTGCCACCGCTGTCTCCCCCAACCCTGTCTTTCATGTATAGTTTCTACCACTCCATGTAATGAACTTCTTAATTTGAGAGATGATTATAAGAAGTGACTATCATCCTTAATAAACATAATTTCACAGCATGTCTGGAGGCTTTAGTCTGACAAATGATTTTGTCTATTCTATATTCCACGTACTCATACAAAAAAAAAAAAAGTCCTCTAAAGTGATTATTGTAGTCAATGTAGTCCTGAGGCATTATGAAAATTATTGCAAATATTGTATGGCGGCACACCAAGGTGGTTTTGGGTACTGAAGGGCCACTCTCTGTTTGTTTTGCAGGGGAAAGTCACCAGAAATTAAGACATGTAATATTACATTAATCACCGAATTTTGCTGAAAGAGGCAAAATTGTATTCACAGTGGATTTGGGATGTATGCAACTAAAATATAACTTTTAATAAATATACATTAAAAGGCTGTGTGCAAGAGGAGTTCCCACCCACCCCATCACGTCTCTGTAAGTACAATATAACTATACAGAGCAATAGAATATTGAATGGTATGTGGGGGAAGGGGACTATTACCTATGGGGTGATGCTATTAGATCGCTGTTACAGTAATAGTGCCCCCCCACAGGTAACACCATTACTTATGTGGGGGGTGCTATTAGAGCACTATTACATAAATAATGCACCCCCACAGGTAATAGCATGGGGGGCACTATTACATTTACGGTGGCCCTGCAATCCAAATCCCACACCCAACCAGCACCACTTCCCCATCGGGCCACAGAAAAATTGTCTTCACTGAAACTGGTCCTTGTTGCGAAAAAGGTTGGGGACCGCTGTAGGCCACAGGCCTGTAGTGGCTTGCGGCTTACAGGTTACCTAGCAACAACTAAGACGTCAACATCCCGGAGCAGGCGGGCACAATGACGTCAATACATAGTGCTGCCTGAGCCGGGACATAGACATCCTGTGGTGATGGCATCTTGTAGGCTGCAGGATACAGCAGGGAGAGTCGGCGGAGGCAAATCCGAGCAAAGGGATTGGAGGCAGGTGATTATTATTTGTTTTGTTTTGGGGTTTTTTTCAGAGGGGTGAGGCCTTAATGATATGGTCATTAGGGCAAGCAGGAGCATTATTAATATAAGGGGCATTATTAACATACGGGGGCTATTGGGGGGCAGTATTTATGTAAGGGTGTAAGAGGGTATTGGGCTATACTAATTTAAGGTGGGCATTATTGATTTAAAGGGCTTGTCCAGGAATTACAGCAATTGGGCAGGAGACCAGGGAAGGTGAAAAAAAAAAAAAAAACCATACCTGTCTCTAGTACGCCGGTGTCCCCCACCCCTGTCTGGTCGAGTGCAGCCCAAGGGCTTGTTCTGGTGGAAGTCCTCGCCACACGTGACTGCTGAGGCCAATCAGTGGCCTCAACGGTCACAGAAAAGGACCCGGAAAGTCACCACTGAGGCCACATGCAGAAAAAATTTCTGCAAGAATAAACTCCCGGGTGACACTGGACCAGACAACAACAGGGGACCCAAGCGCTGGGGACAGGTGAGTGTTTTGTTTTTTTTTGTTTTTTTTTATGTTTCACCTTCTCCTGCCCCAGTTCTGTATTTCCTGGACTACCCCTTTAAGGGAGTATACAGGAGAATTGGTAATTAGGGGGAAATTATTAGTTGAGGCATTATTGATTTAAGCGGCAATACAGGAGTATTATTAGGGGGGACACAGGGCATTATTGATTTGAGGGGGCATACAGGAGTATTATTAATTGAAGGGCCCAGGGGCATTATTAATTGAGGGGCACTATTAATTTAAAGGGATGTACCATCATAAATTTTAAAGTAGGCAGCAGACGTGCATTATAATGTACATTCCCCCCTTTACCTGCACTGGGCTGTCTGGCAACTTTACTTGCATACAGAGCGGCTGCAGCAAGATGTCACAACATCAGAACCGCAGCAGCCCAACACTATATACTGCTGTACTGTAGAGATGTCAACTTGACATCACTGCTGCAGCCGCTCCTTATACAAATAGCGTAATGAAGGTGATGGCTGGCCCAGTGCAGGAACAGAGGGGGGATGCAGGTAAGTGTCAGTGCATTTTTATTTATAATCCTGGCCTGCTTCCTGCATTAATATATGTGATCCCAAACAATCCCTTTAAGGGGGCACACAGGAGGTATTAATTAAGGGGCACAAAGGGGCATTGTTAATTTAAGATACATTTGGGGGTATCATTCATTTACAGGGAATTTTTATATCGTCTATTTAATAATCGGGGGTAGCAGCAGGAAAATGTGAGTCATGTGTCTGGAAAAGTGAGGAGCCAAAGATGTCTGTGCTGCAAACTTTACCAATACAAGTTGCGGCTTGAAGAAGTGGTCATGACGGTCCAGATGGAGGAGTTGAGAAATGTGAAAGATTACAATCAGAGACGTCACCTGTAAGTAACATTTTCCTGTCCTGTATTTACTTGAAATGTATGCAGAGCCCTGTGTAGAGCCAGTATCTATCACTATACAGTCACCATATAGTGATAATATCAGTATACCCAGGTAGGGTGCCCACTTGCATATGTTTGCCCCCCTGTGCTGAACCCCTAGATACACCTCTGGACCTACACCTATCTTATGTATATGTCATAAATGTCTAGGATCTAGGAATACTCCTTAAACAGATTGTATCTATTTCAAACCTTACCTTATTCCTCAGCTCGACTAGCAAGATTGGGCATTTACTTCAGTGCACAGTCTGCTATATGTATGCACTACTGGAGCAAGAGTGGCAGATGTCAGAATGTTGCCCATCTGAATGCTTAAGTTAGAGTCCTGGAAGACCAAAATACAAGACTGAGGGAAATTGACAATCTTAAGCAGCACATGCTGCTCACTGAGTAAGCAGTTAGTGGGTTAGAGGTTAGCGAGCAGGAGGAGAATCAAGAGGAACAGGCAAGGGGCTAGGGAAATACAGATAGAAGAAATGGAAGAGGCTACAAGTAAAGGAAGGCCACTCCTGATTCTGTTCAACCAAGTAAAATTGCCAAGTCAGGTGATGATGTGAGTATATCAGAGTCAGAAATGGCAGCCCTGGTAGATACTGCTCTCCCTAACAGCCAGGAGGACAGTCCAGCTAGTAGTCTGGTGATGGTAGTGAAGGTAGGTCAAGGCAGTTAGCGGTTATAGGGGATTCTATAACTGATTATAGATGGATTAAAGTATTTGTCACCAAGACCACCTCAACCGAATTGTTTGTTAGTGGAACCGGTGATAAATTACTAGGAGGGGCTGGTAAGGCCCAGCTGTCATAGCCCATGTGGGTGCCAATGACAGAATACATGGTAGGTGGAGGCTCCAAACTGAAGGGAAGGACCTACAATGTTGTATTCTCTGCCATTTGCAACACAGAAAAGGAAGTGGATGCATAGGGAGTTAAATGGTCACTAACTTTTTAGACAATTTATTTTCGTAGAACATGTGATTCTGGACCAAAATGTAATGTGCTTTAATTAAAAACGTAGTTACTTTCTGTCTGATAAACCTCTCTAAAGTTCCTGCCACCAGGTGTCTCTCTTCTAGCTAATTAACAGTTCACTCCCTGTTGTTAGGAAAGGTTTGTCCATAGATACATCAGATAAGTAAAACGGAATCACAGTGAGTGAAGGGGGAGGTTCTTTTCTCTCTTCACACAGTGAATACAGATGGGGGGCAGATTTACCTCACAGACTCCACACATGTCTGCAATTTGTTGCTGCGTGCAATGGACTGAAAATTCTGAAAATCTCACAGTTTACAGTGTAAGAATGTACATGTATCTATTTTTAGCTACTTGTGAGATTATGGGATATTATTCACAGAAAGCAAGTAGTATCATTAATGGATAGGGTAGGGGGGCAGACTGATTCTTATTTGTACACACCACTGCCTGAGAGAGACTACTGTAACTGATAAAAATACTTAATCTATAGACCAACCAATATAACTGAGAAGTTAGATCAGTTGTATAAACAAACTGAGTGGGCAGCACAGGTGGGTACAGTGGTCTTGATGGGCAATTTTAACTACCTAGATATTGACTGGTGTCACATTTCTGCATAGTCTGCAAGAGGGAGAAAATTCCTCAACTTATTTTAGGACAGTCTTATAGTCCAGTTTGTAAAAGATCCAACTAAAGGTGATGCTTTACTGAATCTGGTAATTTCTAATAATGCAAAACTTGTTCGAAATGTAACTGTTTGTGAAAACCTTGGTAATAGCGAACATAACCTAATCACATTCTACTTAAATTGTAAGAAAGAAACACCAGTTGGGAGGTCAGAATTACTCCTCTTTTCCCTAGAGCACACAAAAGTACATCATAAAATGGAACACATACACATTAGGTATCCCTGTGTCCAAAAATGCCAAGGCTACAAAGTTATAAAAACAAGAATATTAAAAAGGTTCAGATGTCAGAATTTTGTAAAGTTTTAGATTTTTTTAAGGGGTTAAAACGTAAAAAAAAAAAAATAACTTTGGTGTCACTGTAATCGTACTGACCCATAGAATACAGTTGACATGTCACTTTTTCTGCACAGTGAACTTTGTAAAAACAAAGTCCGTAAGAAAGTCGCGCAAATGCAATTTTTCTCCAATTCCACCCATTTCAGAATTTTTTTCCCCAGCTTCCCAGTGCATCTCATGGAATATTAACCACTTCCAGACCGCCCATTCGTTTTTACGTCCGGATAGTGGTTTCCTTGTTCTGCAAGGATGTACCAGTACGTCCAAGCAGTTTTCAGCAGTTGCAGTTGTAACTTCAGCCGGTGCTCCCAGAGAGAAGGCAGGAAAGGTTTATTACCGTCCCTACCTTCCCGATCGCTGTGTGCACAGCGCTCAATGAGCACTATATACACCGCTATAGGCGCCACCAGAGGCGTAGCTAGCGGGGGGGCAGAGGGGCGGCTGCCCCGGGCCCACTGACTTTTTGGGGCCCACCCCGGGGCCGCCATTAATACATCCTTTATTTCTAACTAGATCGGTGTCTGTGGTTTACAAGACCCCGAGACCACAGACTGACCACATTGGACGTACTATTACGTCCTGTGCGCTTGGTACTTAGCGCAACAGGGCGTACTAATACGCCCTGGGGCGGCCGCCCGCTCACTATCTGAGCGGGCGGCATCGGAACCGGGTGTAAGCTGTAACTGACAGCTAACACCCTGCTCCATATCCCCCGGTCGGAACTGAGTTCCGATCCGAGGTTTTAACCCCTTAGATGCCGCGGTCAAACATGTATAGACTGCAAGACACTTGTAAGCTCGTGTCTTGCAGTCTACAGTGCTGAGCCAGCAATCAAAGCATTGCTGGCTCAGGTGTCCTAATGGGACACATGAAAAAGTAAAAAAAAAGTGAAAAAAAAAATAAAATAAAGTGTTCTAAAAAAAATTAATAAAAGAATAAAGCCCCAAAAATTCCCTTTTGCTATATAAAATGAATTATATAAAAAAAACAAACTAAAAATTAATAAAAACAATGCATATTTGGTATCGCCGCGTCCGAAACAACCTGTACAATAAAACTGAAACAATATTTAATGTACACGGTGAACGTCGGAGAAGAAAAACGGAAAAAACTCGCCAAAAGTAATGATTTTTTGCCATCTCACCTTACAAAATATGCCATAAAAAGTGATCAAAAAGTCATATGTACCCCAAAACAGTACCAATAAAAGCACAGGTTGTCCCACAAAAATTAAGCCCTAAACCAACTCTGTAAACCGTAAAATAAAAATGTTACGCATCTCAGAAGATGGCGATGCAAAAACAATTAATTTATGTCCCCAAATGGGTTTTTGTTCTGCAAAATTAGTATCGCATAAAAAAAACAGTATAAATGAGGTATCTCCGTAATCGTACCGACCCGTAGAAAAAAGGTAACATGTTACTTATGCTTTATGCTGCATGGTGAAAAATTTCAAAGGTAAAACGCAGTGTCAGAATTGATGGGGTATTTTTTAATCCAACAAGAAAGAGTTAATAAAATTTATTCAATAGGTTATAGGCGCCCAAAGATGATGTCATTACAAAATACATCTCACCCCGCAAACAACAAGCCCTCATATGGCTACATCACCAGAGAAATAAAGAAAATATAGCTCGTACAATGTGAAGACAAAAACCCCAAAAATCGCCAAATCTTTAGAACATAACTGGCTGCGTCAGGAAGGGAATGTATAAGCTGTGTGAGCAGATATCAGGGGACACCCCAGATTTAGAGCTTATGAGGGAAAATAAACCAGAAGTCACCCCCAGAGTGACCTCCCCAATAATAGGAACTAGTAGGGAATTTGGTGTTCCCAATGCACTCCGCACAGCTTACATATTCACTTTTCCCCATCCGCTGTGTATTCACGTCTGGGATACTAATGCTTACTACACCCCTTGATAAATTCTTTGAGGGGTGCAGTTTTCAAAATGGGGTCACTCCTTTGGGGAATCCACTTTTCTGGTACCTTACAAGCTCTGCAAACATGACATGGTGTCCAGATCCCAAACATCTGAATCTGCACTCCAAAAGCCACATAGCGCTCCTTCTCTTCTGCGCCCGGCTGTGTGCCCAAACTGCAGTTTATGCCCACATGTATTACACTTGTCGTACCCAGAATAACGTACTTAATGTCATATGTGGGTATAAACTGCTGTATGGACACAGCTGGGCACAGAGTGGAAGGAGCGCTATTTGGTTTTTGGAGCACAGGCTTGGACGGTTTGGTTTTTGGACGCCATTGCACTTTTGCAGAGCTGAAACGCCAGTAAAGTGGAATCCCCTGACATGTTACCCCATTTTGGAAACTACACCTCTGAAGGAATTTATCCAGGGGTACAGTGAACATTTTTAACCCCCAAGTGTTGCTATAATTTATTATCCATAAATGAATACGCAGCTGATTGTGAAAGGTGAAAATGACAATTTTTCCAGGAATATGTCATTTCAGTGCGTAATATGTTGTGCCCGGCTTGTATCAGAGATGAACGCTTCAAAAGCTGTTGTGCCCGGGATCTCCGCTTAACAGTTTTTGGAGTGTGTGTCTCTGCAGACATAAGCTGGGCACAACATATCGGGCACTGAAATGGCGTATCTATGGAAAAATGTTATTTTTAACTTTTCATTATCATCTGTGCATTCATTTCTGGAAATTAAAAGAATGCAACGCTTAAGGGTTAATAATGCTCGCTACACCACTTGATAAATCCCTTGAAGGGTGTAGTTTCCAAAATGGGGTCACAAGTCTGTGGATTCCACTTTACTGGCAATTCTTGGGCTCTGCAAAAGTGACATGGTGTCCATAAACCAAACTGTGCTCCGACAACCAAAATAGCGCTCCCTCCCTTCTGTGCTCAGCTGTGCCCAAACAGCAGTTTATACCCACATATGGCATTAAGTACGTTATCCTGGGTACACCAGTGTCATACATGTGGGCATAAACTGTCATTTGGGCACACAGCAGGCTGCAGATGTGAAGGAGCGCTATGTGCTTTTGGAGCGCAGATTTAGATTGTTGGTTTTTGGACGCCATGTCACATTTGCAGAGACCCTAAAATCGCCCCTACAAAATGGGGGTCACTTCTTGGGGAATTTCAGTTTACTGGCACCTCCAGGGCTCTGCAAAAACAACATGGCGACCAGAAAGTCCCTCTAAATCTGTACTCCAAAAGCTAAAAAAACACAGTGCTCCTTCCCTTCTGAGCCCTGCTGTGTTCCCAAGCAGCAGGTTACACCCACATATATAATTTTTTTCCCCCGGGATAGCCCACTTAATAGTTTTAGGAGTTCATGTCTCTGATGCCACAAAGTGGCCGCAACATATTCTGAAATTGGATATTTCTTCAAAAACTTCAATTTTCACTTTGTACATTAATTTTTGGGAAGCATTTTTAGGCTCAAAATGATAATACCCCTTGATACATTCCTTGGGGGGTGTAGTTTCTAAAATGCGGTCCCTTTTGAGGGGTTTCCATTGTATTGGTACTTTAGGGGCTCTGCAAATGCGACATGGCACCTGAAAACTATTCCAGCCACATCTGCCCTCCAAAAGCTAAATAGCGCTCTTTCCATTCTGAGCCCCACCATGTTCCCATACAGCAGATTACAACCACATATGAGGCATTTCTGTGTTCAGAAGAAATTGTGTAACAAACTGTGGGGTGTTTTTTCTTCTTTAACCACTTGCAAAAATAAAAAATATGCCGCTAAATGGATGGTTTATTGGAAAAAAAGTAATTTTTCATGTTTACGTCCCAATGATGATAAAATCCGTGAAACAGCTGTGAGGTCAAAATGCTCACTATACCCCTAGATAAATTCTATGAGGGGTGTAATTTCCAAAATGGGGTCCCTTTTGAGGGGTTTTCATTGTATTGGTACTGTAGGGGCTCTGCAAATGCGACATGGCACCCGAAAACTATTCCAGCAAATTCTGCCCTCCAAAAGCTAAATAGCGCTCTTTCCATTCTGAGCCCCACCATGTACCCATACAGCAGATTACAACCACATATGGGGCATTTCTGTGTTCAGGAGAAATTGTGTAACGAACTTTGGGGAGCTTTTTCTCAATTGTCCTCTTGTGAAAATGAAAAATTTGGGGCTAAATTGACAGTTTATTGGAAAAAAATAAATTTTTCATTTTCATGTCCCAATGTTAATAAAATCTGTGAAACAGCTGTGGGTTCAAAATGCTCACTATACCCCTTGACATGTTCTGTGAGGGGTGTGGTTTCCAAAATGGGGTCACTTTTAGGGGGTTTCCACTGTTTTGGTACTTTGGGGGCTCTGCAAATGCAACATGGCACCTGAAAACTATTCCAGCAAAATCTGCCCTACAAAAGCAAAATAGTGCTCTTTCCATTCTGAGCCCCACCATGTACCCATTCAGCAGTTTATGACCACATATGGGGCATTGCTGTGTTCAGGAGAAATTGTTTAACAAACTATGGGGTCCTTTTTCTTCTTTAACCCCTTGTGAAAATGAAAACTTTGGGGATAAAGTGACGTTTTAGTAATTTTTCATTTATACATCCCAGTGTTAGTAAAATCTGTGAAACAGCTGTGGGGTCAAAATGCTCACTATACCCATTGATGAGTTCTGTGAGGGGTGTAGTTTCCAAAATGGGGTCACTTTTAGGGGGTTTCCATTGTTTTGGTACTTTGGGGGCTCTTCAAATGCAACATGGCACCTGAAAACTATTCCAGCAAAATCTGCTTTTCAAACGTCCAGTGTCGCTCCTTCCCTTCTGTTAACACTGCCGAATGCCCAAACATCAATTTACACCCACATGTGGGGTATTTCTGTGCTTGGGAGAAATTGTATAATAAACTGGGAGATGCATTTTCTCCTTTAACCCTTTGTGAATGTGTTAAATTTAGGGCTAAATGAAGGGATTAGTGTTAAAAAATGAAATGTCTAAATTTCACCTCGATATCGTTTTAATTCTTGTGAAATGCTTAAAGGGTTAACAAACTTCCCAAATGCTGTTTTGAATTATTTCAGGGGTGCAGTTTTGAAAATGGGGTGATTTATGGGGGGTTTCTAATATATAGGCCTTTATAATCCCCTTCAGAACTGAAGTGGTCCCTAAAAAATTAGTTTGGGAAATTTTCTTGTAAATCTGGAAAATCGCTGTTACACTTGTAAGCCTTCTAATATCCAAAATAAATTAAAGGACGATTAAAAGATGATGTCAATATAAAGCAGAGATATGGTAGATAATATTTATTAATGTATTTGGGTGGTATGACTATCTGTCTGAAAAGCAGAGACTTTCACATTTTGAAAATTGCGATTTTTTTCCAAATTTCCATCAAATATCCTATTTTTTTATAAATAAATACAAAAATATTGATTAGTGTTTACCACTAACATGAAGTACAATGTGTCTCGAGAAAACAATCTCAAAATCACTTGAGTAAGTTAAAGCGTCTCAAAGTTCTTGCCACATAAAGAGACACATGTCAGTTTTGAAAAGCAAGGCCTGGTCCTTAACGCACTTTTGGGCTGTGTCCTTAAGGGGTTAAGCACAGGCGGCGCGATGACGTCACAACATCGCGCTCAGACAAAGACGTCATGTGCGTGGACTGGGAGGAAGCGGCAGCTCCGTTCATCAGCATCGCAGGTAGGTGAGTATGACTTTTTTTTTGTGGGTATATTAATAGAATAAGGGGTGGATAGGAGGGGGGAAATCTAACTATAAGGGAGGATTCATTATGGGGCATTATGACGATGGGGAGGGTCATTTATATAAGGGTTATTACAGGGTATTATAAATACAAGGGGGGAGGTTATTTATATAAGGGGCCATTAGGGGGCATCATTTATATTAGGAGGCATAATGAACATAAGGGGGTGGTCATTGATATAAGGGGTCTTTAGAGATGCAGTATTTATGTCAGGGGAAATTGGGCATAATATGAGGGTCAATTAATTTAATAAAATTTGCACTTGCACCTTATTAAGACTAAGGCTCCACGTAGCGGGCTGCAGCAAAAAAAGCGCTGCAGGAAAAACCGCAGCGGTAACGTGTTTTTTCCCGCAGCGTTTTTCACAGAAGGTCCGCAGAGGTTTTACCTGTGGACTTTCTGTTTTTAATACACCTATATGTAAACCGCCGGTGTTTCCATAGGTATAACTGAGATGCTGCAATTTCCAAAACCACAACGGTTTTGGAAATCACAATGTGTCTGCTGCACGTATTTTTCCGCAGTGTGTGGATGGGATTTGCTAGAATGTTGCTGTTTTTTTCAGTGGGTTTTCGCCACATGGGGCCCCATCCCTACTTTGCAGTATAATATGCACAGCGGATAATCTGCGATTTCCATAACAGTCGGTGTTTTGGAAATCGCAGAATGTCAATTATACCTACGGAAATGCTGACGGTTTCTCTATAGATATAATTGAAGCAGAAAGTCCACAGAGGAAACCTCTGCAAACATTCTGTGCAAAGTGCTGCTGGAAGAATGCATCGCCGCCGCGGTTTTTCCCACAGCTGTTTTTTGCTGCGGGATGCCACATGGGGCCTTAGCCTTAAGGCGTTTTCCAGCACATTTTTATTGATGATCTATCCTCAGAATAAAACATCAATAAGATATAAGAGATTCCCCACTGATCAGCTGTATGAAGGGCTATGGCGCCTGTTTATATCACACACTGTCTGTTTATAGTGACCGTGTGATGTAATTCCAGCCTTGTCACATAGACGTGTATAGGACGAGGCTGTAGTTACATTACATGGCCGCTATGAGATGACACTATGTAAACAGAGAAGGGGTCATGGTGCTTACACAGATACCACGGTACACTGGTTTTTACCGCAAAGTGGACATGGGATTTGCTTGGATCCCATCCACTTTGCTCTGACTGTAAAACGCTGTGATTTTTTCCGCGGCATTTCCACCGCAGGCAAGTTGCGGTGTTTACGCCACGTGGGGCCCCGGCCTTATAAAGTTTTTTAGTAGCACTTTGTGCTATTAAATAAAAAAAAATAAAAAAATGAAAAGTGAAAAACAGACCCGTTTTCCCTCCTCTTTTGTTTATATTTTCCCGGATATAAAAAAAAAAATTACAACACATGCAAAAATAAAGACAAAATAAAGATAAAGCCCTATGTGTCACCAAAAAAAAGATGCAGAAATTAGTTGAATAACCCAAATGATAAAAATGTTACAGCCCTCAAAACGGAACATATAAAAAACCCTAAAAAGTGTCTGGTCCTGAACCACAAATTGGCCCGGTATAGAAGTGGTTAAACAGTACCACTATGAAGATTAATTTGTCCCACAAAAAAAATCAAGCATTCATTTGGCTCTGTGATAGGAAAAATAAAAAAGTATGGCTTTTGAAAGGCGGGGAGTCAAAAATGAAAATAATGGCTGTTACAGGAAGGGGTTAAAAAAATATAAATCAGAAGACTCAGCTGTAACCTTTGATAATTACAAAGCACTTAAAAGGGTTGTCCAGGCAAAAAAAAAAATCCCTAATGTCAAAGACGGACAACAGTGGCGAACATCACAGCACCGGGGACAGCTGAGTACAGTTTTTTTTTTTTTTTTTAATGTTACACCTTCCCTAGCCTTCTCTGTGATTTGTCCAATTCCTGGACAACCCCTTTAAGGTTGAGGCCCCACGTTGCAGAAACACAGATTTTTTTTGTTGCAGATTTTGCTGCGGTTTTTTTGTGCCAAAGCGAGCAGTGGATTGAGCAGAAGGTAGAAGTATAAGAGCTGCCTATATATTTCCCATTCCTCTTGTAGCCATTCTTGGCTTTGGCTCAAAAAAACGCAGCAAAATCTGCAACAAAAAAGCTGCTTTTCCGCAACATGAGGCCTTAGCCTATTAAAGTCTATAAAAGACAAATAAAATAAGCTAAAATACATAACGAAAGGCAGTTGGCCATGGAAAGCAAAAAAATAAAAATTATTTAGATATATACATGAAAAAAAGAACAGGTAGGTCCCCTAAATAATGGTAATGGGGAGATGGTCACCAAGAAAAAGCAGAACTACTAAATGGGTTCTTTAGGAACAGGGAGTAGTTGATGTAGGTGTCAACAATGCTGGTAATACATCAACCAATATACTAACCAATAAACAGTTTTCCCTGTTTTTTTTCACAGCATTTTTTTAGCTGCATTCCACAACACAGGGACTTAGCCTCTGGCCGGGGGCCCCACGTGACATAAACGCCACGGAAAAAAACGTGGCGTTTTACAGTCACAGCAAAGTGGATGGAATTCTAGCGAATCCCATCCCAACCTTGCGGTACAATACGTGCAGCGGATACATGTCGATTTCCATAACCGTCACAGGTTTGGAAATCGCAGCATGTCAATTATACCTACGTAAATGCCAGCGGTTTCCCTATAGGTATAATTGAAGCAGAAAGACCGCATAGGAAATTTCTGTGAACTTTCTCTGCAAAGCACTGCAGGAAGAACCACAATGCGTTGGTGCCGCCACGGTTTTTCCCGCAGTGCTTTTTTTTTTTTGCTGTGGGACGCTATATGGGGCCTTAGCTTTAATGAGACTTCTGCACTTATCCACAGGTATTTTGTCCACTCCTTTTGAGAAAACTGCTCCAGCTGCCGCAGGTTTGAAGGGTGCCATCTCCAGGCATGTTTCAGCCTCTTCCAGAGATGTCCAATAGGATTTAGATCAGGGCTTATAGAAGGCCACTTCAGAATAGAGCAATGCTTTGCTCTTAGCCATTCTTAGATGCTTTTAGCTGTGTGTTTTGGGTCATAATCCTGTTGGAGGACCCATGACTAAGACCAAGTTTTCTGACGCTGGGCAGTACATTTTGCTACAGAATGCTTTGACAGTCTTCAGATAACATTGTACCCTGTAGAGCAGATACAGCAAAGCAGCCCCAAAACATATCTGAGCCTCTTACATGTTTCACTGTTTTCTTTGTTTGCTTCATTTTAGAGTCTTTGAACAAACCCCCAATCTGATGTAATGCTCACACATTACACTTTACTTTCTGCCCATCACCTATATAAACCTATATATCAGGTTCCCTCTCTGGACTACATATGAGTAGTATTCTAAGAGCGATATTGGAGCAAGGCTGTACCTATTATTGGCATATGAGTGGCATCTAGGTATCCCTTTCTGGTAGACTGTTTAGAAGTAGTTGTGGCCACTGTTGCATTTTAATCAATTTGTAATAAAATTGTGATTCTAATGTTTCTTTCAGGCTATTTCTAGTATTCTAGCGGAACCTATTAGTTTTTTTTTAAATTATTCTGTTGATCCACTATTCTAAAGCAATGTATTACATTAGAGAATTTTCAGTAAATTTATATTTTAATACTGTCAGTTTTAGTTACCATTTTGGGTTTTTCTTTCTTTAACATATTGTCCTTGTGTGTATATAGGTTACAAGCAGACTTGGACAGACTGAGTGTTTGAGCATCCAATTGGAAAATGAGGTTCAATGTGGATAAGTGTAAAGTTCTGCATCTAGGTAAAAATAATCCACATGTAACATATGTCCTAGGAAGAGTAAAGCTGTGAGAGTCAATGGTGGGGAAGGACCTGGATGTATTTGTAGATCATAGATTGAATAATAGCATGCAATGTCAATCAGCTGCTTCTAAGGCCAGCCAGATATTGTCATGTATTAGGCCTCATTCATACATCTGCGGATGTGTGAGGTCCGTGCTATTCACAGACAGCATCCCACCCTGCTCATTTGCCCATTCAACCACTCAAAAGATACAGCCCCTGGAAGGTTACATGTAAATTATCTCATCCTCCAAGTGGGTCTTAACCTTTTGCTAGTTTACATATAATCTCTCAGGAAATAAAAAAAAAACAAAAAAAAAAAAAAAAAAAAAAAAAACACACACACACACACACACACACACACACACACAGCAGATTGGTCTGGGGCACTGCAGCAACAAATTATGTATGGGATTTACCATCTTATCCTTGTTGCTATGTCCTCTTTAAAGCAGAACCCTTGACAATACTCATAGTGACTGCGGTTAAGCCTCCCAATGCGGGATGGGCCACAAACTGTTGGTGAACTGATATGGTGAGAGGTTGATGGAATTTTTATTTAAAGGGAATCTACCATCACCAAAAACCTCTTCTAAACCACTTATATATTATTGTGGGGTAAGTAAGTGACATAATGAACATACCGTATTTGTGTCAAATCGCAATCTCGCTGCTGAGAAAATCAACTTTTAATCCATTTGCAAATGAGGTGTATGGTTCACCTGGGACATGGCCTCATCTGTGACACAATATTTATTTATTTTTTTCTGTGGACACCACCCAGCTCCATCCCTTCACACAGACTGACGGGTCCCAATGTGCAATATCCACAGCCAAGTGAGTGTCCCGGCAGAAGTGACTTATGCCCCAGGTGCACCAAACAGCTCATTTGCATACAGATTAATAAGTGATTTTCTCTGTGCCAAGATTGCACATGACAAAAAAAATAATAAAAAATTATATATATATAATACACATACATACACACATACACAGTACAGACCAAAAGTTTGGACACACCTTCTCATTCCAAGAGTTTTCTGTATTTTCATGACTAGAAAAATTGTACATTCACTCTGAAGGCATCAAAACTATGAATTAACACATGTGGAATTATATAACAAAAAAGTGTGAAACAACTGAAAATATGTCTTATATTCTAGGTTCTTCAAAGTAGCCACCTTTTGCTTTGATTACTGCTTTGCACACTCTTGGCATTCTCTTGATGAGCTTCAAGAGGTAGTCACCTGAAATGGTCTTCCAACAGTCTTGAAGGAGTTCCCAGAGATGCTTAGCACTTGTTGGCCCTTTTGCCTTCACTCTGCGGTCCAGCTCACCCCAAACCATCTGGATTGGGTTCAGGTCTGGTGACTGTGGAGGCCAGGTCATCTGGCGTAGCACCCCATCACTCTCCTTCTTGGTCAAATAGCCCTTACACAGTCTGGAGGTGTGTTTGGGGTCATTGTCCTGTTGAAAAATAAATGATGGTCCAACTAAACGCAAACCGGATGGAATAGCATGCCGCTGCAAGATGCTGTGGTAACCATGCTGGTTCAGTATTCCTTCAATTTTGAATAAATCCCCAACAGTGTCACCAGCAAAGCACCCCCACACCATCACACCTTCTCCTCCATGCTTCACGGTGGGAACCAGGCATATAGAGTCCATTCGTTCACCTTTTCTGCGTCGCACAAAGACACGGTGGTTGGAACCAAAGATCTCAAATTTGGACTCAGACCAAAGCACAGATTTCCACAGGTCTAATGTCCATTCCTTGTGTTCTTTAGCCCAAACAAGTCTCTTCTGCTTGTTGCCTGTCCTTAGTAGTGGTTTCCTAGCAGCTCTTTTACCATGAAGGCCTGCTGCACACAGTCTCCTCTTAACAGTTGTTCTAGAGATGTGTCTGCTGCTGGAACTCTGTGTGGCATTGACCTGGTCTCTAATCTGAGCTGCTGTTAACCTGCGATTTCTGAGGCTGGTGACTCGGATGAACTTATCCTCCGCAGCAGAGGTGACTCTTGGTCTTCCTTTCCTGGGGCGGTCCTTATGTGAGCCAGTTTCTTTGTAGCGCTTGATGGTTTTGGCCACTGCACTTGGGGACACTTTCAAAGTTTTCCCAATTTTTTGGACTGACTGACCTTCATTTCTTAAAGTAATGATGGCCACTCGTTTTTCTTTACTTAGCTGCTTTTTTCTTGCCATAATACAAATTCTAACACTCCATTCAGTAGGATTATCAGCTGTGTATCCACCTGACTTCTGAACAACACAACTGATGGTCCCAACCCCATTTATAAGGCAAGAAATCCCACTTATTAAACCTGACAGGGCACACCTGTGAAGTGGAAACCATTTCAGGTGGCTACCTCTTGAAGCTCCTCAAGAGAATGCCAAGAGTGTGCAAAGCAGTAATCAAAGCATAAGGTGGCTACTTTGAAGAACCTAGACTATAAGACATATTTTCAGTTGTTTCACACTTTTTTGTTAAGAATATAATTCCACATGTGTTAATTCATAGTTTTGATGCCCTCAGTGTGAATCTACAATTTTTATAGTCATGAAAATACAGAAAACTCTTGGAATGAGAAGGTGTGTCCAAACTTTTGGTCTATACTGTTATATATATATATATATATATATATATATATATATACATACACACACACACATATATCTACATATATACATATACATATATTCACTGTGCCACTAACACCCATAGTAGAGAATTTGGTGGTAGTAGACTGCCATGAAAGGTAGGGAATCTGTCAGATGAAATACACCTAGAAAATGCCTTGGGGAAACACTTACACACATGGGCACAAGCCTTTTTTCCTGTTCAGAACAATTTGGTTTGCAAAGCTAAAGGAGTTTATGCAAATTACATTGAAAGGGTCACAAATGGTCCCAGACCCAGTAAGTACTCCAGGTCTCACTGACAAATGCCTCCCAAAGCCTACCGTCTGGGTTTCGCCTTGAATGATGGGCTAACCCTTGAGGAGGGCGAGTACTGCAGATACCAGGCCATGAAGAAGAGGCACATTCACAAAATTTCAAAGAAGCTTGCAGTGCTCTAGCAAGCACTATCAGACATTTCATGGGCATATTTCACCTGACAGGACCCCTTAATAGGATTATAGACAGGAAAACTATCTGCCCCTGATGTTTGGAACATTCTCATTCAGATATATACCCTAGACATTGTATGGTGGAAATTGAAAAATTGGTGTAAATTTGTTGCAAATTATAGCAGTTACTGGGAAATCAAGAAAAGCTACAGAATGAAATAATTTTTAGGTTTATTTTACTACAATTAAGAACATTGGAACAAACAAAAATAGACAATTCTCTGCCTCCCATCATAAATAACTAGTCTTTAATACAATTTTCTTTGAATAAATTTCAGACTTTTGCTTTACGCAAAATATAATACATAGAATTTTATATAAATGAAACAAGGGGACACAAATGTACAAAATATGTCCAGGCTGTATGTTCCCTTTAGCGATTGAGGAAGATGATGGCATCCTTTAAAGTTGATGCGGTCTTGGGTACCAATATTAATAAGTGCTTGGGTCTGAGCTTGCTTTGGTGGGAGGTAACAAAAAAAAAAAAATAAAATAAATCTGATTCTACCAGTAATATACCAGCACCAGAGATTATCTTCTTGATATTTAGCAGGGATTGTAGCTTTCTTTCAATGTGAAAACATACTACAATATATAAAATTCCAAGATTTTATAAGGCACGTGTCAATCAGACAGAACCCTATAATATTAGTCCATATGATACAGCCATGAAATCTGCACAGGTTTGTATCTTTCACCAGCATGACACCTAATCCCGATCATTGTGATGCCCAACTGTCTATGTAAAAAACCAAGGCACAACAATACACATGATATAATGGACAATACAGTTAGCTTAACAAGATGATATAGAAACTCTGGTCGCATAGAATAAATTCCATTAGACAACATATACACTGTATGTACACATACTTAAAAAGACTATAGCTGCAATACCTGAAGGAACAACATAAGATCACAGGTTTAGACATCAGAGACTCATGCAACCCCTAGTGGGTGCAGTTCACAAAATGCAGTTGTGTTGGGTTTCCATTGGCATTTCTCTAAAATTAGGTTGCATGACCAAAAACTTGGCAAGTTGCCTGCTGTCGCACAACTATTTGAGGATGCAAAAAAAACCCACCAAATCATTGATAGGTCACAGACAAGTCTCAATTGCGTATGACTTGCATTACAGTCTATGATGGCGTAAAACTTACAACCAAAGATCCAACAGATTTGGATTTTTTGCAACAGTGGTTTTGCAGTTGCAGGAGATCGCATTTTGCAGCGTGGCCACACGATGTTGTAAAACCTTGTGATCTTCACATTGTGCATTAGCCTAGCCTGGAAGAACAAGAGGAAAGGAAACCTTTATGCTTCTCCATTCCTTTGAGACTTCTATTAGTTTGGAAACTGAGAAACAACTGCAGTGTGTGAACCTGAGGAAATGGTCACTACTTTACAGGACAATCCAGTGGAGAGCTTTGTCTGAACACAGCACATGTGTATGAAGATCACTTGCTGGAGAGAAAGGTGACTACAGTACAAACTGCCAACCCCAATATGCAATATCAAAGGAGGTCAAGAAAATCCTCCAATATAAATAAATATTAACATTATAAATGTATTATCATATCAGGGGGTTTTCCTATAAATAGTAACTTTGTAGTTATTTCAGTTGATTTTTTTTTATGTTGGGGTGGATGTTATTTGGATTAAGGCTTTTTTCACACATTGCAGATATAGACAGTACTTTGTATTTGTATTTTAAAGACAAAATGGATACATAAAAAGAGGAGAATAATTATTTCCATTGTATCTCCCCAGTGCTTATAACACAGTCCTGGGTTTAGTTTAGGAATACTGATGCAAAATACTGACCAAATCTGCAGCATGTGAATAAGGCCAAACTGTGGGTAACTGAATGATCACAGGGTGGATTTACATGCTACATGTTTTCTGCAATCAGACCAATTACAACCACATCTATTAATAATATAGGCATGTCAATGAACTGTAACAACATTTTCAATATCTACCACAGTGACTGAAATGAACCTGACATTGGGACACACAAATTCCTGCCACTAACTCAATGCATCAATCACAGCAGGATGGCAATGTCCAAAACTAGAAACATACAAAAATGTAGTTTCATAAAAAGAAAGTAGATTATAATAGGATGTGTCATGTTGTACTTGCAGTCCTATCTGCAGATAGTATGTTATAGCGCTGGAGGAGCTGAGCAGAGTGATATGTGGCTCTGTTGGAAGAGATTCAGTATAACCTGTACTTTATTGCTCTTTTTATGCTTTGGAATCCACCTGGAGGTTCTATTTAGTGAATGATAGCTATCTGTGTATGCACAGTAATATAGAACAGACTGTCAATCACTGATACTCCGCCCACTGGACTCCTAAACATAGAAAGAGCACAGATTTCAATGGATAAGATACAAGTTATAGAGCTGGTACATCTACTACAGTCTCTGACCACAGTGCACATCTGGTTGACTCTGCTGTGTGTACACAAGTGCCTAGTGCCATTTACTACTCAATAAGCAGCAGTGCAGCAATATTCTTCACTGTACAAGCGCGGTCATAAAAGACAGATGCAATAAAAGAAATTAAATAATTGCAAAAATAAAACGCAAATCCCGTTATGGAGGATACGACATGTCAGAATTGTTTGCACAAAGACATTATAATTGCCTGTACCTGGGTTTAGAAGCCCCTTCATTTTAGCCTACTTTACTAACCATTATTTGCATGCCTCATGCTTTGATAAACTGCATGACAAATGAAACAAAAATGCCATAGAGCTTTCACAATGGGCACTGCTTGTTTGCCATTGTCAAACAGAAGAGCACTGAAGAGCCTGTGCAGCTTATTGAGTTCCCCGGGCAAAGCATGTGACAGCAGGAGTGAAACGGCCAATTCATTACTTATTTCACATTCTTTATCCTGCTAGGAACTATGGATGACTATTTGTTTTACCTTGCGTCTTATTAGAAGAATTCACATGTCGCAGATGTAGATTCTTACGGCCTCATTTTATGAGCAATGCCTGTAGGAAAATACAGGTAGAAAGCGCCTTGGCATCAAATACAAACCAAAAACCAGAAATAATAGAAAAACAATTACTAACAAAATTAACATTTTCTCTAGTATTGGAAAAAATTGATTACAGAGATCGACATCATACGGGCTAGAACTACAGGGGCCTTTATGGGGAAAATTTAAAATGAAAATAAAACAAAAAAAAAAAAAAAAAAAAGAGAAAAAATAGACACACACACACACACAACAGCACCGTCGCCCGAACACCCGGACGCTGTGGTGTTTATTCCGTGCACTACCATGGTCGTCACTCCTTGAGTATGTTGCTGGTTTTACAGGTACACAACACAAAGCAATGGTGAACATGTGGAATTCATAAGAACTAGTTTTCAGTGTATACATACTGAAGAAGGTGGGACGGCTGCATACACAAAGAATGGTAAAACAAATACTAGAACAGGACACAGTGACCAGGTTTGCAGATTACAAAACGTGACAGAACGGATTGTCACAATGCAATCATATAGCATGGCTGGAGTTTTTTTTTCCAGGCTTAAACACACAAGTCAAGTTAACCCTTGAGATTTTGGGTGGTACACAGATTACATGAGATGTGACAATTTAAAAAAAAAAAAAAAATAAAAAATAAAAGAGGAGAGACCAATGATAGTGATAGATCTAAACATTAGATCCAAAATGGTTAAAAACATGTGCACACAAAAAAAAAAAAAAAAAATCTATGGCACCACAATTAGGAAAAGTATTAAATACTAAAGGATAGCTCCGTAGGGTTAATTCTGAAGGTAATGACCACTTATGTCCTGCAGGTGTCCTTATTGCTATTGGCCACATACATTACTGTACGTAACAACAAAAACTCCTATATATCGACACAGCAATACCAAAGTGTATAACATTTTCTAAGAGGTTATTACATTGAAATTATTTGGACAAAATGCAGATTTTCATTTTGTTCTACATGGCAGTGTAAGCTATGCATTTGAGACTGGTTGGTAGCAGAATGGCATTCACTTAGTAAACAGTTTTAGGTTCTCTCATTTTGGATATGATGATGAATCAAGTCACCCCAACAAAAGAGGAGTTGGTAACAGAGCACAACATGTAAGTATATAGCATGGAAGTATACTACCTAAAGCTCATCTATTCAGTTGTCCACCAGTGTACTGTATTATATATGTTCACTTACATTTTCAAGTATTGTGACCAGAACTCTTATAGAAAAAAAAAAATTTTTTTGAGAGCATAAATTAGAGTTTTCCAATGATGTGTGCACATTCGCTTATATTGAGACTGAGCACTGCAGGATCTCTGAAATGTCTACTCTAAATAAAAGAACTGAAAGATTCTGGATGTAGACGGGTAAAAGTGACGAATGTACAGATTGCCAGGGCATGAAACAGTAAATAGCTGTAACACAGGCAAAAAAAGGACCATAGCTTAACAAATGCAATTCAAGATGTTCTGCAGCGCTTGTGGGGCATCATTCAGACGTGAGACATTGGCACTTGCTTGTGGTATAAAGCTGAACTTGGCAACCCAGTCCTTGTTGTTAGTGCTGTGCTGGCTTCACTGTATGCCAAGGCATTGATAGATTTGCTGCTTCTGCAACATCTACTTGTAAATCTCTTCCAAGACTCAAAAGTTTTTCCAGACCAAATCCATACACCTGAGGTTATACCAACCAACAGACACATAAAGTACTTTAACATGAAAACCGCATACTCAGGCCTGGATCTCTGTTTGTCCCCAGAACAAGAGCAGTTGTGGGATTTTTCCCAAAATTCCCTGTAGTGCTGTTCATAAATATAGCAGGCAACCACTATAGTTGCAGGTACAGTGTACAGTACAGTGAATATACCGATCCTGATCATCAGTTTTTCCAGTTTGTCGGTTTTGGTGCCACCTTGTTTTATAACACTTCTAATTCTAAAGAGTGAAACGAAGCCAGCTAGTAGAAACATGGTTCCCGTAAACAGGTATACTACCAGTGGTGCCAACACAAAGCCACGTAGGTTGTCCAGGTTTTGATTACCAACGTAGCAGATTCCAGCCACAGGGTCACCATCTACCGAGCTTAGAGCAAGCACGGCTATGGATTTGACGCTTGGTATGAGCCATGCAGCCATATGGAAATACTGAGAGTAGCTGGCGATGGCCTCATTGCCCCACTTCATGCCAGCAGCTAGAAACCATGTAAAAGACAAGATCACCCACCAGATTGAACTGGCCATTCCAAAGAAGTAGATAAGAAGAAAAACTACTGTGCAAAGGGCTGGTCCTGTTGTCTCGTAATGAATGTGGTCCCTGTTGCAGGCAACATTTTCATGACCTACTATAAGCCTGACAATGTAGCCAATGGATACAAAGAGATAACAAGCAGATAAGAAGATGATAGGCCGTTCTGGGTACCTAAACCTCTCCATGTCAATCAGAAAGGTAGCCACGGTCATAAAGGTTGAGATGAAACACAATATGGACCACAACCCTATCCAGAAAGAAGCAAATGTCTTCTCATCCTGAGTGAAGTAGGGCTGAAAACACGGCATGGCACAGTTGGGCACCTGGCCGGTCTTAATTCTATTATAGAGGGGATGGGATTCTTTTGTTATGGAGATGAAAGGCTCTTGGCATTTGCATACCCCTTCACAGACACCGTTTGTTTGCTTCTGACTATGGAGAGGAGTCAAGTGTTTTGGTCCTCTGGGTGGATGAGTTGGTTTTACAAATAAGGGTGGCAGTGTGGTGGTCTCAGTGCGGTTATCTTCCATACAGAGATTTTCTGAGTCTCCATTTTGTGGAAGTTTGTCACAGTTCATTCTCTCTGGCCAACCAAAGCCATATTGTCTCATGAGTGGAGAACAACCTGCTTTTGCTCGCTCACATACAGATCTACAGGGTGGAAGCGGCTTCTTGTAGTCAGGCAAGCAAATAGGCGTATACATGCTACACAGGAAAAACTTCAAGTCAGGCGAGCATTGAATTTCCACCAAAGGCCAAAACTGATGCACTTCCAAGCCAGCTTCATCTTGAGTGTCATGGTTAAACTGGTTGGGCATATAGGTATAGTTATATACAATACCCTTGCACATTGGTACAGTAATCTCTTGGCAGACAATTGCTTTGGATGCTGCAGACACGGGCACTGGTACTTGTAGGATGAACACAAGGCCCGCTACAAAGACTCCAGGATTCAGTCTAGCCATGTCTTTAAGGGGTGAAGGCCAATCCTGTTAGAATTCCCTTTAACATGTATTAAAAACCATAATCCAGTGGCGATATTCTGAGAATCTTCAGGAGTGCTCACTGTCATCCAAAACTTTATATTGCTTTAGAATCTTGTCTATTAAAGAAAAATAAGAGGGTTATTAATACTGGTAATAATAATAATAATAACAGAACATAGCAATATAACAATATATGAATTATAGACAAATAGCTCTGTATCAAAAAGGAATATACATGAAAAGAAAGTGACAATGACAAAAATGTAATATGCAGTGGTAAAGGTGGAAAACTAATATAATAACCTATTATTCTAAATATACAAAAGACATTATAAATGTATCTGTGTAGTAATATAATACTGACAATATGCACAGTACAAAGAATAATACATATTACTAAAAAACTGCTCATAGAAATAATAATATTCTAGTACATACACGTTCCCTGATCAGTGCTGTGGATTATGTCAGGGCTATATCATTTAACAATAGATAAATCATCATGGCATAAAGAGGTATAATAGTAAAATAAATTCATTTCGCTTTTCTTACAGCTCAGTGCAGTGATTTATACACGAGAGGCGACTGTTATATAGTATGTCTTATAGTACAATATGATTATTAATAGGGATACAACATACTAAGAACATGCTGTCCATACTATACCTACATGTCACTGGTTTTAGGAGTTGGCAGCTCCAGGCCATGTGCTGAACTTGGACAAAGCCTTCTGCAGGTTTCCCTTTAAAGCATCAGAAAGGGAACAAGTGAACTTTGGACGCCTGTCAGAATCAATAGACAATGGCTCTGAACTATGATCAGCGGTACTCCCAATGATACGAATAGCGCCGTACTACTCCCAATCACAGGAATAACTCCGCGCTACGATCGTCTATAGGACTCAGCGCTATATACACTGTGCTGCAGGTGCTGTCAGCTCCCGGGTCCGCACACGAGTCAGCTTGTCCCGTCCTGGCACGGCTGCTCGTTACCATCACACTTTAGCTCAGTTGCAGAGAAGTTCATGGTCCGGTGCCCCATAGCCGCTTCACTAGTAGCCCCCTGCAGATGCTCCTATGACTGGACCAACCCCTCAGTGAGCCCCGCAGTGTGACTGCCCGCGGTACCGCACCGAGCCCCACCGCGCCCGCTCTGCCAGCACTTCTCTTATCTGTCTACCTGTGCTCAAAAGAGATCTGTGGTGGATACGCCCCGCCCTCTGCTACTGATTGGACGATTATCATTCATAGCCCCGCCTACTCTTGAGTTATACCGTCGCCGCCCTCATCCACAGCGCTTGTTGGTGGCGAATATGTTTGTGTCTAGACACTGGCGATAACTTTTAAGGTGACTACCGGCCGCGCGTTATCAGTTTTCTGGTTGGTATGATGGAGATGATGCAGACATGAGCTGCTGGACCCGTAAGGCTTCCGTATTCCCCTTATTGCTACAGTTACATTTGGTATTAGATACATATATAGATACTCAGAATCTCTGCATGTATATTAAGAAAATTTCCCCCATGCCAGGAGCGCACACAGGAATACAAGTACATCCTCAGTAGCTGCCACCAGAGATACAGGCTTGTGGACCATTCCTGGCATGTATTATGGGGGCACCAGAAGTGGCAGCAGAAAGTATACATCTTCTCAGAGGACCCCTTTAAAACAAAAATGTGACTTTTGCCAAGCTCACCGCTTTTCTTCTAAGAGTTTAGTCCAACCTGTGGGGCGGCTGGGGGAGGTATAAAATGATAAAAATCTTACCCATTAAAGGGTAAGATTCATTTTGTGTTTTGGTGGCTCAGTTCCGAGTTTTGTTTCAAACTAGTTCGGTACGAACCTCACCTTAAATTGGCACACCTGCGCTCGGGTTTCCGTTCTTTGGACCCACTTTGGGGATGCTTGCAGGACTTTTCTCTCCGCATTTTTCAAGCAGAATGGGGAACGGAATCTCCGAACGGAAACCAGGCGCTAGTGTGAATCCAGCCTTAAACCATAGGTTAGAACACACTTAGGCTGAGGCCCCACATTGAAGAAATGTGGCTTTTTTTGTTGCAGATTTTTCTGCGCTTTTTTGAGTCAAAGCCAAGAATGGGGAAATATATAGGAAGCTCTTATACTTCTACCTTCTGTTCAATTCACTCCTAACTTTGGCTCAAAAAATGCAGCAAAATCTGCAATAAAAAAAGCTGCATTTCCACAATGTGAGGCCTCAGTCTTAGGGCTCCTGGGAAGCTATCTATCCAATTTCTAGCTCTCTAAGGCAAACACAGCCGAAGTTATGTCAAAGTGAAAGTGACATTATTATACTCTGGGGTCTCTTCAGACACCAGAATATAATACGTGAAGGTCCAGGGCAGGTGTAAAAACTAAAAAGAAAAACTTTCATACTCACCTTTCTGTTACCTCATTGGCGCCCAGCGCTCTGTCTCAGCCTTGTCAGTAACATCTGGCACTCTTCTGTGATGTCATGCACATGGGGTCACCACTAAGACCTGTGATTGGGCCTCAGGGGTGACATGGGCTCAGCAAGCGTCATGACGTCATGATGTGGGACAATTTTTACTTTTTATTTGTACCAGTGTTTGATATGTATGACTTTTTGATTACTTTCTATTGCTATTTTTTGGGGAAAGTGAGGTGACCAAAATTTGTTATTTTGCCATACGGGATAAGTAATGGAATTTTTGGATAGTAGGGGCTTATACTCAAATTGGGATACCTAACATGTTTGTTTATTTTTTTGTTTATGTTATGTGTTTTTTTAAAAGTAAAGGTGAGTTTTTTTTAACTTTTTATTCATTTATTTTTGATTTTAAACTTTTATTATTTTTTTTTTTTTTACTTTTTCCCTGTCCCACAAGGGGAGTTGAACCTAGGATATTAGATCCCCAGCGCAATGTACTGCAATACTTAGTATTGCAGTACATCACTAATAGGTCCACTATGTGAACTGTGCATAGGCAGTCAGGAGGCAAGCAGTAAAACAAAGAATTGTCCTTCATGTTTTTCAGGCATTCCCATTTAAGTGAATGGGAGGCAAATATTGGAGCAGATTTTCAGAAGACGCATCAAAATCACCTTCTAAAGAGTTCTTCAGATTTCTTCAAGAGGACCTTTCACCACCTCCACCAATTCAAGTTCATAGCATCTGTTAATAGGCACCTCTCTACTGATTCCAGCACAGTTGGAATTTTCTCTCTAGTCCCCACCATTCCCGAGCAACAAGCACAGGTAGTTTTGGGGCCTGATGTGCTATTTAAAGGGAGTCAATATTTGTTTTGTTTTTTTCATTTTTATCTAATCCCATTATTATATAGCCTTTAGAAAGGCCATTCTAGGCATACCTCTCTTGAAGAAATTGATTCCTCCGTTTTGTCAAAAAAATATTTTTTAGTATATGCAAAGGAATCTTCTTGGAGCACAGGGGGTGTTGCCCCTATGCCACGAGCCCTCCCACGTCATCACCAGTGTCCGTTCTTCACCGTTCTTATTTCTGTAATCATGCAGAGGCACACAATAAGAAAAATATGTTATTCATGTTATATGGTGAACAGTGCAAAATTTAATCTGCAAAAAAGTAAGAATATTTGTGGTTTTCCATCCCTCTTACGCTAGGTTCACACTAGCATTCGGGTTTGCGTTCTTCAGGTCCACCAGGGGACCTGAAAAACAGAAAACCCTATCCGCTTAAAAGCGGTTAAGCCAGACTATAATGGGGTCCGCCGTGTTTCTGCCTGGCTTGCGCCCGAAATCGGCGGAGAGAAGAGTCCTGCTTGCAAGACTTTTCTCTTCGCATATTTTAAGCGGAAAGGAGGACGGAGAACCAACACAGTTGTGACCGTAGCCTTAGAAAGGATTAATACAATCTAGTCAGCAAGTTATAGGCGTCCCAAAAAGGTGCCAAGTATAATACTTCCCACAAAATACAAGCCTTCTTTTACTTAGTAACTTACTTAGGTTTACTTAGTGTTACATCTTTCTGAATTTTGCCAAAAATTTAAAACAGAAAAAATCGCCATGTCTTAATGCCAAAATTGGCTGCATACTTAAAGGGTTAAGTATTTATCTTTGGTTTCCTTTGCATTAAGGTTCCAAAACCTCCACAGTCGTGAAAGGGTTAATGTATGTTTCATAATAACTGTTTTTAGTTTCTTCACTATTATTATAGTTGGAGTTTTAATAGTTTTCTACTTGATTTTGTAAAATGAAAAAAATATATATTTAAAATTATTAGAATATATTTACATATATAAAGCCAAAACATGAAACAAAATCAGATCCATCATAAGTATGTATTTGGCCCACTATTTACACCCTACTGTCACTTTAAAACTTCAAGTGTGGACGATTAACCGTGGATAACCATGAAAAGCCTGGCAAACCATAAAAATAAAAGTTGCTACTCACTACTGTATGTAAGGAGGGTCATTCAACATCAATAGTCTTCCTTGTGTTAGGCATGGCAGGCTTTTCCAGTCCCTATAATTTCCCTATGCTTACCCTAACACGTAAGAGTACTTACCCTAAAAATTCTATTTCTACTTAAGATAAGTTATTTCATTAGGTAGACCTTTATACCACTGAACTTGCCCAAATGTGTTGGTATTTCTTTTAAAATGGTTCCTCAGGGAACATTTCTATCAAGCAATGTAGGAACAGAAACAGGAACCCCAACCATGTAGGGGTATTTAAAGGGAGTCTATCACCTACGTCATGTGTTTTAAACTACTGGCATAGTAATGTTGGTGCTACAAATACAAGTCCAGGCATACCTTTTTTTTTTTTTTTTTTTTGGAGATTCGCCCACCAGGTTGCGTGTAATAACCATTTTTATGTTTATGCAAATGAAGCAATGATGGTTAAAGTGGCCCTGCCATCTTTAACCCCTTCCAGTCAGGGGCCGTTCACACAGCCATATGAGAGCTTAATGTTTGCGGGACAAATTGTTCTTCATAATGGTCCCATTTATTATTCTGTACAATGTACTGGGAAGCTGAAAAAAAAATTCAGAATGGGTGGAATTGGAGAAAAAGTGCATCTGTGTGGCTTTCTTACGAGCTTCGATTTTATGGCGTTCACTCTGCAGCCAAAATGACATGTCACCTGTATTCTATGTCTTGCTACGATTCCGAGGATACCAAATGCATAGAGCGTCTTTTTTGGGGGAATGTCCATTGCTTTGATCACTTTTTATTTAAACTGCACTACTTTTTTTTACGCTATGTCATTCACCGTACGGGAAAGATATTTTTATAAGTTTGTAGACTGGGCATTTTTGGACACAGGAATACCTAATGTGTATGTGTTTCACAGTAACTTTTTACTTTTATATTCTAGGGAAAGGGGGTGATTAGAACTTAGTAAAAAAAAATATATATATATATGTTTTATTAGCCCCTTGGGCTTGAACCTACAATCATTTGATTGCAAGTCCCATAGACTGCAGTACAACTGTATTGTAGTCTATGGGACATTCGCTACATTACTATTTAGGGTGGTCATAGTAATGTACCTATGACAAGCCTGGGAGCCTTCATAAGGAACAGGTCGCTTCCTGCAATTTTGCCATGTAGGAGTTGACCATCAATGGAAATGGTTGTCACTGGCCCAGGAGGCCATTTCTTTTTATATGTGTGTTTGTGTGTGGGGGGGTCCTGGCCTGCAGAGTCTATTCTGATCGCAAGCATTAGCACTGGGACTCCGCTGTAGAGACCCGGTAGCTATGGCGGCTGCTCTGCTGTAGAGCATCCGCCATAATAGTACGATGGATGTCGGGAAGGGGTTAATACACACCTAATGGGTACAATTAGTGTTGGACTGCGTGTCTGCGGGCCCGCCCTCCAAACTCTCTAGGAAATAGATCATAGTAGTGTGTCTTGCATGTCTCCTGCAGGACCATTATTGTGTTAGAGTCTGGTCCCATTAGAGGATCCCCTCATACTCTTGTAGACCAGTACGACACTGGGTACAATAAGGTCTGTGGGTTTAGAAAGTATAGTTTGTAACTGGAATGTAAACTTGACTGTATCCAGAGGTGGACAATGATTTTTACTCTCAATGACCCCTGGTTATAAGGGGGTACCCAAGGTTCAATGCTGGGTCATCTGCTATTTAGCTTATTTATTCATGATTCTGTATATAGAAGATGGGATTAATAGCACTGTTGCTATTTTTGCAGATGATACCAAGGTATGTAGTATATTGCACTATATGGCAGATAGAAGGAATTTTTTTCCCCTTTTAGGACCCATTGGATTGGATATTAGGATGTTATGGATCTTTTTTATTTTCCTCTTAACCACCTAAAATGTACCCCTCCTCCTTCCATTCATCTATATTACTTACCCTTCCTTAGCTGAATTTGGTGGACGTCTCTTTAACAGTACTAGCTATGTCACATGCACACTTGGCTGATTATGCATGTATGTTGGTTAGTTGGGGAGCATAGCTGTCAGCCAACATCTGTCTGAAGTGTATGAGGAGTTTTACACGGAGCAGCATTGTCTCTGCGCTATCGGGCTATCATTTATTAGTGAATGATAAGATCTATCTTTTACTTTTTACGCTTAAAGGGGGGTTTGACATCAAGACACATGGCAATAAGTAAACTGAATAAGCATAAATAAAAAAGTTTCCTTGCAGAAATATTGCAATTATCTACTTGTATTAGTCCCCCCCCCCCTCAAAATGCTCAAAATGTATAGGTCAGACTTGATGAATCCCCCAGAATATTTGTTACATAGGCAACGCCTTAGTAGCTTGTATGATAATTCTGAGGACATTAGATCTAGGTTAATTCACTTGACAAAAAAACATAAAAAGAAAGTATTAATTTTTTTTTTACTGGCAATATTTTCATGGCACTATCGTATTAACCAGCATTTCTGCCATCCATTAAAAGGTGTTCTTTCCCAATTTCCCACTGATATCCATTGATCAAACTATCAGACCAAAAAATTGTCCCGATAAGTGAACTGAAATATTTTTATGGCTGTAAATCAAGAGATGAAAACATCCAATATGGAGTGACTGGATCTTATGTTTTTATGTAATGGGGTCCAGAAGTGTATGAAAGAGAATGGCAGTAAATACATAAAACAAACAATAGTAATGGAAGGCCAGGACATTTGGTCCACTGTTGGTACAGAAGTCATTAGCATTGTTCTTACCTTCTCCTGGAATTTCCTGAGAAGCTTGTCCGCCTGTAACAATGCCATAGAGGACTCTGTCAGCTTAAAGCCCTATTTAGACAGTTACTTGCTGTAACAGCTCTGTGTATGTTTAAGAGATTAACAAATCAACAAGACGGGGGCCCACAAGGTATTCCTTGTACCTGTGTCAGGGAGACTAAGCTCTAGACTTTGGGGCTTTTGTGTGTTAAACGCTAAGCAGAGAGATATCTCACTTCTGAGTGCATCAGTCCTGGGTAAGGAAATAGGGATTACAGCAGTGAGTGTGAAATGTTTTTGGTTTTTTTTTTTTGGTATTATAATAATGTAATATCAGATGTAAGACAAGATACACGAGATCCAGCTCTCAATTTCAAAGTTTGAATAGAAACCCACTGCAAGAAGGGGTTTTGCACATTCAAATATAAGAAAATACATTTCAATTCACTGACAACAAACGGAGTTCTTAAAATTAGCAAGCAGAGCTGGGCGATTAATCGAATGAATTAATTCGCTTACAGTGTTTCAGATGATTCTGTTTTTTAACACTATCGTCTAATTCGATTTTCCAGACATCCGCCTTACAATTACCGGGCTTTAAACATGGCACCCACATCGGGAGCTGCTCCCCTTCCCCAACCTTTGAACAGCTCCCGCTCTTCAAGATTGCAGGAGCCGTTTGGTTGTGATTAGAGATGAGCGAAGTATTAAAAAAATTCATGTTTAACGGCGGCATCCAAGTTGTTAAAACCCCAGGTCGGTTATGGAGCAGGGTGTTAGGTGTCAGTTACAGCTAACACCCTGCTCCATAACTGATCGGGGAAATTTAACACCTTGGATGCAGCGGTCAAACATGCTGTGCACTGGCGAAGGAGTTAAAGGGATGGGAAATCACAGAGCTGGCTGCTGATTGGCTGCCCGCATGGCATTGTGGGTGATCCCACATTCCCACAGTTCCTTGCCCCATGTAGAGCAGCTATTTTGAACTAAATGCGAATTGTTACCACGAAGCGTGAGGAAATTCGGATTCGAATATTTCCTGAAATTCGGATCGAATTCCACTTCTGCAGCATCTCTAGTTGTGATTGCAGGCTTTAGTAGTTATACAAGAATTTTATCATAGGCTGCAATACAGTAGTATTGTAGTCTATGGTAGAAGCGATCTAATAATCGCTGGTTCAAGTCCTCTAAGGGGAGCTGTAAAAAATAATAATAATAATAAAAAAAAAATTTAAGCGTCTAAAAATATTTAAAAAAAATTAAAATTAAAAATGTTAAGAGTCCAATCACCTTCCCCCTTCGCTATAATGAGTATTAAATAAAAATAAATAATAATAAGAAAAAAACACTTTAGTCATGCGTGTGTAAGAAAATGCCTGGGCTAGAAGGATATAAACTGATTATCCGATTACTGGGATCAGACCACCACTTCCCCCAGAGATCAGGAGAATGGGGGACCAAATGTCCCCCCAAAGCCTCCTTGGGAATGTAGAGCCAGTGCACTTGCATGAGCAGCACTTCATTCACATCTATGGGACTGTAATCTTTGACAGTGTCTGTAGCCTCATAAAAGTGAATGGAGCACTGATCACACTAGCGCACTGGCACTACATTCATAAGGAGGCTTTAGGGGGCTTTCGGTCCCCCAGCAATCATACACTTATCCCCTATCCTTATCCATAGCATAATTGTCCTTAACAGTGCAACCCCTTTATGTCCTGCCGCGCACCCTCCATCAGAGTTGTCCACAGCGATCTATTCCATGCAAACACTCTCCTGTTACTACTGGCTATGATCGACAGTTCTTCACTATTGTCAATAGCTGGTTGATAGAACAAGGAAGCAAATAGATCCGACTCCTCCGGTACCAGCTCACTGAATTTTCTTTTCTTTTTTTTTTCTAAACAAAAACAAGAAAATTGAGATTAAAATCAAAAATCCCCCATAAACTTTAAAAAAAAAAAAAAGAGATTTTCAGAAAATCGCCTGGCTCTAGTAAGAAATTAAAATTCAAGGATACAGAAAGTTGTATAACTTCTCATTGTATAAGGCTATAATTACATAAGGTGGAACCCTCCTTTAAACACTATGAAGACTCTACCAGAGAGAGGTGTGATATACCATGGCACTGTGGTGTATACTGTGCTTTATTATAGGGTGTTCCTGTAGTGTGTGTAATTGATTGTTTACATGGCTTTGTGTATAGTGTGAATTGTTGTGTAGAGCAGAGAGGAGTTTGTCATGGGCGCTCTTTGAGAGCTTTCTGTAGTATTTATGTCTTCTAAATAACAATTGGAATTATGTGACCACAGTGAAGTAAATTACCTGAAATAATAAAGTTAAAGGAGTCGTCTGTTGTGATATAAAGGTAGTAATGTAACGTGACATCCATTGAACAATGTATTTATTTATTTCATATAATCCCTGCAGCATTATGGGATTTTGTGGTAACTCCTGTAAAAGATTACTTTCCAAACAGACTGGTTACCAGAGAACATATGGAGAATGACAGGCCTCCTGAAAGAAAGTGGCAGAAGGACTCCATAGGGCTTCCAGCCAGAATGTCTGTAGCATTGTTGACAGCTTCAAGAATGGACCATTAAATAATGGAGCTTTGCAGGTGAGAAATCATTGGTGGTAGAAAAGAGCTGCAAATTCCTAGAACTTTACAAAGAAGAGAAGGCGGGTTCTTGGAGGTTAATAAGTTTCTTGGAGGTTAATAGGTTACATTGTGCTATGACCTTTCTACTTCACTAACTTTGTGTAGAAGTTCTTTTCGGGCTGCTGAGGCGAACGTCTTGCCTAATGCACTGATTGTTTGGAGGAAGTAGATTAATGTAGCATTAAGACTTCTTTCCGAGCTGTTTACAGACCAGGGGTGAATTGGCATGGTCATTTTAAATAAACATAGAATAATGCAAGGTAGAGCAGTGGAGTGGCTGCATAGTGCTGCTTCCTGCATGTCTTTAAGGTGTGGCGTCTGTCTGTACTGGAGAGAAGAATGCTCTCAGGGCTTCTGCAAATGGCTTGTTGACCCCAGAGGTCCAATCTGTCAAACTGCTCAGGAGGTAAAGCAGGGTTAGAGGATTTTGAGCATCAATTCTCAATGTCCTAGGATCTAGAACTTGATCTGTTTCCTTATTTCACCAGACATTGTACAACTGAACTTGATAGATCACAATTTTCAATGGTCCTTTTTCATTTATTATCATTTGATTTCTAGGCAATATTTTCCTTACATACTAAACTACATTTTTTACAAGATGCAGATCAGGTGATCTAATTCACCATGAAGAGAAGCTTGCCCTTAGTATTAATTCATTTTCATATGTATTCTCTAAATGTCAGGGTTAGGTCATCAATTACAGATAGTCAGGGGTCTCTCACCCAGCCCTCCAGCCGTTCAGTACTTACCAAGCTTTAGGACTTACCTTCAGTACTTACCAAGCTCTGTGTCACATCTGAATGGGACTGAGCCATGATCATACCATGTGACCAATCAGTGTGACATCACAAGGCCTCTTTAGACATCCCGGGTGTCAATTACTTGGATTAAAATTGGAACAATCAAGTATATTAGGGAAAAACAAGTAAACCCAATTGCAAAGTATTGTGTATACTTATAATACTGCTGCACAAGTCCCAAACACAGTTCACTAGCCCTATTTCAGGTCAGAGACCTTCAATCTGAACACCTCACGACTGTGAACAGTTTGGCTTCTGCCGTGGTATCACACTTTTATTAATCTCATTCATTTCACCCAAAAGCAGAATCAGCACATAGTATAATACCAACCAACCTCAATAAGGCAATAATAACCAGAACAATTGTTTGTACCCAGGACAGAGTCAGACCAAAGGAAGGACTAGGCAGCAAGCTACAAAAAAAGTCAGCAAACTTTTATGAACTTGTGAATGTCTAAGCCCAGTTCGAGAGTCTCTCTCCTTGAGCTTCCCAGCTCCTTTTCCCATAATGCCTTGTGATAAGCCCAGTTCGACACTGTATAAAAGGCATTTTCAATGTCTAGAGCTAGGAGGGTCATTTGGGACCTCACTGTTTGGGATGAAACCGACATGTCCCCTATGGACAAGGTCAGAGAGGAACATGTTCAACCTATGGGCTAGATAGAAATGAATACCTTAGTGTCAATACTTGTAGTGGGCAGCAGAGGGTCCCACTGTGGCTTTGTTAGGCAGACAGGTATGCTGTAGGCATAGGTTGACCTTCTATCAGATGATTACAATACTTAAGTATGTCTGGGGCTAAATGTGGGTAGAGCTTTAAAATGCTGGGATGTCAGGCCATGCGAGCAGGTTTTGATAGTAGGAGAGGAAGGCTTCATAAATGGCATTTGAGTTTTAGGTGACCTGAATACAGCATATGTGATTAAGTCAATGGCAAGCTTTTCTGGCACAAGCATGATAAATCAGCACCTACTAAAACTGGTGCAAAGTTGCTTCTTATTTATAATGCATGTCTAACAGACTTTTTTTTAATGGAACCAGCAATCCTCCCAATGGGCCCATTTTTCTGTGAAATTGTCCTGCGAAAAGGGCCTCATGGGGGGTGTATATATATATATATATATATATATATATATATATATATAAATAGTAGCAGAAGGACCCGGCTTTCCACGGGTATATTTCATTTTTTGTTTGTGTAGTGGCCCCATAAGAATTGGCCAGTTATGCACTTCACATCCAGTATGGCAGTCCAGTATAGGTACAGTCTATTTATGGCTGTGTTATGGAAACCTGGTAAATGAAATATGAACTTATATTGGCTGATGCATGTCATATGACTGAATATTTAAGGACCTGCGAACTGCTATTGACTCATACAGGTCATAAATAGCTTGCTTGCTATGGAAACCTGGTGTAAAACTGCATGTATGTCAAGAGTGAAGAACCTGCAATTTTCCATTGTTCCATAAGCGTCATGTGTTCATGTGTATCTCAGTTTGGATATCAGTGAAAAACCTGGGATCAGTTGTTATGGAAAACCTGGAGTAAAGCTGTGTGTATGTGACCTTGTGTAACAGTGTAATCCACAGCGCCCAGCCCCTTTAAACCTGACCTACAGCAGTGAAGAAAAAAGGCTGGGTTGTTATGGAAATATGGAGTGCAGCTGTGTGGATGTGGCTGACAATACCTTGTCAGATTGGAGATGGGCTTGGGTCTGCTGAGAGTTTTCATTAGCTCGAGCAGCAGCCATGCGTTTTGCTGCAGGGAGTAGTTTATAAACGTTTCAATTTATAAGAATGCTGACATCCAGTATGGCAGTCCAGTCAGTGTTGTAAGCACCGGGGTAGCAGTGGTAGCGGCTGCCACAGGTCCCGGGACATTACGGGTCTCGGCGGGCCCTTGACGTTTTTTTTAATAGGCCGTTACCTGCTGGTGTAGCACCAGCAGGTAACGGGCCCTATTTACTTACCGATCCCCGCTCCTGCTCACGGCCACCTGAACTTCTGCGGAGGCGGTTGTGAGCAGGAGCAGGGATCGATAAGTAAGGCCGCGGGCTGTGAACCCCATAAACACTGCTATCATTATACTCTGGGGTCTTTTCAGAGGCCTCGGAGGTGAGGGAACATAAAAAACACTGTTACTTACCTCTCCTGCGCTCCAGCAGGCTTCAGGCCTCCTTGGTGACATCCCAGACGTCGGTGGGCCAGTCCGACATCATTGTGCGTCGCGACACATGCCTGGCTCACGTGACATCTGGTCCAACATTGAAGAGGTAGTGGGGAGTGCGCATAATACTATATGAAGGGGCCACTATGGGGCATAATACTGTGTTCAGGGGCCACTATGGGGCATAATACTGTGTGCAGGGGCCACTATGGGCCATAATAGTGTGTGTAGGGGCTACTATGGGGCATAATAGTGTGTGCAGGAATGCAGTTTGTGCGGGGGGGGGGGCGGTTTGCAGGGGGGGGCATGTCAAATGTTTGCCTTGGGGCCCAGCCATTCCTAGTTATGCCACTGAGTCTAGTATAGGTACAGTCTATTTATAACTGTGTTGTTATGGAAACCTGGTAAATTAAATGTGAACTTATATTGGCTGATACACGTGATATGACTGAATATTTAAGGACCTACGAACTGCTATTGACTAATACAGGTCATAAATAGCTTGGTTGCTATGGAAACCTGGTGTAAAGCTGTGTGCCTGAGGAGACTAAGCACCTGCAAGCTTCTATTGGCTGATAAGGGACATGTGACTGTGTGTATGGCAGTTGGAATATGAGTGAAAGACTTGCAGGCTTGTATTAGCTAATGAAGGTCATTTTTTGGGAATACTGTATCTCAGGAATGGTACGTCCAAGAGAGCTGAGACCCAGTCTAAAATCTTCCCGGACACCTGATATACCTGTGTACCAAATTTGGTGAGGATCAGCCCAGTCGTTTGGTCGCGCATAAAGGACAGACAGACAGACAAACAGACAGAAACTCATTTATATATATATATATAAGAGATATTCCAAATGTGTGCTTATGAAAGGTTTTGTTTGACTTAAATGTCCTGTGAGTGAAGATTCAGATATTAGGTGGTATCGATCAGCATATCAGACACTTTGGTTTGGTTGGATTAGTTGTAAAAGGGTTTTTTAATAGGATGATTTTATAAATATTTGTGTGTAGAACTATTACACTTTTACTATTACAGTGTTTGAAATTGTTATCAGTATAAAAGACATCTGTCCACAACCTCAAACAGTCACACTCCAAACTCCACTATGGTGAAGACCAAAGAGCTGTGGAAGGACACCAGAAACAAAATTGTAGACCTGCACCAGGCTGGGAAGACTGAACCTGCAATAGGCAAGCAGCTTGGTGTGAAGAAATCAACTGTGGGAGCAATAATTAGAAAATGGAAGATATACAAGACCACTGATAATCTCCCTCGATCAGGGGCTCCACACAAGATCTCACCCCGTGGAGTCAAAATGATCACAAGAACGGTGAGCAAAAATCCCAAAACTACATGGGGGGACCTAGTGAATGACCTGCAGAAAGCTGGGACTAACGTAACAAAGGCTACCGTCAGTAACACACTACTCCGCCAGGGACTCGGATCCTGCAGTGCCAGACGTGTCCCCCTGCTTAAGCCAGTACATATCCGGGCCCGTCTGAAGTTTGCTAGAGAGCATTTGGATGTTCCAGAAGAGTATTGGGAGAAAGTCATATGGTCAGATGAAACCAAAGTAGAACTGTTTGGTAGAAACACAACTCGTGTTTGGAGGAGAGTGAATGCTGAGTTGCATCCAAAGAACACCATACCTACTGTGAAGCATGGGGGTGGCAACATCATGCTTTGGGGCTGTTTCTCTGCAAAGGGACCAGGACGACTGATCCGTGTACATGAAAGAATAAATAGGGCCATGTATCGTGAGATTTTGAGTGCAAACCTCCTTCCATCAGCAAGGGCATTAAAGATGAAATGTGGCTGGGTCTTTCAGCATGACAATGATCCCAAGCACACTGCCAGGGCAACGAAGGAGTGGCTTCATAAGAAGCATTTCAAGGTCCTGGAGTGGCCTAGTCAGTCTCCAGATCTCAACCCCATAGAAAACCTTTGGAGGGAGTTGAAAGTCCGTGTTGCCCAGTGACAGCCCCAAAACATCCCTGCTCTAGAGGAGATCTGCATGGAGGAATGGGCCAACATACCAGCAACAGTGTGTGCCAACCTTGTGAAGACTTACAGAAAACGTTTGACCTCTGTCATTGCCAACAAAGGATATATAACAAAGTATTGAGATGAACTTTTGTTATTGACCAAATACTTATTTTACACCATAATTTGCAAATAAATTCTTTAAAAATCAGACAATGTGATTTTCTGGATTTGCTTTCTCATTTTGTCTCTCATAGTTGAGGTCTACCTATGATGTCAATTACAGGCCTCTCTCATCTTTTTAAGTGGGGGAACTTGCACAATTGGTGGCTGACTAAATACTTTTTTTCCCCACTGTATATTACAGAATGCACAAATGACACCTATGCTGCCAGAAAATCCAAAGTTGTTCAAAAGTTTAATTATGCTTTAATAATTTAGGCACAACTCCCTTGTGCCAAAATTGAAGTCTATACTAGTCAGGAACTCGTGTAGATTTCAGGAAAAAGTTCATGCCTGCTTTCTGACCCCAACCTGGTCTCCACCCCATGCAGGATTTTTTCTTCCATTGCAAAAGTAAACACACATGACAGAAAGTGTCTGTCATGATTTTTACATTACAGTCAATGGGAATGGATTCTGCAGAGAGGGCTCCGTCTGTGTCGGTTACTCTATTACCAATAATATCTGTTGCTGTCATCCTATGATGGATGACAGCAACTGACTGTAATAAAGATAGTGTGAACATACCTTGATTCCTTCTTAAACTTTACAAAGAAATCAACAACACATATTTACCCTTCCACTTGGCACTGGGGTACCAGGGCATTTTCCAAGATCACTGGAAATACATTTAAGAACCTTAAAAACACATAAGACGTAAACAACACAGTAACACTATTCTGTTCCTTGCTTGCACTGTTCTTTACATGTAACTTCTTGGCCAATATGTTAAAAGACAGTTTAACAGTTGCAGTAAGCGTTACATATTTTAGTGGCATGAAAGAAAGTATATCAACTACTTCTGAAGAAGGATTAAAACACCAATCTCAACAATGTACATAGGAGTATTCAGGTCTGCTGTGAAAGTCCAAAGTTCAGCACACCATTGCTGCCAGTATTCTGTGTCTGCTTATGACGCACAAAGAATGTGGTCTTGGTGCTATAGTCATATTGTCATTGTATAAATACAACCATCTGCCCATCTACTTGCAGTCTATATACCTTTGTCTTATTGAAAGAAGAACAAATTCATATATGTAATGCATTTAAATTTGAAGCTGAAAAAAAATTCTACACCTGGCAACAGATAAAACCTATTTTCAATCATATATTATTTCAAATATATATATATATACACACATATACAGTGCCTTGCGAAAGTATTCGGCCCCCTTGAACTTTTCAAACTTTTGCCACATTTCAGGCTTCAAACATAAAGATATAAAATTTTAATTTTTTGGTGAAGAATCAACAAGTGGGACACAATCGTGAAGTGGAACGAAATTTATTGGATATTTTAAACTTTTGTAAAAAATAAAAAACTGAAAAGTGGGGCGTGCAATATTATTCGGCCCCTTTACTTTCAGTGCAGCAAACTCACTCCAGAAGTTCAGTGAGGATCTCTGAATGATCCAATGTTGTCCTAAATGACTGATGATGATAAATATAATCCACCTGTGTGTAATCAAGTCTCCGTATAAATGCACCTGCTCTGTGATAGTCTCAGGGTTCTGTTTAAAGCGCAAAGAGCAACATGAAGACCAAGGAACACACCAGGTAGGTCCGTGATTCTGTTGTGGAGAAGTTCAAAGCCGGATTTGGATACAAAAAGATTTCCCAAACTTTAAACATCCCAAGGAGCAAGCGATCATATTGAAATGGAAGGAGTATCAGACCACTGCAAATCTACAAAGACCCGGCCGTCCCTCTAAACTTTCATCTCAAACAAGGAGAAGACTGATCAGAGATGCAGCCAAGAGGCCCATGATCACTCTGGATGAACTGCAGAGATCTACAGCTGAGGTGGGAGAGTCTGTCCATAGGACAACAATCAGTCGTACACTGCACAAATCTGGCCTTTATGGAAGAGTGGCAAGAAGAAAGCCATTTCTCAAAGATATCCATAAAAAGTCTCGTTTAAAGTTTGCCACAAGCCACCTGGGAGACACACCAAACATGTAGAAGAAGGTGCTCTGGTCAGATCAAACCAAAATCGAACTTTTTGGCCACAATGCAAAATGATATGTTTGGCGTAAAAGCAACACATCTCATCACTCTGAACACACCATCCCCACTGTCAAACATGGTGGTGGCAGCATCATGGTTTGGGCCTGCTTTTCTTCAGCAGGGACAGGGAAGATGGTTAAAATTGATGGGAAGATGGATGGAGGCAAATACAGAACCATTCTGGAAGAAAACCTGTTGGAGTCTGCAAAAGACTTGAGACTGGGATGGAGATTTATCTTCCAACAAGACAATGATCCCAAACATAAAGCAAAATCTACAATGGAATGGTTCACAAATAAACGTATCCAGGTGTTAGAATGGCCAAGTCAAAGTCCAGACCTGAATCCAATCGAGAATCTGTGGAAAGAGCTGAAAACTGCTGTTCACAAACGCTCACCATCCAACCTCACTGAGCTCGAGCTGTTTTCCAAGGAAGAATGGGCAAGAATTTCAGTCTCTCGATGTGCAAAACTGATAGAGACATACCCCAAGCGACTTGCAGCTGTAATCGCAGCAAAAGGTGGTGCCTCAAAGTATTAACTTAAGGGGGCCGAATAATATTGCACGCCCCACTTTTCAGTTTTTTATTTTTTACAAAAGTTTAAAATATCCAATAAATTTCATTCCACTTCACAATTGTGTTCCACTTGTTGATTCTTCACCAAAAAATTAAAATTTTATATCCTTATGTTTGAAGCCTGAAATGTGGCAAAAGGTTGAAAAGTTCAAGGGGGCCGAATACTTTCGCAAAGCACTGTGTATATATATATATATATATATATATATATATATATATATATATATACAGTACTGACCAAAGGTTTGGACACACCTGCTCATTCCAAGAGTTTTCTGTATTTTCATGACTATTAAAACTGTAGATTCACACTGAAGGCATCAAAACTATGAATTAACACATGTGGAATTATATACTTAACAAAAAAGTGTGAAACAACTGAAAATATGTCTTATATTCTAGGTTCTTCAAAGTAGCCACCTTTTGCTTTGATTACTGCTTTGCACACTCTTGGCATTCTCTTGATGAGCTTCAAGAGGTAGTCGCCTGAAATGGTCTTCCAACAGTCTTGAAGGAGTTCCCAGAGATGCTTAGCACTTGTTGGCTCTTTTTCCTTCACTCTGCGGTCCAGCTCACCCCAAACCATCTCGATTGTGTTCAGGTCTGGTGACTGCGGAGGCCAGGTCATCTGGCGTAGCACCCCATCACTCTCCTTCTTGGTCAAATAGCCCTTACACAGTCTGGAGGTGTGTTTGGGGTCATTGTCCTGTTGAAAAATAAATGATGGTCCAACTAAACGCAAACCGGATGGAATAGCATGCCGCTGCAAGATGCTGTGGTAACCATGCTGGTTCAGTATTCCTTCAATTTTGAATAAATCCCCAACAGTGTCACCAGCAAAGCACCCCCACACCATCACACCTTCTCCTCCATGCTTCATGGTGGGAACCAGGCATGTAGAGTCCATTCGTTCACCTTTTCTGCGTCGCACAAAGACACGGTGGTTGGAACCAAAGATCTCAAATTTGGACTCATCAGACCAAAGCACAGATTTCCACAGGTCTAATGTCCATTCCTTGTATTCTTTAGCCCAAACAAGTCTCTTCTGCTTGTTGCCTGTCCTTAGCAGTGGTTTCCTAGCAGCTATTTTACCATGAAGGCCTGCTGCACACAGTCTCCTCTTAACAGTTGTTGTAGAGATGTGTCTGCTGCTAGAACTCTGTATGGCATTGACCTGGTCTCTAATCTGAGCTGCTGTTAACCTGCAATTTCTGAGGCTGGTGACTCGGATGAACTTATCCTCCGCAGCAGAGGTGATGCTTGGTCTTCCTTTCCTGGGGCGGTCCTCATGTGAACCAGTTTCTTTGTAGCGCTTCATGGTTTTGGCCACTGCACTTGGGGACACTTTCAAAGTTTTCCCAATTTTTCGGACTGACTGACCTTCATTTCTTAAAGTAATGATGGCCACTCGTTTTTCTTTACTTAGCTGCTTTTTTTCTTGCCATAATACAAATTCTAACACTCCATTCAGTAGGACTATCAGCTGTGTATCCACCTGACTTCTGAACAATACAACTGATGGTCCCAACCCCATTTATAAGGCAAGAAATCCCACTTATTAAACCTGACAGGGCACACCTGTGAAGTGAAAACCATTTCAGGTGACTACCTCTTGAAGCTCATCAAGAGAATGCCAAGAGTATGCAAAGCAGTAATCAAAGGAAAAGGTGGCTACTTTGAAGAACCTAGACTATAAGACATATTTTCAGTTGTTTCACACTTTTTTGTTAAGAATATAATTCCACATGTGTTAATTCATAGTTTTGATGCCTTCAGTGTGAATCTACAATTTTTATAGTCATGAAAATACAGAAAACTCTTGGAATGAGAAGGTGTGTCCAAACTTTTGGTCTGTACTGTATATATGTATATATATTACAATTTTGACTTGAAATTTGTCCCTAAAGGGGTGTTTCTATACGTCAGAAAAGTCTGATAGATATGAGTCCCACCTCTGGAACTCGCACCTGTCTTGAGAATAGGGGTTCCCAACCCCTTCTTGTGCCCACTGTGACAGGAGATGTGGAGCTGTGAATGTGTATCACTTTCTATTCACAGATATATACAAAAAATAGCCAAGTAAGCGTGTTTGCTGTTGTGGATATGCTATAATCATCCAAGATGTGAATTTCCCTTTAAGGCCAGAGCTCCACAAAACGATTTGCTGCAAAAAAACACTGCGTTTTTTTGTGATGTCACCGAGTTTTCCTCTGCGGACTTTCTGCCCCTATTATACTTATATGGAAAACGCCAGTGTTTCCATAGGTATAATTGACATGCTGCGATTTTAAAAAACGCAAGCGTTTTTGAAAATGCAGTTTTTTCGCAGTAGATTTTTTTTCTGAAATGTGTGGAAATGGGATGGGATTAGTCAGAATCCCATCCACTTTGCAGATACTGTAAAACACAGCGCTTTTTGCCACGGTGTTTCTTCCATGGCCAAAATGCTGAGTTTTCACAACGTGGGGCCCTGGCCTAAAGCGTTGGAGGGAATTTATTAAGCAGAGTATAGTAGTTTTCTCACATAAAATTAGCAAATTTTTTGGTGCATATCCATTTTTTGCAAAAAAAGTGCCTCTTTTTCCACTTAGATGGCAAAAAGTAGGCAGAGAAGAACAGTGATCAAGGGGACAGAGCCTGTTAATAATTCTGGTGCAAGTCCTGCCTTTTGAGGAATTGATAAATACTGGTCTTAATACATTTTCCCCATTATGTCTATATTCTGTAAAGGCAAAAGTGATTCCTGTTTATTTTAACCCAATGGCCAAGTGTTCAGTCCCTGCTGCCCACCCCCCCACCTCTGCAATACCAGCTTTATATGGTATGCCAATGTGGTAAAAGGACCAATGTGCAGACCTTACATTCTTATGTAAATGAGTCGGTTTGTGCACTAGGGGTGGGCCATCAGCCCTGGGAGCACTGTTGTTTCTGCTCAAGTAGGATGGGTGATGGAGAGAATAAACTCTCATCCCACTGCACCGTGTATGTCTATGTAGCAATGGAAGGGTTCACCAAGACTAGCGTATTCTAAGCTGCTCTTGTGGTTCCCAGTGCTGACGTTGGATGCATTCGTGCTTCATGACAAGGCACATGTGAATTAGTCAAATCCTCCAAGAGTCTGTGCACGTTTTCAAAAATCTACACAAGCTCCTTGCTGGCGTAGATTTCTGACATTATTTACACCACAAAAGTGAAATAAATGTTAAGAAATCTGGCACAGACTATTTCACTGCCCCCAGCCCTGCTCACTATGAGAACAGTGTCAAGGGCAGCATAAACCACCATTTGTGATCAATGAAATCAAATGTTGTATTAAAAAGTCACAAACCATTTTTTACCTGCCAAAATTGGCCTAGATTCTTAATGAATCTGCCCCAATGTCCTTTAGACAGATGAGACCAAATTGGAGATGTTTGGCCATAATGTACATCGCCACGTTTGGTGAAAATCAAATATAGCACATAAACACAAACACCTTATAGCACAGTGATGGAGGAGTGATGATTTAAGCCTGTTTTACCTAGGGCCTGGACACCTTGCAGTCATTGAGTTGACCATGAACTCCTCTGTACACCAACATATTCTAGAGTCAAATATGAGGCCATCTATCCTACTGCTAAAGCTTGATCCCAAGCACACCAGTAATGAAAAGAATGAAGATGTTGTCATGGCTCAGTCAAAAAACAGACCTTAACCCAATTAAATATTCTGTGGCGAGACCTTAAGATGCCCACAAACCTAAAGGAACTGAAGCAACATTATAAAGAAGAGTGGGCCAAAATTCCTGATGTTAGAGTATGATAAAGTCATATGGAAAACTAATGCTTCAAGTTATTGCTGCTAAAGATGGTTCCACAAGATTCTGATTCATGGGCTGTGCTTGGTTTTGGAAACATGGTCTTTCCATGTTGGCTTCATTTTTGATAAATTACGACATGGTGTCATTTGTCATGTGTTGGTGTTTGTCTGTGGTTGTATTTACCTAATTTTAAGATCTTCTAAAGACCTGATGTGTGACTGATGACACTGTCATTGTCTGGAAAGAAGTTGGTCGTCTTTAAAGTTTTCATCCAATAGTCGCCAGTCTATAAATAATCTTTTTTGTAAAGAATTGTTTCCAGAAAGATTGTTCACCCAATGTTGGGTGTCATTGAACATTTATTGCCAATATGGACTAAAATGTGTATGATTGTGTTGGTTTCATAATCGTTCATCAGACGATTCATTCAATGATTGCTCAACCTTCAACTTAATTTTATCTAATGCATGTTCACCTAAAGTGGCGCTATGACTGTTAAATGTTGGAGTACTCGAACTCACCAAGAACTGCAGTCTCTTTAATTTTGTGATCATCCCAAATGATTAGGCTTAGAGATTATTCACAGGACAGGCTAGCTGTTTTTTTTTTTTTTTTAACAAGAAGCACACAGTCCCATAGAAAATAATGGCCATTTTTTGTGGCCTGTGTGACCAATCCGTTAAATAATAGATATCATTTTTCGGTCCGTTTTCAGGGATCTCTCAATAGAATCAAGTCTGAGGGATCCATGAAAACTGATTACCCTTGGTTGTACATGGCACTGACACTGGTCACATGTTGATCTTACAGAGATACTTCAGTCACTATTGCTATGAAACCCCTCTAAATCCTTCACCAAACATGTCCAGGATGATGGTGAAACATGCATTTAGAGGATATAGTCTGCTTATCTGCATGTGCCAGCAGCATCGTGTGCATGGAATTAATTATATTCTAATACTGGTCATTTCTTTCCTTTTGGTTACTCAACACATAATAACTATTTTATACACTTGTACATTGAGGGGGTTAAAGTCTAGGATGGTGAAGCAATCATAAAGTATGTGAATAAAAAGCCGTAGACTGCTGAGGCAAAAGAAAAGTGGCCCCATTCTTATTCTTTGATTGGCGGGAGGGAGTGTAAACATGGGGACAATTGGTAGTGCAGGCACAGTGGGCATAGCACAGTTAGAGCACTAATTACTGCTATGGCCAAGCTTGCTTTTGTATTTGAAAGAGGAGTTTTCAATGTAAGGTCTGCACATTGGCCCTTTCACCAAGTTGGGCTAACACTTGAATACATTCATGCTTCTGCCCTGGTCCTCCTCAAACACCCATTTACCTCCTCCCCCTTTTCTCTTTCTTTTTCTTAGTTTTCTGATGGTATTTTCTGTCCATGTTATGCTCAGCACTAAATGCATCTTGACTGCCCCCATGGCCGACTGGAGAAGCACAAAAGCAGACCATCCACTGGCTACAGTAACGCCATTGTGTATGTTAACAATGCACTAATTGGCAGTCACAATTGGGTGTTTGTGAAGGAAACTTGCAAAAGCAACGTAAGGGAGGGGGACTCTACTTTCTAAATAGGCAAACTCTTAAACGGAAAAAGAGAAATGTGAATGACAAACCAGCATCGTCATAAATCGGTTTGCTCCAAGACTTCCTTAACTATTAAGAAATCACTATGAAAGTTGATTGCTTAGTTTGAGAGTCTGTAGACTACAGGAGTGTTATGGATGAATCGGTACAGAATAGGACCTTTTTAGATGTGCCAACCTTTCTCCTAGTGAAGAGCTAGTGTATGACTGAGGGTACCACTTATATGCTCATGGGAAAGGAACACAAACAAAAACCAGGAGCTAGAGGGTACTGTGCCTCTTCTGTCTATACAGAACCATCTGTACTTGGCTTTTAAGCACAAATCTTTGAAGTTAGCATAAAGGCATTATTGCGCATTTAGATACTTATTGGTCTGTATCCTAGAAGGATATGGTTTGCAACCTAAGGGAACACAAGTTTAATCTAGGGGGAAATTAATTCCAAGCTTTACTCACCTGTCTTGTTATCAGGAAATGTACACAGTACTTGGGCAAGATGCTAGACACACTGGGGAAGATTTTTTTAACACTGTTTAAGACAGAATTCTGGCATATGTATAGACTATCTAGTCTGATTTACACCATTTATTAGTTGGTTTACATTCTGACCAAAAATGTGCTACAATTTTGGCACAGTGTTTCAACTTTCTGGTAAGCTACACTCCCTTTTTCGTACAAATTGTAGTTGTTTATAGCAAGTGTCTAAAACACGTGACAAATGTGGAGCACAACATGGTCGCTTATTTCACATGTGCATCTGTTCATCGGAGCACCAGAAGAATGGACAAGTGGCCCGCAAATATGTTGAACACCAATGGAGCTAAAGTGATGTAAACCCAGTCTTAGACAATTTTTTTGCAGCAAATTACACCAGAATTCTCTGATGCATATGAAGTCAAACAACTTGCAGACAGTGGGATGACATGGCTTATAGCCATTTCACTTACCTTACACTAGAGGCCTTGAGAAGATGTAAGAATACAATCGGCATTGTTGCTGTACAGGGAACAATCAGTGGACTTGTAGCGCTACATTAGCTCTGTGGCCATGACATTAAATCAATAAGTGGATGTTCCAGCAATCTGACCCTCACCAATGAATAGGTGGTTCATAGGTTTGTGGTTTTTATTTTGTTTTTTGTAGTGGCCTTTGAATAAAGTGGATGAATTGTATCTAAATCATGAGTATGAAGGGTGGATGAAATTACCATTGTATTACAACAACTCTCATATTGTGTGACATGCCATGGCTTCTAAAATTTGTGTTCCCATGTATAGTGCACCATGTAAACATGCATTACAGTAGAATTAGCTATATTTTCTTGATATGTTAATCCCCTGCACTGTGTATTCCTGTGTATTTAAAAAAATACTAATAATTTTATATATATATATATATATATATATGCAGCCTTGCATATCTTACTGGCAACATATGTGCACATCAACACTTAACATCTGTGAGAAATTGATGCCATAAGTGGCTCCAAGGCAACTCTTGTTGCAGATCATAACAATCTTAAAAAATTCTTAAAAAGAAGAAATTGCACATTAGAAGTTTGTGGATGGGTATAGAAAATATAGATTTGACAGGTAATCATAGGGTATGTTCACACAGAGTTTTTTGAAGGGTTTTAGGGCAGAATCTGAATAAAAAATTGCCTTCCTACTGTACCATTCATTTCAGTGGAAGTCAGTAGTAGAGAAAAAAAGCATCACCTATCTTCAGGCAGATTCTGCCCTGCAAACCTATTGAATTAAATGAGGCAGAAAAAAACCAGTTGATGGGACACATTTTACATAGGTATCATTGTTAAAAAAAAACTAAACCTATCCGTTGTCATTTTTTTATTTTTGCCGGACAGAGCAGCATAGTCTACTGAGCTTTTGTGTCTATCAAAAAAAGAAAAGAAAACAAAAACAGACAGTACCAGATAGGTTTCTTTAGTGTTGAAGTCTATGTAAAATGGATGCTGTAAGCCATCATGGCTCCTGCACTATAGAGTCGTCTGCTTCTAGCTCTACCCACTGTGTTGTTGCTGCTGTGAACAGCTGATCAGAGAAGTGCAGGGTGTCAGACCCCCAGTGATCTGATCTGACCCATGTCTATAACATATTAATATGTAGTTTTAGCATCCCATTCCTTACCTTCTTAAAGGGTGTGTGCATCTTTACAACCATTCTTACTGCTCTAGTGCATAGAATTAAAAGTAAAGTAGCCCATTTTAATCTTGTCTACACTTCCTATGTATACTTACTGTATGTATACCCATCAGGGTCGCTTTAACCAAGGGGCAAGTTGTGCACCTGCACCAAGCCCCTGTCAGCCATCTTTGATACAGTAGGACAGTCTCAGTTTTTCGGCCACTGTCCCAGGCGGCATGTCCTGGTTTTAACTCCATCCTTATCTTCATAGATTTGAATACATTAGGGTAGCAGAAAGCAATATGCTGCCTTCTCCCCCATTCACATGAAGCTTGGTGCAGACAGACATGATGAGATGAGGCTATTGTGCCTTCCGCTCCAAACCAAAGCCTAGACAGACAGCAAGAGACCTGCTATGTGGGAATGGAGCTAGGTGAGTATCACTTCACTTTGTTTTCTTGGCACAGTTTCTGTGTGGGGAACACTTTAGGGGGCATTACACTGTTTGGAGGACACTATAGGGGAGCTATACTATGTGTTGGTTACTTTAGGAGGCATTATAATGTATGAGGGACACTTCAGGGAGCATTATACTGTGTGAGGGTCACTTTAGGGGACATTTTACTATATGACAGCCTTTAGGGGACATTACACTATCTGGAGGCACTAAAGGGGCATTATACTTTATGAGGGGACACTAATTGGGCATTTTATGCTCAGGATCAAAGAAACATGGGCAGGAATGGGTACCGTTATGGACACAACACTGAGCACAGTCACATGTGTTGTGTCCTCTGAAAGTTGAGAGGTATGCTTACACAGTAGGAGGTTGGAGGGTTCCATATGTTCCCTACGTCTATCTACAGTACATTAGCAATAAATATGGGACAGACTGAAGGAAACTAAAACAATGGATGCACATGTGCACATACAGTGGGGAAAAAAAGTATTTAGCCCAAATATTCAGTCAGTCCAAGTCTGTTTGTAACCTACATACATCCTCCATAGAATACACTGTACTACATACAGTGGGGGAAAAAAAGTATTTAGTCAGCCACCAATTGTGCAAGTTCGCCCACATAAAAAGATGAGGCCGGCCTGTAATTGACATCATAGGTAGACCTCAACTATGAGAGACAAAATGAGAAAACCTATCTAGAAAATCACATTGTCTGATTTTTAAAGAATTTATTTGCAAATTATGGTGGAAAATAAGTATTTGGTCAATAACAAAAGTTCATCTCAATACTTTGTTACATATCCTTTGTTGACAATGACATACGTCAAACGTTTTCTGTAAGTCTTCACAAGGTTGGCACACACTGTTGCTGGTATGTTGGCCCATTCCTCCATGCAGATCTCCTCTAGAGCAGTGATGCTTTGGGGCTGTCACTGGGCAACACGGACTTTCAACTCCCTCCAAAGGTTTTCTATGGGGTTGAGATCTGGAGACTGGCTAGGCCACTCCAGGACCTTGAAATGCTTCTTACGAAGCCACTCCTTCGTTGCCCTGGTGGTGTGTTTGGGATCATTGTCATGCTGAGAGACCCAGCCATGTTTCATCTTCAATGCCCTTGCTGATGGAAGGAGGTTTGCACTCAAAATCTCACGATACATGGCCCCATTCATTCTTTCATGTACATGGATCAGTCGTCCTGGTCCCTTTGCAGAGAAACAGCCCCAAAGCATGATGTTGGCACACCCATGCTTCACAGTAGGTATGGTGTTCTTTGGATGCAACTCAGCATTCACTCTCCTCCAAACACGACGAGTTGTGTTTCTACCAAACAGTTCTACTTTGGTTTCATCTGACCATATGACATTCTCCCAATACTCTTCTGGAACATCCAAATGCTCTCTAGCAAACTTCAGACGCGCCCAGATATGTACTGGCTTAAGCAGAGGGACACGTCTGGCACTGCAGGATCTGAGTCCCTGGCGGCGTAGTGTGTTACTTATGGTAGCCTTTGTTACGTTAGTCCCAGCTTTCTGCAGGTCATTCACTAGGTCCCCCCGTGTGGTTCTGGGATTTTTGCTCACCGTTCTTGTGATCATTTTGACCCCACGGGGTGAGATCTTGCGTGGAGCCCCTGATTGAGGGAGATTATCAGTGGTCTTGTATGTCTTCCATTTTCTAATTATTGCTCCCACAGTTGATTTCTTCACACCAAGCTGCTTGCCTATTGCAGATTCAGTCTTCCCAGCCTGGTGCAGGTCTACAGTTTTGTTTCTGGTGTCCTTCCACAGCTCTTTGGTCTTCACCATAGCGGAGTTTGGAGTGTGACTGTTTGAGGTTGTGGACAGGTGTCTTTTATACTGATAACAATGTCAACCAGGAGCCATTACTACAGGTAATGAGTGGAGGACAGAGGAGCCTCTTAAAGAAGAAGTTACAGGTCTGTGAGAGCCAGAAATCTTGCTTGTTTGTAGGTGACCAAATACTTATTTTCCACCATAATTTGCAAATAAATTCTTAAAAAACCAGACAATGTGATTTTCTGGATTTGTTTTCTCATTTTGTCTCTCATAGTTGAGGTCTACCTATGATGACAATTACAGGCCGGCCCCATCTTTTTAAGTGGGAGAACTTGCACAATTGGTGGCTGACTAAATACTTTTTTTTCCCCACTGTATGCTTTAGATGCAAACAATGTTAACTGTTACTTCTTTCTGGAAGGACAATGGGTTGTCCTCCTTTTCAATCTAAAGGAATTTATGTCAGGATTCATAAATCTCATGAATTTCACTCTGCTCTATACAAACATATGATGTAAAGTATATATTTTGAGAGCCAGACTTCTCTTTGTTACACAGCCCCAAAATCATATTTAACTTTCACTCTGTGTGAGGCAAATCACTTAAGTATAATAATATAATAATCTGACAATAGTAGCAAAGCCAAGAGGGTGGATGTATATTCAGCTTACAATACTTGTATGTTTACTTTTCCATTTGTGCTTATTTAACATTTGTACTTATGTCTGAATCTGGCTAATTGTTTTTATTACAAGTTGAATATCTACAGGAAAAGCTCAACTCTTGCTTCTTACAAGAAGCGCCTATACATCAGCACAGGAAGGAGATTAAAATAGGATTATTCTCCTGCTGAGGGTGTGATATTTGTTTAGCCAGTCTTGACTTGGCTGCCTAATATTCTTTTAACCCCTGCCTCATAGCTAATATCCTGTGTTATTGTAACACAATACGATAGGGTGTCACCACCTCTGCTGCTGCTTGATAAAGTGCTGCAGCTACTCCATCTCCCCACTATACCATCTAAAAGAGCTAGTCATGTACTCAGCCCATGGTGTTAACCAGGGAGATGAAACAGTAATAAACTATTTTTACGTACATGTAATATTGAAAGATACTGGATTGCAGTATGAAGACAGATTATCAAAGTCGGGGTTGGAATGATTTACAGAAATTACAATGTATACATTCATGAATGGATAGTACAGAATTCTTTGTAATGATTTTTTGTCTTACATCTGAACCTGTAACTGTAACAGGAGACATCTTTTATGCCTAGAGGAAAAATTAGTATAATGTTGTACCGTGTTAGCCATTGAAAGTAATGGAAGAGTGAAGAAATCAGGTGATACCTTTTAGAGGCTAACTGAGTATATTTGATAAGTTTTGATAAGTAAGCTTTCAAGAGTCTAGCTCTCTTCTTCAGACATGGTGTTATACAAGAACTGAAAATTCACAGATTATTTATACTCTATACACATGATCTTCAAAGGATTTTAGAGTCCTTAAAAAAAAACAAAACAAAATGCAATCTAAGTAGAGAAGTTATTTACGACAAAAATTGTTTCACGATAACCATAGCCAGGGATTCATTACCATAAAAGCAGAAACACAGTGGAAATTCTCTGCCACAAACTCATGATTCGTTGGACAAGTTCAAGAGAGGCCTGGAAAACTTTCTTGAGAAATATAATATTGGAAGTTAAAGGGGTTATCCAGTTTCTATGATTGATAGCTTATCCTTAGGATAAGTCACCAATATGAGATCTGCGGGGGTCCGACCCTCAGGGAACCCCTCAGATTAGAACCCCTTAGACATCAATGGGGCAGAGCTACATGGTGAGCTTTGTTGCCTCTGTACCGGTGACCTGCAGGGGTCCTGGGTGTCTGACCCCCACAGATCTAATATTGATGGCCTCTGTAAGGTACCGATTTATGTGATTAGTATATTTGATATTTTGTTTGTTATATTCTGCAAATGCTGATTTATGATTTATTGCTCTCATATGACTGTAAAGCCCTATTTTGAAGGTATGTGGTGGACCAGAATCTCTTCAGTGCTAGATTACATAAACACAACAGAACAGTTTTCTTATGAAGTACATCAGTCTATAGTTATTTTGAGAACTGGCCTATTTGATGCTGTATTGTTCAGATTTTTGCATGGTCATCTTCATAAAGTCATAGATTAACCTATAAAGGGATTGTCTAAGATTTAATTGCTATAAATTGACTAAAGGTAAGAGACTGTTTAAAATAAGGAATAAACCTTTGAATGTTGTTCTAGCTCTGCCATTCCTATTTCTCCAGTTTTCAGTCCCGACAGTATGGAAGGATTGATGTCAACTCATTCAACATTCACATGACCACTGCAGTCAATAACTCAGTGATTATATACCATTTATCCACACAAGTGCGCATGTGTATAGGGGTACTAGGGGAAGAACTGTGGACTACAAACCATATATTCTTTGCTGGTTATAGCATGTGCTATGTGCGTTTAATCCAATAAGTCACTGTATGTTTCAGTCTCTCTTGCTTCAGACTAGTAGTGTTCCCAGTGCAGTATATTTTCTTCCAGTGTCTGGTTCTAAGTTCCGACTCTAGCTTTTTGTGATTCTTTTTGTATCTTTTCATTTTCTCTGTAAGAATCTCTTCCTTGGCCACTTACTATGTTCAGGTCTATTTTCTTTTTTTTATCTCTTTTGGTTCTCCTGTTTGTGTTATGGTTTTAATTATGGATACCTTTAAGGACAGTAAAGGTCAGTGGCACCTGGTGTTAGGGTCAGCATTTAAGTATATATTATGGCAAAGCTATTGTTTGTTTAATCATCTGTTCACCATACCACCCCCACTATCTGTTTGTTCTTTGGTCTGACTACCATCACTATGATCCATTTGTTCCATCATCTGACTTCCATCACCTTGCTGTTCCACTCATCTATTAGTGAGTTCCTATTTCTTTGCTTCCTTGTTACTTCTTAGGGTTGTGATACATCCTTCACATTTTGTGATTTTTTTTAAACGGTCATTTTGTTTCATATTTTGGCCCTACTGTAAGTTCTGAGGATAACCAAGCACCAAGAGACACTGCTAGTACTTAGGAAAGAGGAATGTTATAGGTTAAGTCCAGATCTGGATCTTGTGTCCAGCCATTGTCAATACAAAGACCAGTACACTATGAGGCTTTTATTTGAAGCATTTAGCCTTAGAAATAAATGTTTTAGGTTCAAATATTAGTTATGTACAAGGTGGCTAAAGCTGCTCATAAACCTTCAGAAGTGGTGGGCTGAATGCTATTTCTTCACACCCACCATACGCATGCACACTAGGCTCAGTTGGGTGTGCATGTATTGTGAATGGGAAAAGTCATACCAAAAATGTTCTCTTCTGATTGAGATATTACAATTTTCTACTCAAGATACTGAACCAAGTTTAGTCCTCCTTAGTAAGAGAGACTGCACTGACACAGATGTGGTAACAAAACTGCATGTAACAAATTCCATGTTACTTTTTTGCACTGATGATACAGCCTCTGCTTTATGCAGGGGACAATAGGTAAAAAGGCACTATTATTTATTACTGTGACAACACTACAATGGCTTACACCAAAGCTTACACCTGGCATTAGTACTGTTGCTTTCCAAGGTACTTGTCTTCTTTGCTTCCACAGTGCACAAAGTAAAAATAAACTTCTCACCGAATAAAGTATGTGGGTCCAATAGTGTAAAAAACAAAGCAAACACATATTTCTATGTTGTACAAGGAACTAGTAAGTATGCTAACACTAGTAATCTCTACATTACATCCTACTCTTGCAGGTCTCCGAGAAATACACACATAATAGTGGCCTCCACCTTAAGACACGGATATCTCTTTAAAGATCAATGAAAATGTACTTTGACTTTATTTGACCAGTATGCAAACTACTCTTACTCAAATATGAGACTCTATAATTGATGGAAACTCCTCGTAGATTTCCTGTGTAAAGAAACATATAATATCTATGGAAACCTGAAAGAAAAATAGCATATCATTTTAGATCTGTTATCCAAGAGACGCTATTATAGAAATTGCAGAACTTCTTTTCATTTCTAGAATCTTGGATTTAAGTTTTTTTTTTTCTATTGCATTTTGCTCTACATACAGGCAATGGGGATAATCTTTGCAACGGTAACTGATTCAGTCTTAGGACTTTAATTATTAAAAAAAACAAAAAACCTTAAAGCCATTAAAAGGCAGACTGTGAATAGTGCAAATGATGCAGATCAGATCTGTGTTATATAAATATTATATGCTATTTCTACGTTCAGTTTGTTTCTTCATTATGACCTTGGCTTTTCTGAAACAGATCTAAATCAGGGTTGCCCAGTGATGGCGAGGAGGAATTGATAATACATGCAGTGAGGACCTCTCCTGTGTTGGCAAACAGCCATAACACTCTTTCAATGATATAAGCAGTATCACCAGGTGGCAAAACTGCACCATTTAACATGGTTTTGTAATTCAGTTATGTTCCATGAGGTTCTTATAAGTGAAACATGTAGAAAAGAGTCTGTCAGCAGGGTCACTGGGTATTAGCTTAACTGATAGGGCAGTGTGTAGTAGGGCAACTTCATACTGACTCCATTGGTACCTTTTTATGGGTATCCAAAGCTCCCAAGTTGAGAAATCAAGCTTTTTATAAATATGCAAATCAACCCCCAAGTGATCCTTGAGGTGTTCCTTCAGAGCAAGTGCCCCAGCTGTCCTCCTCCTCCTCCACCACCTGTAACCACTCCTTTTGTGGCTGGGAGCCATCCTTCATGCCTTCAGTCTGCTCTGAAATCTAATACATGCTGTCTCTGAATTCTGGTATATGCTCAGTATAGTCACCTGTGACATTGGAGACAAGGACTGTATTGTGTGTCCACCAGAATTGAGAAGCTGCACATATGAGATTTCAGAATGACTGGAGGCAGGGAGGATGGCTTGCAGGCTGAAAGGTGTGGTCAGAGGCAGTGGAGGGTTATGGAGCCAGGAGCACTCCCAGGAAGAGTTAGGACACTTAGTTCTAAAGAAACACCCTAAGTAGGACTTTGGAGTTTATTTGCGTGTTTATAAAATTCTTGAAGTCTCCCCATAATCACCCCATCCACTGGCAGCTACTGGCTCCTCTAGGCTGCTGCAACAGCTTATCTGGGTGTGGGATCCCGATACATCATATACTGATGACTTATCCTGTGAATAGTTCATGAGTATGAAAATTAAGTTTTGAGCTCTAAAAACCCCTTTAGGTGAACGCCCCATATCTCAGAAACACAGCGTTTTTTGTTACAGATTTTGCTTTTTTGAACCAATGTCAAGAGTGGATTAAACAGAAGGAAAATGTCTAAGTGTTTCCTTTATATTTTCCATTTCTTTTCAAGACCGCAGCAAAATCTGCACCAAAAAAAATTCATTTCCGCAACATGGAGCTTTAGCCTAAATCTCTTGAAAAAATGCAGCCCAAAGAAAGAACTTCATAGCACTAAAAAAGCAACTTTTTATCAATCTTTATCAATCAATCTTGATGAGCGCCGACTTCCACCTTTTTTGGGGAATTCTTCTCTCCACATCTGATGATCCACTGTCCATCATCTGGATTCCACATCCCAAGGCGAGTCGGTGTCCTGCTGCCCTACGGAGCCGTTATTGTTATTTACATACTGATATAGTGGTTCAGACTGGTCACAACCCTAGAAGGTGAGAGTACATCCTGAACACTTTTAACTTTTGTTTGTGCAAATGTATTCTTATCCTTCTCCTCCATACTCAAACTGCATTTCTTCAATGAAAAGCAATATCCTTCCCCTACCACCCACCATCTGAGCTATATCAATCAGTAGCAAAGTGATGTGATAAAATATACATGTGATCACGTGGATTATCAGACAAGCATACATTTCTTATAGTAAAGTCAAAGCCATCAATCATCATCAGTAATAAATCATACTTCCATTATCGCCTCTGCACTGGGTATCCTTATGGTTACTCTGAATTAAACAAAAAAAAAATATATATATATATATATATATATATATACACACTCTGAAAACAATAATTGAGTAAATGGATCTTCTTGTCATTATCAATCTTAAGAACACATCAGTTGTTCATGTTTCCTGTACCTTTAAAAGTAAAAAAAACACAATCCTGAATCTATCTAGAAGGTTTATAAAGAGACAGAACAAGACTTCTGCCAAAACACGATGCCCAGAACCTTTACCCATTCATTAAGGGTAGTCGGAGTGCTGAATCATGATTCTGAGGCAATAAAAACATATTTTATGGTAAAATCATAATGCCCACATCATTTTAGCAGTTATTTTTGCTGTGCATTCCTTATTTTAGACCCCTAAAGCCACAAAATATAGACAAAGTATGTATAATAGCCATTTCTTTCCCTTCAAAAATGGGTATTGGCTGTTTTCATGTCATATAATTATGTGTAAACTGTAGTAAAGAGCTGTCAATGCTTTTTTTACCCTCCTCCTTATATATATATATATATATATATCAGAATAACTTATTTTATTTTGATCAAGAGGTTTCTATAGCATATGAAAATATAACAAATCTTCATAATAATGGTAATTTATACTAGTGTGTGTGTGTGTATATATGTACACATTGTATATAATATATATATATATATATATATATATATATATATATATATATATATATATAAACAATATAATTAAAGTAGTAAAAAAATATAAACCTATATAATATATAGGTAGGTGTGGTACAAATGCTGCTTCATCAGTCTTGATGATGTTGAGAACTGGGCTCTATGGGGGCCATATCATCACTTCCAGGACTCTTTCACCAAAGGGGAAGTCACATCAAAAAGATCTGACTTAGATTTTTGTTCATTCACTTCATTTTGCTAAAAATAAACTATTAGCATATATATTTCTCCATAGTACCTGTCAAAAGTTTGCATACCTTTCAATTCCGTGTTTTTTTCCTGTTTTTATATTTTCTACAGTGTAGATAAATTTTGGAGGACATGAAAACTATTAAGAAGCACATATAGCGTTAAGTAGTAAACAAAAAAATTAGTTAAGCAAACCATTTTATTATATTTTAGGCTCTTCAAAGTAGCCCCTTTATGCTGTTAATGACAGCTTTAACCACTTCTGGCATTCATTTAATCAGCTTCATGAGGTAGTAACCTGGAATGAGTTTCCAACAATCTTGAAGGAGTTCCCAGAGAAGCCGAGCACTTGTTGGCTGCTTTTCCTTCACTCTGTGGTCCAACTCATCCCAAACCAACTCAACTGGGTAGGATGGGTGAGTCCATATCATCTGGCAAAGCACTCCATTATTCTCCTTCTTGGTGAAATAGCCCTGGAGGTATGCTTGTGGTCACTGTTCTCTTTAAAAACAAATGATGGTCCCACTAAGCGCAATCGCAGATGGGATGGGATGTGGCTGAAGAATTCGGTGCTTTGAATTTTGAATAACGTATCAACTGTGTTACCAGAAAAGCAGCCCACACCATCATAGCACCATGCTTCACTTTGAGAACCACACGAGGAAACCATCCACTCACGTAAAATTTTGAATCATCAGACTAAAGAACAGATTTTCACTGGTCTAATGTCCATTCCTGGTCTTTCTTGGCCCAAGCAATTCTATTCTTCTTCTTGTTCCTTAGTAATGGCTTATTTTCAGCAATTCAATCATAAAGACTTGATTTTCACAATCTCCTCTGAATAGTTTAGATCGAGTTCTCTCTGATATTGGGGAGTTATGTGGAGTCTAATCTGATGTTGTGGACTCTGACCTGGTGCTGTTAATTTGCCGTTTCTGAAACTGGTAACTCTAATCAAATTAACCTCTTCAGTAGAGATAGCTCTTGATCTTCCTTTCCTGGAGTGGTCCTTGTGACGACTACTTTCATAATAGTGGTTTTAATGGTTTTCATGACTGCATTTGAGTTTACCTTCAAAGTTTTAGAAATTTTCCGAATTGACTGACATTCATGTAATGATGAACTGTTTCTCTTTAGTTACTTCAGTGGTTCTTTCCATAATGTCGATTAGAAAAGTAGTTTTTTAGGGCTAAACCCTGTTTGCAACTGCACAACAATGATGGTCTCAAACACATTATGAAGGCAAGAAATTCCACAAATTAACTTTTGATAAAACATACAGTACCTGTTACCTGAAAACCATTCCAGGTGACAACCTAATGAGGTTGAGAGAATGCCAAGAGTGTGTAAAGTTGTCATCAAAGCAAAAGGGGGCTACTTTGAAAAACCTAAAATGTTTTCTGGTTTAATAATTATTTTGCTTATTATTTTATTTCTATATGTGCTCTTTCTTAGTTCTCCTGTCTTCAATATGATTAATTCGATATATATCTACAATTTAGAAAAAAAAAAGCAAAAAAAACAAACAAGTAAAGCCATGGAATGGTGTCTCCAAACTTTTGTCTGGTACAGTGTATATATACACACACATATTTCTATAGTACTCATGTATTGTACAATTTCTTTGTGATGTTTTTTAAATTTTATCTGCCATTCTCTGTTGATAGAGAGGCTTTGGATAGTTTTCTTTTAATTGGCGGTGGGAACTCTGTGTGCTGTATGACATGCAGTGTTACCGCACACTTGGCTAGTATACCCTCATTTGCATCAACACTAAAAGGACTTATATCTTTGGAATGGCTGAATGGACTTGAATAAACAAAATGTCAAAATGCTCAGGGTGACAACGCCTATCAGATCTCACCAGAGAACAAAATGATTGTGCATGTTGAAATTCAGCATTAGTGTAATATATATGGCCAGCTTAAAGATGCAGTCTTGTATTTTTCCCTGTTATGTACCTGTTCCATCAATATATAGAACTTAGTGAGTATAATATATAGAACTTAGTGAGTATTACCCTATTCCTTTCTATCATGGGATCCTTCTCTTCAGGTGAGTCAAGTAATCTCATGGTGACCCCCTGAGAATAACATATCTCTTGGGGGGGGAGTCACCATCTTAGACGTCAGTCCTTCTTGTATAATTGAGACTAGATGACCTGCGACTGTCCAACAAGGTACACAAACTCCTATCACGAGCTGCTAATGATGATTACACATGTTCCTGTCACACAGCTATAATGAAAGACATTGCAGCTCATCATCTCTGGCTGTATATGGTCTGTTAGTTGATTTAGGAGCAAATAAAGATGAAAGGATATCTACACATTTCCCAGCGGGCAAATATGGTACTGTCTCTAGCTGCTCATGTGATGTTGTGCTGAGGCATAATGGGATTGATAGCAGAGCAAAGAGTGAGTGATATTTAAATCTAAAAATGGTGTCTGACCAGAAACAGACAGGATGGTGATCTATAGGGATATGAGTGCAATATACATAAAAGTAGTACAGACTGTGATAGATAATCAGGTGTGTGGTGCAGAGATGGAAAACAGTGCTTTTTTTTTTTTTGCTGGACTGCTCCTTTAAGCTCTTTTTCCAATCTGTTACCTTCATGGTTCCTTCGGTATAGAAGCAATACCTCTAAGGAAAAATAGCTCTGCAATACACCTTCTAAACCAGAGTGTCTCAAGGTGCGGAACACCTACTTTTCGGGGTACGTTCCTAATGCACTGTGGTTTGAGACCCCCTAATGGTAGTTCGTGGGGTTTGTCACCCACAAACTACTATTATACTCAGGGGTCTCTTCATACCCTCAGAGTATAATAAGCAGAGGCCCTGGGAGGTGAATAAATATAAACCGTGTTACTCACCTCCCTTGTCTCCAGCGCTGTCTATGTGTAATCCCAGAAAGGCTCCATGATGTTGAGATCATTGCTCTGTGGGGGCCCTATCATCACTTCCAGGACTCCTCCTCCAAAGAGTAGTCACACTAAATATTGTGATTTACATTTCTCTTTTGTTCATTGACTAAAAGAGGACCTTTCACCACATCAGACAATAGACCAGTGATGGCGAACCTTTTAGAGACCGAGTGCCCAAACTGCAACCCAAAACCCACTAAATTATCGCAAAGTGCCAACACGGCAATTTAACCTTAAATTAACCAGGATCTGTTTTATAGTGACCGTGCAATGTTATTACAGTCTGTAATAATACCACATGTCTTCTATAAAACAGATACTGTGTGATATAACTAGTGAAAGGCCCCCACACAGTACAATCTACTCCGAAGTGGCCCCCACACAGTATTATATGCTCCAAAGTGGCCACCGCACAGTATTATATGCTCCAGAGTGGCCCCCACTCAGTATTATCTGCCCACAGTGGCTACCACACAGTATTATATGCTCCACAGTGGGCCCCCACACAGTAATATATGCTCCACAGTGGGCCCCCGCACAGTATTATATGCTCCACAGTGGGCCCCCACACATTATATGCTCCACAGTGGGCCCCCGCACAGTATTATATGCTCCACAGTAGGCCCCCCACACAGTATTAAAATGCTCCACTTTAGCCCCTGCACAGTATTATACGCTCAACAGTGACCCCCGCACAGTATTATACACTCCACAGTGACCTCCGCACAGTATTATATACTCCACAGTGGGCCCCCACAAAGTATTATATGCTCCACAGTGGGCCCCCACACAGTATTTTATGCTTCACAGTGGGCCCCCGCACAGTATTATATGCTCCACAGTGGGCCCCCACACAGTAATATATGCTCCACAGTAGGCCCCCCACACAGTAGTATATGTTCCACAGTAGGCCCCCCACACAGTAGTTTATGCTACTTACCCAGTACGGCTGCAGTCACATGAAGAGCATTCTCCTTCTTCTTCTGAACGCAGGCGCTGATGACGTACGTATTCCCCGTTAGTGAGTGATCATGGCGACGGCGCGCGTGCCAACTGATAGGGCTTTGCGTGCCCTCTTTGGCATGAGTGCTATAGGTTCGCCAACACGGCAATAGATGGTACCAAAATAAAAGGCACTTATTGCTAGGGAACAGTGGGTGCTACACAAAAATTGTGCTGGAATCATTGGAGGGGCACCTATTAAATCATGCAAAGAAATGAGGTGGCGAATGACCCTCTTTAATTTTAATTGAAACAAATAAATTATTAGCACTTCTATTTTTGAAAGCATTCTTACATTTTTGTCTAAAACTGTTGCACAGTACTGTATGTAAAAAGCTTTGTGAACTATGCTTTGTACAGTGTGTTGTCTCTATTTTTCTAAATTTACTCTCCTTAAGCTATCTCTTCTGCTTTTACCCGTTTGCTTCTACATTATTGCTTGGAACCAGATCCCTACATCCAACAGTAAAGTCCTACACATGCCCTTTGTATCTGTGCATACACAGATACTGGTTGGTGACTGGCTCATGCAGCTTAATTTGTATGACCTTGCCTTATAAAAGAGGGCTGAACTATTGTATCAAGCAAGCACTTTTACCATCTTAGTTAATCAAGCTTAATTAATCAATCTTAATTAATATATATACGAGGTCTTTATACAGAAAAAAATAAAAAAGTAAGGCAGCAAAGTATTGTTCTTGGACAAAGATAGCTTCTCCTTAGAGATGAAGAGAGAGTGCAGGTGAGTATTTATGGAACACTTGCAAGACTTTTCACCCAACACATTGAAACATGAAACTTTACTATAAATGGTTGGTATACGTCCTCTTTGTTGTACTATCCTTAGAATGAACACTCATGGAAACTAGTCTGTACCTTATTTTTATTGAAGTCTGTCTGTTTTTTTGTTTTTCAGGTTTAGGAGATACGGAGTAGGAACGGCAATCCCGTGGACACTGAAGCATTATGGGTTATGCTGCAGCAGGACTGCCCACATTTGCACATCTATGCTGTAAGAACAAACAATAAATACACTCGTCCCAATATGTCTTACAATAAATAAAAAATTCCCTTTTCCCTGTTTTCAGATCCTTTTCAGCACATAAGAGACTTTCCTACAATCAGAATAATTATAATGAGCACTTTTTATGGCATTGCACTTACTTTAAATTGGTTTTAATACCAAGATGGCAACCTCCAGATGGATATGTCAATGGACAACAGGTCCAGACAACCTGAGGTTTACTTCATGTACAGAAGGGGCCTATAATGGATCAGAAGCCAGTGTTGCAATAAGAGGTCCCCTGAAGCACAAAGCTGCTCTTCTACATGCTACATATAGACATATTAGGGCTTCTACCAGCAAACCTGCTTACTATAAATAATTCCCACTGCCGTCTATAATTTATACGTAAGGCATGTGCATGCAGTAGAACTGGGATGTCTTTAGTTAAGGTGCTATAAAGAAGAGGGCAATGACACTAGTATAATGAAAAGGCTAATATATATGTTAGTTGAAGACTTCTATGACAGGTTAATAGGTAAACTATCACTTCAGATAGGAGCTCTAATGGGGGCACTGCCTTAGTTCAGCAGCAACCAGGGAAAGAAAGCAAATGCTATAGTTTGTAGCTGTACTCAGTCTGTGGTCATGTACCCTGGTAAGACAGCTCAAACATACTACAGGACTCGTCCCAGCTGTCATCCACATTCAGCCTTTTCCAGAATGACTTCTGCTTCTTTTGCAATTCCTTACGCACACATCGAGGGCACGGGACGGTTTTCACCTTGCAGTCACTGTGGAAGACAGCTCCACAGTTTTCACACCTAAAATAAAACACAATAAGACAATAAAAGTAATGAAGTATTCTAGATTTATTATGTACTGATCAGACACCAATTTGTATATATATACATGACGTGGCGAGATCGCAATAAGTGATTCAGGACTAGTAAATGCACTATGATGAACTACCAGTGGCCTGTCAGTGTCTTGTAATTTTTCCTAATTCATTGCACTTGTCTGGGGTAAATAAATAGCAGCACAAATGTAACACCCTCTAAATCTTGGGTCAATGGGACAAACATATTGCAGAATTTCCATCAGATATATTCTGCAGTGTTCTCCTTCAAGCCACTGCGGCAAAAAAGCATGCAACATCTGGTGGCATTTGCTGCAGCTCACTGTTAGGTATCTCTGTGCCCCCCTAAACTTACAACCTTTGCATTGCAAAGATAAAAGTAGTGGGTGAAACCTGCTGTAATAATTGACACACACGTCATTTTATGTTGTGGTTTTTAGTTGCAGCATATGGATGATATTTGCTTAAAGGGGTATTCCCACAAACATAACCATTTTTAAATTTGTAGATAATTAAAAGTTAAACATTTTTGCAAATATAAGTAATTAAATATTTTGCAGAGTTTTAAAGATTTTCTCTAAATATCTTGTGGTCACGAGTTGTTGTCTTGATAGGTTGCCAGTGGATACGACCATGAATGAAATAACTTTCTAAGGTCAGAAAATCAGCCATGATTTGTCTTATCGTGGCCGGGATATATTCTGATACATGTAGTGTCCTTGCCTGATAAACTAGCTACAATAATAAAATCATGGCTGAGTTCCTGACAAGTTCCAGACCATAGAAAGTTTCTGCATACGTGGTCGTAGCCATTGGCAACCGATCAAGAGAACAGACTGTCACCACTAACATAGATAGAGAAAATCTTTAAAACTCTGCAGACTTTTTAGTTACTTTTATTTGCAAAAATCTTTAACCTTGCATTATCTACAAATATAAATATTATTATGTTCATGGGAATACCCCTTTAAATCTCAACCTCTATTCTGCTACTGTACATCGCAGCAGATTAACCATCAGTGAGTTTGCAGGGGCTCAAAGGACTTTAAGGCGAAGGCCCCATGCAGCAAATAAACGCTGTGGAAAAGACAGTGACAGAATTTCATTGTGTTTTTTTCTGCAGTGTTTTCCACAGTGTTTTCTGCTTCTATTCTACCTATAAGGAAAACACCAGCGTTTCTGTAGGTATAATTGACCTGCTCCAATTTGCAATATTGAAATCGCAGTATCTCCACTGCATATTTTTTTCTGCAATGTGTGGATGAGATTAGCCAGAATCCCATTCGCTTTTCAGTTAATGTAAAACGCTACGTGTTCGCAACATGCGGCCCCCGCCTTACATAGGCTTTTCCATAGGATAAGGAATAATTTGAAGATTAGTTCAACCAATGAGTTTTACAAGTTTTCATACAATCATCTATATCTATAGTATATTTTATTGCATATTTCAGGCCAAATTAAAACATAGATTTGTATAATAGAGTGCACTCCTGTAATTTAATGGAGAGTGATTTGTATTATGTTAAATGCACAAACACACTGCATCATACAATGGCTTTTTGATCAAAACCAAAACCAGACCTTTTTATATTCCAGAAATCTAGTAAGTGACCTAAATACTGCCTGTGCTAATGGAATGTCAAATTGCTCATAGCCTATAAAGCAGCACAAATACACATGAAATTGTCCTACTAGGGATGATGGATAGCAAATAGCTGTTAATTGGCTCTACTTTATATAATGGAAAGTAAATAGATGTTGGTTTGTGTCAGGACAGGGGCTTAATGGACAGTAAATAGATTTCAATTTACTTCACTGGGTATAATAGAATACAAACAGTCTTCAGTTTGTTGTATGACTCCTAACAGATTGGGATTAAGAAACAATTTATAGAAACAGGACCAACACAGGTTAAAAAAACCAAAACAGAAATACAGTAATCTGAGTTTAGAGATAAATAACAGGCTCATAAATAAATATGAATTTTGTTAGAAGGTATCCTTAAAACATCCCAGGCTTAGATCAAGATATTAAAATAAATTTTGTCTTTTTCCAGCATGAAGGGGTTTGTCTGGGATTAGAAAAACAGCACCATACCTGTACACAAATTGTGACTGCTACTACAATTTGTCCTCATTCACTTCATGTGAGCAAAGTTGCAATACCAGGATTGTACTGCTATTAAAAGAAAGCAGTCATGTATTTCTAATCCTATAACTAAACAATGGACTGAGATAGTCTAAATGATTTTAAGCAGTTGGTAAGAATAAGGCCTTATGTGCAAATCTGCATATCGCGTACATGTGTTTTCCGCAGTTTTCGCAGGCGGCATATGCACAAATTAATTTCAATGCCTTCATTCAGACTCCTGCCTATTTTGTGGACTGTAGGTCCGCAAAAAAAACAACATCAGTACATCCTTTTATTCACTGATGCTGATACATCATGGATGTATCACACCAAAGTCTATGGGTTCTTGAAAAAAATAATCCATGTGTCATCCGTTTTTCACAGACCCATAAGCATACAAAGTATAGAAAATTGAACAAAAAAAAAAAAAAGCTGATTTCCTTTTCAGAGACATGAAAAGCGATCAGCCACAGACAGCATACAACCCGCAAATGAGCAGGATAGGGTGCTGTCCGTGAATAGCATGAATATCACATGCATGCCAATGTAGGCCTAACCTACCACCTAAAATTGTTATGAAATTTACAGTAGATGGACATTTAGGCTGAGGCCCCACGTTGTGGAAATGCATCTCTTTTTGTTGCAGATTTTGTTGCGGTTTTTTGAGCCAAAGCCAGTAGTGCAGGGGTGTCAAACTCATTTTCTCCGGGGGCCACTTCAGCCTCACGGGGTACCTTGAAGGGCCAAGATTATTTTACACGTGTATAAAAGTAACTTCTCCTTAACAGATAAGCAAGCTATTAAGGAGTAGTTACATTTGTACATTACTACTGTTACAATCAGCCCTTTGAGGTCAACCAGGAAGAACATAATGTATTGTTAAAACCTAAGACATTGGCATGTTACATACTATCCTCATCCTTTTCTGAATATATCAAAAATTAAGCAATATACAAATACTGTTTACGCCTGCAAACGGTATTATGCTCTATAGTTGCCCCTGCACACGGTATTACGCCCCACAGCGGCCCCTGCACACGGTATTATGCTCAATAGTTGCCCCTGCACACGGTATTATGCTCAATAGTTGCCCCTGCACATGGTATTATGCTCAATAAGTTGCCCCTGCACACGGTATTATGCTCAATAGTTGCCCCTGCACGCGGTATTATGCTCCATAGTGGCCCCTGCACACTGTATTATGCTCCATAGTGGCCCCTGCACACGTTATTATGCTCCATAGTGGCCCCTGCAATCGGTATTATGCTCCTTAGTGGCCCCTGCATTGGTATTAAGCCCCATAGTGGCCGCTTCACACGGTATTATGTCCCATAGTGACCTCCCCACCCATGAACTATTATTATACTCTGGGGTCTTTTCAGACCCCAGAGTATAATGATTGGAGACCCAGGTGGTGACAAACATAAAACCAGTGTTACTTACCTGGGCTCTGTTGCGCTCCCTGCGTTCGGCCTTCTTCAATGTCGCACAGACCGGCGTCGCGACATAATGACGTCGGCCTGGCTCACGTGACGCCTGGGACGTCACCAAAGAAGGCCGAAGCCTGCTGGGAGTAACATCGGATCGCCGGAGAGGTGAGTAACACAGGTTTTTATGTTAATCACCTCCCCTGGGTCTCCGATTATTATACTCCGGGGTCTGAAAAGACCCCGGAGTATAATAATAGCAGTATTTGATGGGGTTCGCCGGCCGCGGCCTCACTTACCATCCCCGCTCCTGCACACAGCCGCTTCTGCGTCCCATAGCAGAAGGGGAAGCGGGGGGTGGCCACGACCAGCAGCGGGGATCGATAAGTAAATAGGACGTTACGTGCCGGGGATACTCCAGCAGGCAACGGCCTATTTATATACATATAAAAAAAACTTATCCTCACTTACCTCCGATGCCTTGATGCAGCCGCGGCCTCCTCCTCTTCTTGTCCCCGACGTCTGCGTGTCAGCGTAGGAGGCGCGATGACGTCATTGTATCGCCTCCTGCGCTGACATGCAGAGGTCTTGTAAACCAGCCCAGGACAGGTATCGCGTAGCTTTTTTTTTTTTTTTTTTTTAAGCGGCCTGTCCTGGGCTGGTTTACATTACATAGACAATAAAAAATGCCGCGTGGGGCCAGATAAGTGCCGGGCCGCATAACAGAAGGCAGCGGGCCGGATTCGGCCCGCGGGCCTTGTGTTTGACACCTGTGCAGTAGTGGATTGAACAGAAGGTAGAAGCATAAGTACTTCCTATATATTTTCCATTACTTTTGCATCCACTCTTGGCTTTGGCTCAAAAAACCGCAACAAAATCTGCAACCAAAAAAGCTGCATTTCCGTAATGTGGGGCCTCAGCCTTAAAGAGGACAATAGGCAGCACTCTCACAGTACAGGACTTGTTGGTGCACAATTCCAAGGAGGACTGGCTGGACTCCTCCAAATACAGTAGGTATATGTGAGAGATGGACAGCACTCCAGATAGTATCAAATTGAGCTTGCTTATTTAATTACTACAAAAGTGATACAGTTCATCAAAGCCGCATGGAATATATCAGCAGTAGAAAAACTCATAGATGAATAGGTGCAACGTTTCAGTCAACATTCAGTTATGGATAGAGCTTGAAGTGGGTCATATATATGGGGTCCAAAAGTCGAACACCAGACCTGGAGGTGGTAGTATGTGTGCTAGGCGGCGGCTGTCTACTGTTTGCTGATATATTCTATGCGCCTTTGATGAACTGTATCACTTCTATAATACTTAGATGGACATTTAGACTGCTACAATTAGGGTAATTTAACATGGAGGAATTTGGATCGGATTTTGAGGTGGATTCTGTTTCAAAATCAGCTCCAAATTCTGTCCTGAATCTGCCTCCCATTGTATTCAATGAAGGGGAACAAATTGCAGCAGGATGCTGAAAAGATCAACGCTGCTCAGTCTTGCCATAGATTCCCTGTCTGATTCAGCCGCAGAACACGCAGTACAAGCCGCCCCATGGTTATCCCCATTCATCTAAGGATAACATCTGCAAAGTTATACAAGCAGAATCTATTGACATAACTTTATGCTTAAAAGTGTTGTCTCCTGCAGGCAACCCTTGTTCATATGCCCTATTAAACTATATAATTCTGCCCTTCACCTAGCCAAACAAGCCTATTTCACCACTCTCATCTCTTCTCTCTCCTGTAACCCTAAAAGGCTATTTGAAACTTTTCATTCCTTACTTACCCCTAAGGTGCAGATGCCATTCACAGACCTTAGCGCAGATGACCTGGCCTCTTATTTCCATGATAAAATTGATAAGATCCGTCAGGAAATAACTGCCCAATCCCCAGGTGGCATTGACCCCCTCACCAGCCGCACTTCAGACTGTTCATTCTCATCTTTTGAACCTGTTACAGAGGAGGAAGTATCTCAGCTACTTTCCTCTTCTCGCCCTACGACCTGCAGTAGTGACCCTTACCCCTCACACCTTCTCCAGTCTCTGTCGCCTGCCGTCACGACTTACCTTACTAAAATATTTAACCTCTCTCTCTCTCTTCTGGAATTTTCCCATCCTCATTCAAACATGCTGTCATAACCCCACTACTGGAGAAATTCTCCCTTGACCCGTCCTGTGCTGCTAACTATCGACCTGTCTCTAACCTTCCTTTTATCTCCAAGATCTTAGAACGCTTGGTCTATTCTCGTTTAATCCGCTATCTTTCTGCTAACTCTGTTCTTGACTCCTTACAATCTGGCTTCCGCACTCTGCACTCTACTGAAACGGCCCTCACAAAAGTCTCCAATGATCTCCTGATGGCTAAATCCAAAGGTGACTTCTCTCTTCTTATTCTTCTAGATCTCTCAGCAGCATTTGACACTGTTGACCGTCAACTCCTTCTCACTATGCTCCACTCTGTCGGCATCACAGACACCGCTCTCTCCTGGTTCTCCTCTTATCTCTCTGACCGCACTTTCTGTGTATCATTTGCGGACTCTGTTTCTTCCCCTCTTCCCCTTGCCGTTGGGGTTCCTCAGGGCTCGGTCCTAGGTCCCCTGCTCTTCTCCCTCTACACAGCCCCCATTGGACAAACCATCACTAGATTTGGCTTCCGGTACCATCTTTATGCTGATGACACCCAATTATATACGTCATCCCGTGACATCACCCCTGCACTACTACAAAACACCAGTGACTGTCTCTCTGCTGTCTCAAATATCATGTCTTCGCTCTATCTGAAACTGAATCTCTCAAAGACTGAACTACTGCTGTTTCCACCATCTAACAGATCTGTCCCTGATATCTCCATTGTAGTCTCTGGCCTTACCATAACTCCCAGGCAGTATGCCCGCTGCCTCGGGGTTTTGTTTGACTCAGACCTTTCCTTCACCCCCCATATCCAATCACTCGCACGCTCTTGTCATCTCCACCTCAAAAAAAATCTCCAGAATCCGCCCTTTCCTTACCACAGATACACTAAAGACACTTATTGTTGCCCTGATTCACTCTCGCCTTGACTATTGTAACTCCTTACTAATCGGTCTTCCCCTTACTAAACTCTCCCCTCTACATTCTATTCTGAATGCGGTGGCCAGGCTCATCTATCAGTCTGGACGCTACAGCGATGCCTCCGGTCTGTGCCGGTCACTACATTGGCTGCCTATTCAATACAGAGTACAATATAAACTTATCACCGTCATTCACAAGGCTCTCCATAATGCTGCACCTCCCTACATTTCCTCCCTCATCTCTGTCTATCGCCCAACCCGTACTCTCCGTTCACTGAATGACTGAAAACTAACATCCTCTATTATCAGAACCTCCCATGCTCGTATACAAGACTTCTCCCAAGTTGCACCACTTCTCTGGAATGCTCTATCCCAGACTATCAGATTAACCCCCAATTTCCACAGCTTCAAGCGTAAACTAAAGACATATCTTTTCAGACAGGTCTATCACAACTCCTAATGTAAACACTTCCGTAGTTAGAATCCCTAAAACGTACCCTCCTCTGTTTATGCTTCAACATTACCTCACAGGATATGATGCCGTATCCGACTAGCTTTATATGTCCAAGGAACCATCTGCATGTTAAAGGACACGACTGGTGACGGCTCATACAGCTTTATATATGTGTAATGACAGTAACCTCTATTACAAAATTGTCTGACCATTGTATAAGCAATGCTACATCTGTTGCCGCCCCTACTACCTCTTGTGTCACCCCCTCTACCTCATAGATTGTAAGCTCTTGCAAGCAGGGCCCTCAGTCCCACTGTGTGAATTGACTATTTTTTTGTAATGTATCTTTTTTGTCAGTAATTGAACCCTACAAATTGTACAGTGCTGTGGAATATGTTGGCGCTATATAAATAAAATGTATTATTGTTATTATTATTATTATTATTAAACTATGGTATATGGGTGTCCCCTCCCTTTGGGCCCCACTATATGAACTAGAATGGAGATGATCTGGTTGACATTGCTTTTCCATGAATGATCATTGATTTCTGCAGTGGAAATTATTGAGATAACCCCTTTAAATTAATGGGATTCTTACATAGGATATTATATGAAGGAATGAAAATAATTTTACAATTTTTGACAATATTATATACCTATGTGATAAAGATCTGTACCAAGATATCTAGAATCAGGAAACACAAATAGCAATCAAGGTTAAAAATGTTGTCCAGGTACGTAATTTTTTATTTTTTTTTAAGTGGTAGAATGGGTAAAAAAAAAGCATCGCTCACCTGACTGATGCCCTGCCACTGCTGCTTCAATGCTTTTTTTATTTTAACTCACAGTACCCCTTTTCTAAAAAAAAAAAAAAAATATATAACATCAGACAACCCCTGCCAGCATTCCAATGGGGTTTAAGGTCCCTAACCTGTGTAAATTACAGCCACCTGTACCTGCCATGTGTACAAAATAAAGGGAGTCCTCATTGGCATATGCACATTGCGACAGGTGTAGTCGAAGTGAGTACAACGCTACTATTTGTCAGGCGCCTCAGCTGTGAAGTGAAGTGCACTGAGCACAACTTCAGCGCAAGCACCAATGTAGACTGCTGAACTCGCCTGCCAGTGAGTTATAATTTACTATGCCCTGCAGGGACGGGTGCCTGTAATTTATACAGGTTTGGGGCCCAAATCCCCAGCTACATGCTGGTGCTTTAGTGGCCCTAAACCACCTGACAGTTTTTCTTAAAGGCGTTTCTTCCTGTGATAGTACAAGCCTGAGTTCTTTGAGCATTAAAACAAGGGGCTATTTATAGGTTGGTAGTTGCTGTAAAATTATTCTGATACCTAATAAACATGAGGCCATTTTTCAAGCCTCTAAATGGCAGGTTGAGATTTCCTCAAAAAGAGATAGTTGAGCAAGGTTAACTAATGGGTCCGGAGTTCTATCTGCATTAGTCAATCCGTTATCATCCTCATTTGTCACACCAGTAATTTGTGGTGACATGAATGCAGCTGTGCAGCACTAGGTGAAGCCTGAATGACTAATGACTGTGATAGGAGAATCAGCACTGTGTTCTCATTCTGACACACCCACGGACTTGGCTGATACCTCTGCTCACTCACAGCTCTTATCAGCAAGCTGTAGTGTAACTGACTCCTATAAAATGGCTGGGCTGTCTAGATGCACCTGCTGCGTCTATCCAAAGGTCTCTACCCAGGAAAGAAAATGAAAGATAAAGGTGAGCAATTGCTAAATAAAAACACCCAGACAAGGAACATAAGTCATTCATCTTGAAACTTATTAACTTAGAACAGGGGCAGGTAAGGGCGTATCATGATAATATTCTTTATTGTTAAAAAAAAAAAAAAAGTGGTGGCATTGCAATTTTGCATGCATACACTAAGCCTAATACTTCCATGTTTAGGGTCCACTTGAGATTTACAATACTGGAACTATTGCTTGGTCCACATAGTTGATTTCAAGCGTGTGTGTGTGTGTGTGTGTGTGTGTGTGTGTTTTTGCACAGCTTGAAACCTGTAGCATCCATTGATTACATGATTGTGAATGAGAATTGTAAAGTGTCATGTGCCATATGGTATCAATCATTAATTTTCTCATTATAACTGATTCATTGAAGCCACAGGGGAACATTAAAATAAACACATTTCAGTTTGTCATCAGTTTTCCAATCTGTTTAGATGAGATGCCATGCAAATATAAACCAGTATAAAATTATAGAAGATTTGAGAACTAACCTGGCATGTGCGTGTTACTAAATATTTGTATTCCCCATGACATAACAATTCTGGAGAATCTTTTATCCTATCTGTGCAATGTGTTGTTACTCTGTTAGGGCCCTTGCACATGACCGAGTCCCATCCGTGTAACATGGTCTGTGTGCATAGGAGTCACTGCATCATAATCAGTTATCATGCAATGTGGTCCCGAACAGCCCGATTGCTACAGTAATGAATTGATAGCTTATGTCCATTCATTACTGTAACCATTCAGGAGCTCATTGCACCATAACTGACTATTATGCAGTGACTCGTATGCATATGGCCGAGTTCAGTCCATGTAAAATGGTTCGTGTGCATAGGAGTCACTGAATCATAGTCAATTATCATGCAATGAGGTCCCGAACAGCCCGATTGCTATAGTAATGAATGGACATAACGCTATCAGTTCATTACTGTAACCATTCAGGAGCTCATTGCATCATAACTGACTATAATGCAGTGACTCGTATGCACATGTCCGAGTTCAGTCCATGTAAAATGAGTCGTGTGCATAGGAGTCACTGAATCATAGTTATCATGCAATGAGGTCCCGAACAGCCCGACTGCTATAGTAATGAATGGACATAACACTATCAGTTCATTACTGGGCCATTCAGGTGCTCATTGCATGATAACTGACTATAATGCAGTGACTCCTATGCACACGGCCGAGTTCAGTCCGGGAAATATCACGCTTGTGTAGTGAGGGCTATTCATTTGCCATCATCAGAATAACGAAATTGGCGAGACTAAAGTCTAAGCAATAAACTTGTAAACTGAAGTAAACATGTTATCAATATGGAGAAAAGTTCCCTGGAAGCTAAACAGATTACAGATCAAATCAGTCCATAATTCAGAGTAGAGAAAAAGCCATGTATACAATATAAGTTACACAGTAACTACACCAATAAATGGAAGAGGATGGTATGTAGGTTTACTATGTGTTTACAAGATAATAAATGTCTGGAGATTCTTCTAGTACATGCAAAGTTCAACTAAACCGATTCTGATTAAAAGTTCCACTGGCAAATAGATCATATTACATATACATTCTTATATTAAAATATTTATGTTTAAGTTTTTGTAATTTTGTTACTCCTTAAAAAGTACTGATTTCTTAAAACTCACACCAGTTTACCTGCCGTATATTTCCTTTCTGGTACTAGAACCTGCGAAGGTTGATGAAGAGGACATAGCCTCTTCCTAAATCTCTCGGTCCCAGTGGTAGTTGGGCCATTTATTAAGACAGGTGTATGATATGCCAGTCTTAAAAAATTTGCATCTATGTAAGCAACTTTTTGGTTTAGAACATTTTTTAAGTCTGTGCCATTTATTTTTTTTTTTCAAACAACGCATGCTCTAGAATTGCAGAATTTTCTTTTCCACAATTGGCTTCTCTATAGTTGTTACATTATGGAACAAAATAGAAAAAAAAAAAAAAAAAACCTATGCCATAAAATCTAAAAATAAAATAATTTTTCACGTGTTTTGAAACACAGAAAAGAAATTCAGTGTGAAGGAACACACTTTTTGACAGAGGCACATTAGGTCAAATTCAATAATAAAAAAAAAAAGTTGAAATTTTTATTTTTGGTGGAAAATGGTGCCAGCGCCATAAACGCACAGTAGTCTTAGAAATAAAGAAAGTTCTAACCATGTGGGAGCAAATATTTCACCAATTTTGTTTTCCACATCTACTCTATACTACCGCCTGCACCAATTTCAGTAAAGTTGGCAAATATAACATGACACTGATCTGTCAATTATACTCCAAGAGAAACAAAGGTTGTGTAATTTACACAACCTTGTTAGCGCAACGCAATGAAGACAACATTTAGAAGTTCTGCTGTCACTGATGTGTGCAATAGGAGGATACAGCCATAAGTGGTGAAAAAAGAAAACTAGTGGGCGCTAACACTGACACCAATGTATCTTAACAAAGACAAAACATTTTTAATACATTTCAATTGATAAATTACTCATCTTTAAATTGCATTTACATTTAATGTTTTTATTAATCTCTTTAAAGCGTAAGTAAACTTTTATTTATTTTTTCATAAATCAATAGCGCAGGTGAAGGGAACAAACTTCACTAAAGTGCCTGTGTCTTTACGTATAAAGCTATATTCACACGACAGTGAATAATGGCCGTGCAACAGCATTAATTCAATGTCAATGAATGGGAGCTATACAGACCATCAAAATATATGTCATGTCCTGGTTTAGTCCATTTTCATGGATCTCTCCATACACTGTAATGTAGAAATCTATGTGCCTGCCTCCAACAGAACCCCATTCCGATAAATAGAACCAATTTTCAGTTGTAGAGATTTCAGTAACAAATCTGCAGTATGTGAATGCACCCTTACCCGCTTACCGTGCTTTATTGTATGAGTGGCCCTGGCCTTAAACGGGTTGTCCAGAAAATAGTTTTTTCCTGGGAACCAGGGAAAGTGAAAAAAAAAAAAAAATACTCACCTGTCCCCAGTGTTCTGGTGTCCCCCACTGCTGTCTGGTCCAGCGGGATTGTTCTGACGGAAGTCCTTGCTGCACGACTGCTGAGCCAATCAGAGGTCTAAGGAAAGGAATTGGGACGTCACTCACATATGTCACCTGTGACGTCTCGGGTCCCTTCCTTAGCGGTCACGTGTGGTGAGGACTTCAGCGGGGGGCCTAGGGACACCAGATACAGGTTTTTTTTTTGGTTTTTTTTTTCACCTTCCCTGGCCTCCAGAAAAAAACAGTTTAACCAGTTGAGGGTTTGTTTGCATACCATTTTTAGGTGTGTTGACCTTTTCAGAATACAGTGAGGTATTCACAGAGATTATTGAATGTGGAGTTTATGCAGTCGTACCTTCACATTGAGCACCTATACTGCGGCTATGGTGAAATATTGTGAACCACCTTTACTTCAAATAAAAAAAAAAATAAAATAAATAAAAGCTGTGTGTGATTTACTGCTCACGTCTCCAGTCGAGTCCTTGTATTTCAAAATTCCTTGGCATTACTCCAGGTGCTGGCTCCTCCCACGATTAGGTAAAGGTACCTGACTGGCATTTATAGCAGGCTCGCTTACTTGTTTTATAGCTGGGCAGGATGTGACAGGACAGCGAAGCCTCGCTCTCTAAAAGCTGCTAATTAGCTGTGCTGATTCTGTTTGGTTTGGAACCATTAGTAACAAAGGAATGTGTCATACTGATTAAGTGAGTGCAGGGGGTGTCATGTGTGTGTACCCAGCCCCAGGTGAGTGCATCAGCTAGGTATTTTGTTTGCTTAAGGTCTGACACAAATAAATGCACTGCAAACAAGTGGCCAGCTAATAGGCTATTCTATTCATTGGGGTTACAACCTAGAGTGTTCCTAGCTCATCTCCTGAAACCCAACCAACAAAGAGCAAAGAAATGAAAAATGAGCTGTCTGAGCATGGACCATCTCTCACAATGTGAAGAACAACTGCAAACAGACATAGCTGAAGCATTTTCTCCTGCTGACAAGGTGGACTGAAAGGAGGGAAAATCACTGTTTGCAGAAGAAGAAGCCCTTTGGGACGAATTGCTTACTGGACAGCAGAGGCAGAAATCAGAACTCACCAATTGATCCTATCAGTTTATGTCTATGTTTGCTTATGTTTGTCTATGAAATATTACATCCTAGAAGACTGCATGGGGCTAAAAGTAAGACTAGACAGTGTTAAGTTCACAATAGCTCTGGGGTCTCCACTGTTCGGGAACCCCAATGAGAGAGCTGGAACACTACAACAGTGGTTACACATGGAGCCTGGCAGACCCCATTCACTATAATGGGGTGTGTTGGATGTCTGCTGTTTAGAAACTGAAAGCGGTGGAAAATAAAGTCCTCTGTGCAGGGCTTTATTCCCTACCAATTTTCGTCTGTCTCTGCAACAAAGTCTCCAGATGTGAACCCAGCCTTAAACTGCAACAAATTTATCAAAGTGTCTAATGCTTAATGATAAATTTAACACATCTTTAGACTTTAGGGAGCAGATCCCAAGGAGAATGCTCTACACTTTTAACCTTCAAGAGTAATTTGTAACCCATCTTCAGAAAGCAGTATCAGAACCCTCGAACACTGGTGAAAACAAAGCCATAACTTGACATAAAGGGTATGGTGAAAGGAATCAAAGTATGCATAAGCATGGTCATCTAGATACTGATCTTTCCATCTGGCTCTGTATTCAATAGATCAGTGTTGAGAATTTCTATCTTAATGAAATTCTCCGCCTAAATGTATTGTCTACAAAGTGAATCCTGCTGTATTAGGCCTCTGTGTTGTGAAAAGACATGCCGAGCATTTCATTTGAAAGCATAGCTTTCTTCTAAGGTTAGGATCACACCTGCGCTCGGTCTCTGTTCGGAGTTTCCGTCCCCGAATCCGCTTAAAAAACGCGACCCCATTATAGTCTATAATGTTTCTAGTTTCCGCAGGCAACCGCTTTTTAAGCGGATTAGGTTTGCGTTCTTCGGGTCCCCAAGCAGACCTGAAGAACGTAAACCCAGGTGTAGGTGTGAACCTAGCGTCACACATTTCATAGAAATATTTCCTCTCTCTAGAAAATTGTTTTGTCATATGGCTGCAACAGAGTACCATACAGCGGCATACAGAGTCCCTTAAATTGCATACTATGGAACTGCAATGAACCATGTGTGTGGGCATAATCTCCCACGCACATGGCTCTGCTATGTACATGAGGCCTTTCTGAGGTTTGAGAACTAAAAAAACGTACTGCCCTTTTCTGCTTAAAGCGGGCTATACACATAAAGTATAGATAAGCCAAACCTGCTCAAGGAACTGACCAGCCACCTAACATGTATTGTACATTGGATTTCAACATACCTGATATTTTAGTTCTTGAGGAAATAAGGTATCTGGTTTCTATTGAATTGTAATATACTTTACTTCAGTGGTTTTAATCTACAATTTTAGGTTCTCCCTGTTCGTGATTATATCAGAAGATGCCATTTTTACTTTGGTAAATATGCTGTGACCCAATGTCCTATAGTATGTGCCTTGTTGCCTAGCAATAGTATATGCTTCTATATGTGCCAGTATTCATTTAGTAATCTTTCTTTACTCTCCACTAACTCTAGGCTGCTCACTTATACAACATGCTAACCATTAACTGATTTAATGATGCAATATAGCTCTATGACTAAAAAAAGTATTGTTATATCTATAACTGCACTTTGAGCCTATTGTGAGAAAAGCGCATTACAAATGTTGTATAAATGTAACTTGTATACATATATGGTTATGAATATACAGTAGTGTAAAAAAAACCCAGCAATGAGTTTAAAAAAAGCAAATAAAGTGCAAAATCATTATAATAAATGCAAATGAACTGGAAATTCCACAAATTCAATTCCAAATCAAAAGAATAGCAACAGAAAGTAAAGAAAATGGAATATTAGACCATTGAAAAAATATCAGTGGCAGCATTTTTCTTTTAAAACTTAAAAGTTTGATGTATAAACTGAAAAAATGTTTGAGATTTCACAATACTTTGGATTACTGAACTAATATTTAGTGGCATAACTATCGTTTCTGAGAACTTCCAGACATCTGTGTTGCGTAGAGTTGTCCAAATTCTGGCACCTCTGAATAGGTATCCCAATCCAGGAAGATTGGACTACATTCCATAGTTCTTTAGCATTTTTGGGTTTTGCCTCATAAACTGCATTTTTGATTTCACCCTATAAATTCTCTATTGCGTTGATGTTGAGGATTGGGGTAATCTGTAAATTTCCTTAATCCTGTTTGTCTGTAACCAAGAAGGTATTTGCCTTCTGTTGTGTTTTGGGTCATTGTTGCATTGAAACATCCATTTCAAGGGCATTTCTTTCTCAGCATAGAGCCATGTGATCTCCTCAAGTATTCTGATAAGGCAAGCTGACCCATGATGGTATGAGAAAAATCACCATATCAGGATTTTTGCCCCACCATGCTTTACTGTCTTCGCAGTCTACTGAGGTTTGATATCAGTGCTTGAGATCGTCTGGCATACTGTCTGCTGTCACTAGATCCAAAATGAACAATTTTGCTTTCATCGGTCTACAAAATGTTGCATCATTTCCCTTTGGGCCAGTCAGCGTGTTCCTTGGCAAATTGTAACCTATTCAGGACATCTTTTTTTTCAACAACAGGTTTTGGTTGTCACTTAAAGGTATTTTAGATTATTTTAGTTGAGCAGTCTATAATTTGCTGCATTTCTCTATGTTTTTTTCTCTAATCAACTTTTTAATCAAAGTTTTTTACATTTTTTTCATCAGATCAATGTCTGGAATGACGCATTTTCCCCATTACTTCAGAAGGAAATACACTATAACCAACCTGTGCAATATTTGCCACCCTCCTACTTTATATAATTTTCAAAATTGACAATGACATCACACAATGAATGTCTTCTCCAATGTAACCCCTCATTTCTATTATTTTGATTAAGCCTCTGTCCCTGAATGATTCAATTACTCAGAATGAGCGGCACACATGTCCATACTGTTGGCTCTGTTTTTTTTTTTCTACTACACTTACAAGCAAATTATTTGCACTGGTACCAAAAACATTGATTTATCAGGTTATTGATGTTAGACTGCGAAATTTTTGAACATTACTGTACGTATTTTGCTTTACCTACATGTATATTCATTTCCTCATATACGATACTGTGCAAAGATTTTAGGCAGGCGTGGGAAAAAAATGATGCAAAGTGAGAATGCTTTCAAAAATAGAAGTGTTAATAGTTTATTTTTTCAATTAACAAAATTTTGAATTAATAAACAATAGATAAATCTTAAAGAGGACCTTTCACCGCCTACATCAATTCTAGTTCTTAGCATATGTTACTAGGCACTGCTCCACTGATTTCAGCGCAGTTGGAATTTTCTCTCTAACCCCCACCATTACTGAGCAACAAGCACAGTTAGTTTTGATGTCTAATGTGCTATTTAAGCTCTGTAATGTCAGAAGGGCAGTGTTAGAGAGGGGGTGTGGCTGCGTGCTCCAATCAGAGGCAGTCAGTGACAGAGCTCAGAATCACACCCCTTGTCTTCTCCTGCCTGACACCGCTCTCCTGACATTACAGAGCCAAAATAGTATATCAGTCACCAAAATTAACAGCATTGATTACTCGGGAACGGTGGGGGCTAGAGAAAAAATTCCAATTTTAGATCTCTGGATGTAGGCTTCCTCAAATCCTTATGTATCTTCATGTTACCCAAAAAAGATGATGTTGAGATCAGGGATCTGTAAGGGCCATATCATCACTTCTAGGACTTCTCCAATGGATGGTAACAATAAATATTGATTTAATTTCAATTTCTGTTTTGCTCATTCACGTAATAGTTTATTTTGGTCAATTAACAAAACTAACACTTCTATTTTTCAAACCATTCTTATTTTGCGGCATTTTTCCACATCTGGTGACAACTTTTGCATAGTACTTGGAATTTTCATGTACAATTTGTCGAGCCTGATGAAGGGTTTTCACCTAAAATATCGAACTGTATTTTAACTAATTTTTCACAATTGGTGTTTTATGGATTACGATGCAACAATAAATATATACTGTATATATAAAAATATATGAAGCAGACCATTTTCTGGTGTGCTGTTCTACCTTCTATTCTATGAGATATGAATTAGAGTGTATTCAGTCCCCACTGGAGCGTGCACGTGTTTTCCTTTCAGTAACAGTATAGTGCCTGGTACCTGTCTAAAACATAAATGCAAATGTTATGATGTGGACAAATGATATACCTATAGAACAATGGTAAATGGTATGGAGGAGAATAACCCAATTTCCTTTTAAATTAGACAAATATTTTATGTATTTGGACTACTTAACACTTAAGTATTTCTTTCAAATCTCAGATGGGAGGTAGGAAAACTCAATTCTGCCACTATTGTTTGAATTAAATTTTTATGTTAAAGCATACCTACAGTTATAAACAATTTTGCATAAATGAATATTACAGGTAAAAATAAGAAACTTTGGAGAAGAAAATTTCTTTAATAAGATATATTACAGAGTTTCTTTTTACATATTAGTCTATGAAGAGGGGAGGGGGAGAGAAAAGACATCCTATATATTTGCAGCTCCGCTACTCTGTACATTTTTAACACTGCTAGGTTATTAGATAAGAGGCTGCTTGTACAAAGAATGAGGCAATAAATCAATTAACCAGGCGGCAGGAAAATCCTACTCAAGTCAAATTGATGACAAGGAGTGGTGGAATAGCTTAATAAGAAGGGATCAATAAGATGTATTACAAAGTTTCTTATATTCACCTGTACTATTCATTTATGAAAAGTTATTTATAACTTTAAACATACTTTTCTGGTTATGTTTATTTTAATTTTCCATATCATTACTTATATATATTTTTTTTTTTTTAAATCCTCTGGGGGACTCGGGTGTATATTAGTAATAAAGCTTTATTTCTCCCATCTCTATATATTTCTTGGGCAAAACTGTTTTTTGCAAGCAATATAGTTTTTAAATATGTGACTATTGGACTGCTTAGATGCAGAACTTACTATCTATGTTCTTCTCTTATTCTCTGTTAACAAATATTTCATAGGAATAGAAAAATGTCCATAAAGTGAGTAGAAAAGAAGCTTTTTCCAACAGCATATATAAAGCCCTGTTAATACAGGTGCATATCAATAAATTAGAATATTTTTGAAACGTTCATTAATTTCAGTAATTCAGTAATACAATTCATAATCAGCGTCTTCCATGACTGTGTGTCCTACTGAACCAGACTGAGGGACCATTTAAAGGCTTAGGAAACCTTGGCAGGTGACACACTGAATTTACAATACTGAACTTTTTTACAATATTCTAATTTTCTTAGATTTTGGTTTTCATTACCTGTAATCCATAAACATTTACAGAAATAAAACACTTGAAATAAAACACTCTGTGTGTAAAGAATCTAGAAAATATAGGAGGTCACTTTTTTAATTTAATTACTGAAAGAAATAAACGTTTCAAATATATTCTAATTTATTGAGATGCACCTGTATTTGTGTACATTTGTGATATATACTGGGAACACTTCTTATATGATATATATATTTGAATAGAAACACAGTTGTATATGCCTGTGGTATATTTAGCAGACTTTCCTCAGAAATGAGCATGGATATTATTTTGCTTGATACGTGGACAGGTTTACCATTCTCTAGCACACTATACAATGTTGTTTAGATGGATTTTCAGCTTGCAGTGTAACATCAGACCACATCTACTGTCAGCACAGAACAAATATTACATTCTTGGTTAGCCTACAAATCTTTGTGTTAATGCTGGGGGCTTTTCAGGAAAAAAATGTCACCCTTTGTGTTATTCTTGTGTTCATCTGGGTGGCTGAGACAAAGCAGAAATGTGGTTAATGAAACAGATCTGTGAATTGACTTTGGTCATGAACTTTTCTGTATAAGAAAGTTGATACAGGTTTTTATGCACATCTAAGAACACTAGGAGTAGCTATAAATCAAGACATTGAGACACAATCCTTCCCTACATTCATTGTAGGCAGCATGTGCATTTTACAAAAGATATGGTTGACAAGTGAGGGTGTATTCAGTGGTCAGATACAAAATATTTTTATTACAGGTTATAAACAACCATAAAATCTGACTACATCAGAGGCATCAGTTTGGAGTATCTATTGCAGATTTCATCAGTGGGGTCCATATAACAATGGTGGTGGCATCAGTTATGTGACAGATTTAGAATTGCATTGTGATTTACGTTAGAAGCAGAAACATTGCCACAGATGTAAGCAGAGCCTTGGCAAGTGTTGTTGGCCTTACTGGCCATACTTTTTGGAGATTTAGAAATAATAGTTGATATCCACTTTGGATCACTTTCTAAACACATAAAACTCATAAACCTAGTACAATAAGCACATTGTTACCAGAATATATTGTGGTCTTTAACCAGCATTCCCATTATACCTGGTTAAAGTGACAGTTGTACTAGTAAGACTGAAAAGGGAAAGACTCGAACACTTGCCAGATTTGGTTATTGGCTGAAACTTCCCTCCCCTAATATCACTGGGTATGTTAGAGCATTCTTAATAAAATGGTGAAAATAATCCATCAAAAACCATAGTAAAGAAATTGCTGATGAACATTTTGCTGATGACAAATGCTGACCAGTTTTGCTAATTCCTAAATCCAAACAAGTTGCAGTAATATCTCCAGTATATTGTAGAGTAGTACCCAAATACAACATAAAACCTAATCTAAGGATGAAGAAAGTTATATACTAAATGAATGGTGTAGATTTTAGTCACAATGAGCAGTCAGCTTTGTCATTAATGACATGTCCTTGGTAACTGACATGGTGACAGACTGATATACAATGCTTGTAATTCCCATGTATGATGGTACATGCTAGGGCTGGGCGACGTGGATCTTTATCTTTTTTTAAATTTGTGGCAGAATATAATGAAACACATTGGTATGCTTCAGATTTTAAAATCTGCACCGTATGTCAATTTCCTTGCAGGAAAAAAAATCTCTATTAAGTGCATGAGAAATAGAATTTTTCATTGACTTTAATACTAAAGTTTTATGGTACAGAAATCCGCACGGAAAATACACATATAAGTTTGAGCATGTACGCGTACCCTTTAAGGGGTTGTTCCATTAAAGACACTAGTCTCATATCCACACCATAGGGGATAAGTGTCACATTGCTGGGGTTCCAACCGCTCAGGAGGATGGGGGACTGAAAGGCTTCTTGTGAACGAAGCGTCAGTGCGCTTCCATTTTTGGAACCCCATTCACTGCTATGGGGCTACCGGGATTGCAAGGGGCATGGAGGACCTCAGTTATAAGGAGAGATTAACCATTTCCCTGCCACCCACAGTATTTATACGTCCTCCTAGGGTGGCACTTTTCTAGCCAAGGACGTATCTAATGCATCCTTGCTACTAATGTCCATATCTCAGGAATGGTTAGGGCTATAAAGATGATCTTAGATTCATTTTAAAGATGAGAATTGAGATCTGATCCCAATGCAGATCTCAATTCCCGACAGCGTTTTCAACAGCAGATCACTCCGAATCTGTAAGGGCTATCATGATGTTCTTGGTATCACTTTAAAGATCAGATTCTCATCTTCAAAAAGAATCCAAGCTCCTCTTTATATCCCCAACGGATCCTGAGATATGGGGCTCTAAAAAAGTCCTCAGGCTGCATGTAGGAGGAAGGAGGGGGAGGAGAGGAGCTGCAGACTGCACAGACTATGATAAATCATCAATCATCATCATCATCTGTGCATCACCTGTATGTGACCCTTAGGGGGGGTTACGGGGACTTCTGTCCATGTTACCCCCTCTCTATACTATACCTTTGCTCTATGATTATCACATAGAAGGATAATGTAATACCCCTCTGACCCTAATCACAGGGGTATCTTATTTAATACCCCCTCTGAACATAACATAACCAGGAAGTTTATTGGCGCTGTGACCCAGACGTTTACCATTGTCCAGGTCGCAGCGCCAAAAGATTTGCACCAAACACTTACACAACACATAGCCATCAATAAAGTTTACATTTGACCCTGTCCATACCTGATCTTTATAGTGTAAAATACGCCGACCGCCTCTCTAGCGATATCCGTTACACGCTAAAATAATTATTTATTACTAGAGATGAACGCATAAATTGCTACAATTTTTATAGGGGGATAGAAATTTATATTCTTATGTAAGCTCCTATTTAATTTGCATGCACAAAATTGGTTGGCGCATTTCTGCAATTTTGGCGTTTAACACCTGCACCTGTAAATATATATATATATATATATGTGGTATGTATGAATTCCTCACATCTTGCAGTTTTTTGGAAAGTACATTTTGTTTGCAGAGAGGGATTGCTTGAGCCGGAACTTTAGAGGCAAATTTGAAATTTTGTGCAATTTTTGCTTGTAATCTCTGTTTTCTGCAAAGTTGCATGAAGGTGGTTGTATATATGAAATATCAAGCTGTGTTTTTATATACTGTATGCTGTGCAATCTCAAAAAAGTTGGTATCACAGTCACAGTTTGCTATGTGCAGTATAGATTTTTAACATATTAGTGAATAACAGCAAAATCTTGCTTGTCTTCTGTATTAGTGTTTTTGAGAGTACGAGCTCTTGTTGTAGTTGGTTTGTGGTATATATAAATTGTGTACACCTTTATCTATTATTTTATATGTGTTTTGTGTGTGAATGTAATTGAATAGGAGTTTTAGGTTAAAATATATGTTTTAGTGCATTTTTTAAAAAAAATTATTTGCATCGAATCCGGATTTCCTCATGCTTCGTGGTAACGAATTGCATTTAGTTCAAAATGGTTGCTGTACATGTTAGGACATGGGGCAAGTAACTCTGGGAATGCGGGATCACCCACAATGCCATGCGTGCAGCCAATCAGCAGCCAGCCCTGTGATGTCACAGCCCTTTGACCCCTTCGCGAGCGCCCACGGCATGTTTGACCGCTGCATCCAAAGTGTTAAAACCCCCAATCTGTTATGGAGCAGGGTGTTAGCTGTAACTGACAGCTAACACCCTGCTCCATAACAGATTGGGAGTTTTAACACCTTGGATGCCGCGGTCAAACATGACCACGGCATCTATGGGGCTCTGCCATTTTGCCGCCCACCCCGACTCTCTGCAGACAGGAAATAGCTGTTTATTCGCTGCGATTTAATTCGGATCGAATAGAATCGTATTGGAAAATTTGGCGAAGTTGCCGAATCAAATTTTTGAAAACTTCGCTCATCTCTAGTCACAAAGTTACATGGAGGTGGACATAGTTATTGATAACCCATTGAGACACATATAATCTTTAGGTTGTCTACTTTCAAGAAATATATAGGGTTTAGGGGTTCACTTGCTTTTCACGTGTGTAATCCTTACATTTTATAGGATGATACTTTTTTAATATTTCCAGCTTCAAAGCAAATTTTTGTTCTTTCCAGTTCTAGTGATTTTCTGAAGACATGTGCATGCAGGTGTAGGCCTTAGTGATGTGAATGAACTCTGCACATATTGAACTCTTGTTTTTAGGAGGTTTGGTGCATATAACTTTTTGTTTAGTTTCCACTTTTAGCAAATAATATACATTTATTTACTCTTTTTTTTTTTTTTTTTATAAAACATACACTTTAAATCAAAATTGCATGAAGGTGCCTGTTCGTATACAGTACCAAGTGGTGTTGACAATGCTGCAGGTGCCTACTTTAATAAAATATGTATGTATGGGGGGTTAGTATGATTTTTTGATGTTGCAAATTAGGTTTTATTTGTTGATCTCAAAACTGTGAAAATTGCTTTGGCTACCGGAGGTGCAAAATTTCCAGAGACCCCTGGCAGTGAAAGGATTAAAGCAGTTAAATTTGTTTTGTCTTGAGAAGAGGCGTTTAAGGGGAGATATAATAAACCTTTAAAAATATATAAATGGTCCATACAAAAAATATGGGGAAAAGCTGATCCACATAAAACCCCCTTAAAAAACAAAGCGGAACTACCTCTGTCTGGAGAAAAAAAGGTTTAATCTCTAGAGACGACAAGGGTTCTTTGCTGTAAGGACTGTGAGGCTAGATTCACATGACTGAGTTTCATCTGTGACATGAAAAGCAAGGTGTGTGATTCTGAGCTCTGACATTGTCCACCTCTGATCTGGAGCTCTGAATCATGTCCCCTTGCCTGCTCCATCCTGATATTGCCCACCTGACAGTACGGGGCCTAGATAGCATAGTAGCACCAAAACTTACTACACTGATAGCTCAGGAACGGAGGGGGCTAGAGAAAAAAATTAAACTGTGCTGGAATCAGTTGAATCAGATGCTAAGCACTGCAGTTGGTTGAGGTGGTAAAAGGTCCCCCTTGAAGACGTCACAAGATTACCGTGTAATGCTAAACAATTTCTAAATCTTTATACAAGTAATACATAGTAATTTTTCTGCTGTAAATATCTGAAATAAATGCAAATGTGTCAACTATAAACTATTATATTACAAAAGAAAATGTTAAAATGTTATTACAAGAATATACATAGTATGCTATTGGGGTGCAACGTTAAAATAAATCTGTAAATTCTTTTTCTCCCAAGCACACTTTGTTATAGTTTGTAATTCATTGACAGTTTATTTTCTCTTTTTGGGAGATTATAATCCCCTTATTTATTTATGGATGATGTCAGTTATAAAAAAAAAAAAAAACAATAAACAATTACTGTACTAGCCTTAGTACATGCCCATGGGTCCTGTCTGCTGCTTGCAGCTGTCAGTCTTGTAAAAGGGGTTGCTGCAAAATTAGACCCAACCAATGGGCAAGAGTGGCACTTTTTAAGAAAAAAAAGACCCTTTTGCCTATCCTGAAAACCCATAAGTGATTATTGCACTAGACAACTCTGATAAGATTTTACTTTTCTGATGTACCCTAAGCAAGAAGTGTCATGACCATTCCTATTCCTACAGAATCCGTGGCCAATAAACCAGCAGATCCTGTGCTCAGTGGACTCTTTCAGTAACGGTAAAGCTGTCCATAAATAAGGGATTTCCGACAGCTATATTATGAATATCATTCATAGCTGGCCTGTAAAGGATGTTAGTTTGGGTGACATTGCCATAAGTTAAAATGAGAAACAATCAGTTATTATCATTCCTGTGATCTCTGGCTTGGTCTTTTGGCTGTCCAAAATCTGTATGTGTATGGTCAACTAGTTTTGATAGAGAGCTTTACTGTTCTTGTTATTGTGACATCAATATCAGTATCTACTCCAGAAATATACTGTACAATCTTACCAATGGTTGCAAGAGAGTTTAATCTTCTGTACCCTGGAACCTAATAATCACTCTGTGCCTGAGCGATTCAATGCTATAATGTTAACTATGAGTCTGTAGAACAAAGGTTCACTTTTATGTATATTACAAATGCCTCAGTTTCCATGATGGAAAAAATAACTATTATTGAGACCGGACTGAAGTCAGACAAATCAGCATGTTTGACAGCATAGAGAAGTAACATTAAGTAATCATATGTATTATCAAACAAAGGCCATTTGTATAACCGGGCTCCAAGAAGGAACTAAAAGGCACATGCCCTCTAAGACAGTTCATGAGTGCAGAAATTATTTCAGAAGTTGAATGAACTTCTCTGTTTATCTGTTCCAAGAACTCTTATCACTTCTATAATGGGAATTCCCAATAAACAATTCATTCCAAACTATATCTTCCTTCTGTCATTATAAATCAATGACAAAAACGATTTGGAATAATGGATTAATTCCCATGTCCCTGCCGCCAATGCACAAAATCTTAGCATTGTTATTAAGTCTTAATAAATTTCCCTCATGTATCCAAAAAGATGTATTTATCTGTCTAACTGGGTGAGCACCACATGGAAAACTGAATCCTAAGAACTGCAGAAAGAAAAAAAAAATAATCAAAGATTGTTGGGCGCTGCTTGATGGGAACAAACCAAAACGCCAGATGAAGCATTGAGGTTAATCCTATTTTATTGATGACAGAGAGCAATGCGTTTCAGCATCACATCATGTCTGCTTCAGGCCATAAGAATGACTAAAGTCAATTAATGAATGTACATGACAGCTGTTTCAAGGTGCTTGCCCCTCATTAATAAAGAGTACTGATGAAGGGCAAGGACCCTGAAATAGAATTGACCATTTTTCTGATCCATTGCTAAGTGTCACTGGGAAAATGGCAAAAATGGACACACAGAATACACATGGGCACAATACACACATTGGTACGCATGAAAAAGGCAGACACATTCATGAATTTCCATTGCAGACTCTATTTAAACGGAAAAAACAGTGTAGTATGTAGGGCTATTTTTTCTGGCAAAATGATGGACACTATGATGAAACCTGACAGGTGCCATTTGTGTCAGTCACTCAGATCTGGCACTGTAGATATTTGACTCAGATGGAACAGGAAAACAGAAATGAGAATTCACATGTGAACATTGCCTTAGCTCAGTATGGTATTCTTCTGGATCTTAACAAGATTCTTTATATTTAAGATCAGCAAAGATTTGTCAAGCACAAAACCTTCATCTAGTCCTTCAAGTAATCTAGTAAGCTGTTTTGAGTCCCCTTACACTAGTCCTTTCTCTACAATGTACTACCGCTGCCATGCGTCAACCTCAATAGAGGAATCCTGCGACTCTCATAAATTTTGGTGTACTTCACATTTTCTCCAGAGCACTGTGTATGTGTTATACTCCTATTTTATTTCCTCCAATATAGGTGGTGTCTGGGACCACAGTATTTAACTCTTTGTGTCCTCAAGTCCTGATCTATGCACTCCTTCCTGATCCTGGTAGATATTACTGTTTTAGCCCTGTCATAGTCTAAGCTTTGTATATATTTATAACTCCCATAATGCTAGGAAAGAAAGAAAGTAGCTCAGCAGCCTCATTGACATACAAATCCTTATTCCTTATTGCAAGAAGTGCTAGGATATTTTTTTACTTCTGTGTTTCGTGTTCCTTAAAGCATTAGTAAAATATCTAAACAATAATCAAAACTGCAGCCATAATAAAATGTATCCCCAACCAACAGGAAGTGTCTGATAGCTAGGGGTCCAACCCCTGGGACCCTGCAGTGATCATGAGAAGGGGGTCTTTAAGTGCCTCACGTAAATAGAGCAATGGTGCACATGTGTGACCACAGCTCCATTCTCATCTATGAGACTGAAGGGATTGGCAAGTGCAGCTTTTCCATCATTCCCATAGAAGTGAATGGAGTGGTGTGAATGGTCATGGGGAACTTGGGACACCTGTTTTCATGACCAGGCCTTTAGTGAGTAGACATTTATCCCATGTACTGTGGTTAGGGAATACTTGTTATTAGTGAGAAAACTCCTTCTAGGGAAAATGCTACCGGTGATCCATCACTATCTATGAACAAATTAGATGACATATTTATAATATACTGGTATACAATAAAAATACAATATTAATTTCATTACTAATCAAATTTATGTCAGATATCCTGGCTACTATACCTCCTTTATCCAGAGGTTAGTACATCATTTATAATAGCAGTACTAGATACATTATACATTTCCAAAAATGAGTTAAAGGGGTTGTCCATTTTCAGACCTAAATTGAGTGACAAATGTTATTGTTTGTATAATAAAAAAGTTGTACAAACAATAACACTTGTCTATCAATTGGACTGAAAATGGCCAATCCCTTTAAGCTTTTCCAAGATTGGGTTCTAATAGTTGTGGACATGGCAGTTTTCTGCTGGTAAGATCATATCTACAGTTATACACAGGTCCTGCTATACCAACTTGCTACATTCACCATGCTGAATACACTGCTGTACTTTTTATATACTCCACAGAAGTGTTTGGATAAAGTGAGAGCTCGAAGTATAGTAATCTTCCATTTACAATTATTATATGTGCCTGGAACAATAACAGATGCTCAGCTGTGAATGCGCAACCTTTCGATCATTCTTTTTATGGAGCAGTTGTATATCATGTTTACATTACAGCCTGACATTTGTGATCATAAGGTAGAACAGATGGGTACGGCTTAGTCTAAAAGCAATGTTCATATTCCAGTGAATTCTATTACTCGGGGGAATTTATTCCTGGTTAAGAAGATGATACAGAAGTTTAACTCTTTCATACCATACAGATAAACAGATGGCAATACAATGTGCATGAAGGTAGAGGCCATCCCAAGTTCAGATGTGAAGTAGGGGGGATGAAACCACTTATTTAACCCTTTAATGACATACAGAGTAGTTTAGGTGATAATGGTTGGCTTCTGTGCTTGTAGCATGAGAGCACCTTACTATTACGGCGCTGATTGTTAACTATACGCTCACCATGACAATAAATAGTGGAAGAGGTTTAAGGGAGTCTGTCAGGTTCAAAATGCCTCTTAAAACAATAATATTGCAATATAGGGATTGCAGCATAAGAGCATAAACATATCCTTGTGGTCACAAATAGATGAAGCAAGTCAGATAGAGCTATCTTTTTATGGAAATGCAGATAATCCTGCAAGTGCTTCATTACATTATACAATTTTTAATATTGTATAATGAATGAGATACATATTTTGTTGCACATTTGCTTTAATAGGAATTCAATTGCTAGCTTTTAAATGAAATAGAACAAGGATCAAACAAGGATCAAAAACCTCCAGGCCTCTGGCCGTTGTGAAACTACAACTCCCAGCATGCTCCAGTCAATTCTGTGATAGTTTCAAGAACAGCCAAGCGAGTGTGCATGCTGGGTAATATACAGTAGTTTCACAACAGCTGGAGGCCTGAAGCTTGCGGATCCCTGACTTAGAGGATCTTTACTGCTTCTGACTGCCAGCCATTTATGAAGAAGTAGGAGCTGGAGTTGGAGTCAAACTCTGGATAAATAGAGGACTCTGAGTCGGTGGTATGGCCTACCTGCTAAATGTAAATACAATAGCCGCCCCACACCCCCTCCGCCCTTAAGAAAGTAGTCTGGGAGAGTATAATAACTATACTTCTATCATTATGGATTACTTGTCTGGACAAAAATATCAAAAAATGTATACAGAGAATTTTCCCCACTGACATGTGACATTAGTCTGGATGCCACATGTCTACCACAGCATACAAATATTACAATAAATTTATATTACACTACAATATCATCTTCTTGTTTAAAGTATACATCCAAATTTGAAATAAAAGGAATATTATACAGAGTTCACCATATACCTTCATATTGCAATATCGCACAAGAAGTATAGATTTTTCGGAAAGGATGCGCTCCGTCAAGAAACTACTTATTACATAAAATTAATTGAATGAAAGAGATTACGGTATGATGTGTCAGGAATCGCATTCATCTGGGACTGTCGGCCATCTAGGATAATGGTGCCGTAGGTAGTGAGTGTGTATGGTTGGAACAATCTGTTCCTATAGGGTCCCAGGAATTGCGCTCCTCGAAATGAGATCACAGGATAGTAACGGGTGGAAGTAATTCAAGCTTTATTTGGATTGGATAACACGTTTCGGTCTGCACATTTAAAGCTACAGAGATCTGATGAAGGGGTGCGCTCTTTTGAACGCTTAAAACCCCGAAACGCGTTATCCAATCAAAATAAAGCTTGAATTACTTCCACCCGTTACTATCCTGTGATCTCATTTCGAGGAGCGCAATTCCTGGGACCCTATAGGAACAGATTGTTCTAACCATACACACATTCATATTGCAATATACTATACTTATATGCACTGTATCTTCATGCAAAGCCCCAATTATTAGAAAGTTGCCAAGAAGATTGCAAATTGGAATTAAAGACCGTTCCTTTCCTTGCTCTTTCTCCTGCTGGAAGGTCTAGATGGTGTGGTTTAAATATTCCAAAAATTACACCTTAATACAGTACAAAAATGGTCTGTACTTACTGAGGTATGTACGTGAAGGACTGTGCAAGAAACACTTTGATTGTATTTATTTTGTACAGTTTTATGTCCACAAGGACTTTTTTAAAATCTTTTTTTTTTTTATACAACTGATCACACTTAAATTCACCATTAAAATATATTATATTCATACAAGTGTGTCATTCTTTGCAGTCCTTATGGCTTGAGACATCTGAGAAAGACACTTTTGTGGTACTCATAAGGCACTCTGCAGTAACCCAAACATTTTTATTTCCTAAAGCTTGCCATTTTGTGTCAGTCATCCTGGAATATCTCAAACACGGCAGCAACGCATCACGGTTTTTCCCTCAGTGATTTTCAAAGAAAGTCCACAGAGATTTCCTTTCTGTGACTTTCTGCTTCAATTATACATATAGTGAAACCGCCAGAGTTTCCGTAGGTATAATTGACATGCTGCGATTTCCAAAACCGCAACAGTTTTAGAAATTGCAGTGTGTGCGCTGAGCGTATTTTTCCACAATGTGTGGAGTGACTGTAAAACGCCACGTTTTTTTCCGTGGCCTATATCCCACATGGAGTCCAGGCCTAAAGGTTTTTTTTTATTTTTAATGTGGGTGTGGACGGTGTTACAACAGGACTTTAGTATTTGTGATACTAAATCCCTGGTCCATAAGTACCTTTTAGTGTTTCAAATCGACCTACAGGTTCCCTTTACGCCGAGGGCCCCACGTAGCGTAAACGCAACCGCGGCGTTTTACAGCACCTGCAAAGGGAAGGGAATTCTGGCTAATCCCATCCACACATTGCAGAAAAATATCCACAGTGGACATTTGCGATTTCAAAAATCGTCGCATTTTTGTAAATCGCAGCATGTCAATTATTCCTACAGAAAGGCTGGCTTTTTCTGTACAGGTATAATTGAAGCTGAAAGTCCGCAGAGGAAAACTCTGCAGACTTTCTGTGAAAAGAGCTGCGGGAAAAACTGCAATGTATTTCTGCCACAGTTTTTCCTGCAGTGCTTTTTGGCTGCAGCTCGGTACATGGGGCCTTAGCCTTAAAGTACTTTTACATATACAGATACAATTATTGTTCAGTAAGACCAATATTAAGATAAATTGCTGTGTATCATTCATAAAACTGATTTTATGGTCATATATAAAAAAATTTCTGCAATCATTGTGATTAACTGTCAGACAACTCCATTATAGGGAGTTGTTTGTATATGTTTTAAGAAGATCATGATAAATGAGGTAGATGAAAACTGGGCCTATCCTAACAAAATATCTGTGTGTGTAAATGGCCATCCCCCAGTCTGTAAGATTGGTCAGAAATCTGTGTGTAAACCATGGTTTATACCCATCTTCTAAAGAGTTGTGCGCAGAAAGAAATATGATCGACACAGCCACCATGTTCAGGGAAATCTATATCTGGGTTGCTGGTGTTGCTAAGCCAGTGCAGAAAATCAGGATATGCTAAGCTATGTCATCACTTTACCATAGATGAAAGTTCGCTCTTTGCGACCCCCACTGATATTGAGAATAAAGAATCTACAGGACTAATATGCCACTGCATCCCATTTACTGTTTTATTAAGTGATTGAGGCTTTGCTGCCGTTCCCTGCACAGTTGGGTGGATGGGGAGCTGCTGTGCAGGGACGGAAAGCTAACTCCGAGCTACTGCCTCTTCATTCTCAGGATCAGTGAGGCTCCGACAGGTAGAATTCCCATCATATCCTAGCGGGTATAACAGGTGAAAGAGTTATTATATCACTGACAAAAGTGAAGAATCTCTCTAAGTATATGCTGGAATACAGTCATTGACAATGTGATATTTTGCTCTTTAGATTGTGGTGACCTTATGAATAAAAGTGCATAGTACCTGCTTGTGGAATTCTCCTCAAAGGGATACAGGATTTCTCCATTGTTACAGATCTCACAGATGAAGCCCTTCTGACTACAAAGGCTGCAGCTGTAGACATGTGACGTAGCAAACTTGATCACTTTTGTTAGAAAAGGAGCCAACTTGCCTTCAACTACCTACACAAGATAAAAGACAAGTACATTTAGACAACATTCTCATCAAATGAAGTATATCAAGATCCTTACAATCAGAAACCGTAAACTAGTATTGAACAGTTAAAATTAATCTGTCACAAAAACAGACATCTAATATCTGTCATGGAAGCTATAGTTAGTGATATGAGATGTATAAGGGGTCATTTACTTACCTATCTACATCAGAAAACTGGTGTAGAGTGGTGTAAAGGGGGAACATGTTTGGCGCATTGTACTTTTTTTTTTTTTTGCTCCAAATATGTGCCCTGTTGTTGGTTCTGTACACACTGGCAATACAAATGTGTAAGGATTTCCCTGGTAACAACTCACCTCAGTGTTGTTAAAGAGATTTTTACAGCCTGTTTTCTATTAAAAGGAAGTCTACACTCCCTCAGACCTCCAAGTCACCTTCATCTACTGACTGCCAGGCCTTGCCAATGGCTTTACTGACCATTGTACTTGGCTCCTACATTGACATCCCCACCAGCGTATTGGGTGACTTCAACATCCCCACTGACACATGACATTTGGCTGTTTCATTATTCATGTCACTTACTTCCTCCTGTGGCCTCTCCTAGTGGTCCTCCAGAGCCACATGCAAAAAGGGACACATTATTATTATTGTTTATTTATATAGCACCATTAATTCCATGGTGCTTTACATTTGTGGATTTACATACGGTACACCAGATATACAAAACAGATAATGCTGACAGAGACTAACTGGCACAGTGGGATAGAGGGCCCTGCCCGCAAGGGCTTACAATCTATGAGGGAAGAGGGATAGAGACAGAAGGTGAGGGGAGAGGCTGTACAGGTGGTGGTGTGGTGACAGTAGCGTTATTGGAGGTTGTAGGCTTTCTTGAATAGGTGAGTCCTCAGGGCCTTCTTGAAGCTTGTGACTGTGGGGGACAGTCTTATGTGTCGTGGTAATGAGTTCCAGAGTATGGGTGATGCACGGGAGAAGTCTTGGAGACGTTTGTGTGAAGAGTGGATAAAAGCAGAGCGGAGTAGGAGGTCTTTGGAGGATCGGAGGTTACGTGTGGGCAGGTAGCGGGAGATTACGTTGGAGATATATGGAGGGGACAGGTTGTGGATGGCTTTGTATGTCAACATTAGTAATTTGAACTCTATTCGCTGGGCAACGGGGAGCCAGTGAAGGGATTGGCAGAGGGGAGCGGCCGATGAAGAACGGGGAAGAGGTGTATTAGGCGAGCAGCACAGTTTAAAGTGGACTGGAGGGGGGCGAGGGTGTTAGTTGGGAGGCCATAGAGAAGGGTGTTACAGTAGTCTAGGCGGGAGATTATGAGGGCGTGGACTAGCATCTTTGTAGTTTCAGGGGTGAGGAAAAAAGCGGATTCGGTGGATGTTCTTGAGTTGGAGGCGGCAGGAGGTGTTGAGGGTTTGAATATACGACTTGAAGGATAGGTCAGAGTCTAGGGTTATCCCAAGGCAGCGGGCCTGTGGGACACGGGTGAGAGTGGTTCCATTAATTTTGATAGATGGGTCAGGTAGAGGGGCCGTGCGAGGAGGGGTAAAGATTATGAATTCTGTTTTCTCCATATTGAGTTTGAGGAATCGGGAGGAGAGAAAGGAGGCTACGGCTGCTAGACATTCTGGGACTCTGGACAACAGGGAGGTAATGTCTGGTCCAGAGAGATATATTTGGGTGTCGTCAGCATAGCAATGGTAATGGAAACCATGGGATTCTATGAGTTGGCCAAGGCCTAGGGTGTAGATTGAGAACAGGAGGGGTCCTAGGACGAAGCCTTGGGGGACACCTACAGAAAGAGGGCGTGGCGGGGAGGTGGTGAGTGAGTAGGAGATGCTGAATGTGCGGTTGGTGAGATATGAGGAGATCCAGGAAAGGGCCAGGTCTGAAATGCCAAGGGATGAGAGAGTTTCTAGCAGGAGGGAATGGTCGACTGTATCAAAGGCAGAGGAGAGGTCAAGGAGGAGGAGGACAGAATAATGACGTTTGGCTTTGGCGGTTAGAAGGTCGTTAGTGACCTTGGTTAGGGCAGTTTCTGTGGAGTGATGGGGTTTGAAGCCTGACTGTAGTCTTTCAAGAAGCATATTGGACGAGAGGTAGGAGGATAGTTCGGAATGGACGTGTTGCTCTAGTAGTTTTGAGGCATACGGGAGCAGTGAGATGGGGCGATAGTTGGCTGGAGAGGACGGGTCCAGGGAGGGTTTCTTAAGTATAGGTGTGATGGTTGCATGTTTGAAGGCGGAAGGGAAGGATCCATTGGTTAGGGATAGGTTGAAGAGATGGGTTAAGGCAGGAGTAATGTCTTCTGAGAGTTTTGGGATGAGATGTGACTGGATTGGGTCGAGTGCACAGGAGGTGAGGTGTGATTTAGAGATTAGGGTAGAGAGCTTTTCATCAGTGACGGTGGAGAAACAGGTTAAAGATGATGAGCACCGAGCAGTTGGATAGAGTGGTTGTTGGGGGTGTAGGGTGAGACTGTCTCTGATGGTGTCGATTTTGCTTTTGAAATAAGAGGCAAAGTCATCAGCTGTGATAAGTGATGTCGGAGGGGGCGCAGGAGGACGGAGGAGGGAGTTGAAGGTAGTGAATAGCTGTTTGGGGTTGCGGGATAGGGCAGATATTAGTGTGGTGAAGTAGACCTGCTTTGCAGAGGTGAGTGCGTTCTTGAATGTGAGAACTGCTTATTTATACCTAAGGAAGTCCTCCTGGGAGTGGCTTTTCTTCCAGAGGCGTTCTGCAACTCGTGAGGCAAGTCTCAGTTTTTTAGTCAGATCAGTGTGCCAGGGCTGCCTATTGATCGGTCGGGCTCTGGTGTTAGTGAGAGGGACCACAGAGTCAAGGGCTGAAGTAATGGTGGTGTTGTAGAAGTCAGCAGCGGTATCTGCGTCCTGGAGTGCGGATATGTCAGCGAGCGGTCGGAGAGAGTCTGAGAGCGTGCGGATGTCAAGGCGATTAAGGTTCCTGCGGGGACGTGCTGGTTTAGGGGTTTGGGGTTCAATTACAGAGGAGAGGGCAGAGAATGTCAGCAGGTTGTGATCGGAAAGCGTGGACGGAGAGTTAGAGAGGTTGACTAGAGGGCAGAGGCGGGTGAATATGAGGTCCAGCGTGTGCCGCTTTGTGTGGGTGGCAGAGGAGGACCATTGAGAGAGGTTAAAGGAGGTAGTGAGTGGCAAGAGACTGGAAGCGGCACGGTGGGATGTGTTAATGGGGATGTTGAAATCACCCATGATGATGGTGGGGGTGTCTGTGGATAGGAAATGCATTAGCCAGGTGGTGAAGTGGTCGATAAAGGCAGTAGTAGGTCCTGGCGGTCGATATATGACAGCCAGTTGAAGGTTGGAGGACGCATACTAAACCTTATTTTCAAGTACCTCTGTTCTCTATCTAACCTCCCAAACACTACACTCCTCCTATGTGACTACAATTTGCTAACTTTCTCTAATCTTCTCTCTCTAGCTACCCCTTCCAGAAGATAACACATCCTCATAGGAACATTAAACAGATAGAACAGATAGACACTTGCAAACTCTCTCTCTTTTACCAGTCTCCACCATATCTTCAATTCATGAAGCAGAAGCAGTCATTGCTTTCTACACCACTATTACTTCAGCGCTCAATTCTGTCACTGTTCTTACCTTATCCAAAACTAGGCAAATCACCGGGCAACACACATGCACCAATCTGATCAATAACTTAAAGAGGACCTTTCATGTCTTCATGAAAGTGCAGTTTTATATACTGCATGTGCCCCCGTGGTGGAGATATCGGTTCCGTTAGTTTCAGCACCGATATATCCCCACTGTTAGAAGGGTGTTCCTCATAGCTCAGCGTCATCACTGGGCTGTAGGGAACGCCCCTCCCCCCAACAGTACTCGGCAATGGACCAGTATTGTCGAGGGGGCGTTCCTTACTGTCCAACGATGATGCTGAGCTGTGAGTAACGCCACCCCCTGTACAAGTCTATGGATGAGTACTGTCGGGTGGGGGGGTCAATGACACTGAGCTATGAGGAACGTCCTTCTGACAGTGGGGAGACATCAGTGCTGAAACTAACGAAACAGATATCTCCACCACAGGGGCAACCTACAGTCCCAACATCCTCCCCATACAACTACCCAGTGCCATTCCCACAAAACTATCTCCTCTACAGTTACTGATGAAAAACTTTCCTTCCTACTCTCCAAATCCCACCTCACTACTCACACGCTTGACCCAATCTCCGTCCCACCTAATCCCCAATCCTATTTCTGTACCTATCCCAGCTCTAACCAAACTCTTCAACCTATCACTAAAAACTAGAACTTTTCCCTCTGCCTTTAAAAATGCAGCTATCACACCTATCCTTAAGACGCCATCCTTCGATCGATCTTCTCTGCCCAAGTCTTGCCCGATCTCTTTACTCCCCTTTGCCTTAAAACTCCTAGACCAGCAATGTTACTTCAAATTGTCCTCCCACTTCCACAGACTTTCACTTCCCACAATCTGGCTTCCGACCCTATCACTACACTGAAACCGCCCTAACCAAACTTACTTACTAACTGCCAAATCTAAACAACACTGCTCTGTGTGCCTCCACCTAGACCTGACCTTTCCCAAACTACCCAGTTGTCTCATTAGTTTGTATTTATGATACTTATTTTTGTACTATGAATGGCATTAAAGGTGCTCTAAATAAATCATAACAATTGGAATCCAAAATAATAAAAATAGAAGCAGCACCCTACAAAATGCCTAAGAAGGAAATTTATCAAGGGTGTTTTGCACCAGTTTTCTGTTACACAAAATTTTAAATTTTGGTGCACATAATTTTTTTTACCAGAAATTTGTGACTTTTTGCTCTTTCAAGTTCTTACCACTTTTTAAAAAAAATTATGAAAAAGAGTATAAGGAGGGGCAGGGCTTCCTGTGGCTTAAAAGATTTAAAAGATATTGAAACATAGCACAAATTTACAGCTGCAATAGATTTCATTTTGTGGTACACAAACAGCCAAAGATGCTCCGAAATTATTAAGAGGCATGTCAACACATCTTATTCCAATGAGCTTCAGATTAAGACTGTCATATGAAACGCTTGTCTTACTAAGTCTTACCCTAAAACTATTGGAGGAAAAACTAAGGTAGACTGTGGCAATGTTACGGGTCTTATGTTCATGGGACAGTAATTTTGGAGCCAGACTAATTGTTCAATAAGGAGATGTCATCATAAGCAACTCCCTAACATGTTACTCTCTGAATCACATATTTTACAAGTTTAGGCGAGCTGTTAATAACTCATTTAAACTTTCCCACTGCTGTCCTGCAGGTGATGTCAGCAGAAAACAGGTGCCACATGTGCTGAAACAACCTGCGCCAATATACACTGACAGGTTATATAATCATGCCCGCTGTCAAATATAATGACATCTTCAAGTATTCCCAGGATAAAGCTGAAGATAGTGAATCTTGGCTGAATTTAACCGTTTACCCGATGAATGACTGGCAAATAGACTTCATGAAAAGCACATCAAACAAATGAGGTGGAAATACACAAAATATTCCCAAAGAACACACAGTTTAACGGTTCTATTGCAATTAATTAAGCAACAATTAACCCGCTTTTCTGGGTTTCTTGCTCCATTTTCTTTAGATGTTGTGCACACACAAATCTATTATCATTACTTTGAGAAAGTAATCCCAGCGTGAGCAGACTGGAAGACTCATACGATGACACGGCCTATGACCTAAAGGTCGGCAGTTCACTTCAGCACAGGTCAACTGTGATAGAAATCGTCTGTGTACGTTGCTGTGCTTCATGTGTTAAATGAAATGTTCTTCCCAGTTTGTGTTACACTAGACCTTTCATGACATCTTAACAGGCATTGGAAACTGCATAGGAAATTTTATGGGTGTTACACAGTATATATTTATTAATATGTGTGTGTTACCTAATACATCCAGCATTTGTATAAATGCAGGTGTATAAACAAATATATAACTGCATACCTGGAAAATGTTAATAAATGTGTTGCGGTCTTTTCAACTCGGAAGTACAGACATATTTAGTTGTGTCAATAACGGTGCCACAGGGACTTCATTGAAACAGCATTCTGTCCAAATACAATACACTAATAATTCGTCCCATGGTGTTAATGATCAGTCCCTAAGTCCTTTTGCTACCACAGTAGATATAAATAGAGTTATCCCATGTTTGTTGGCAAATGTTGTAAGAATGGAACATACTGTATATCATATCAGTAATAAAAGAGGCACAAGAGGTTATGTTCACCTTCATAGGAGAAATAACAAATAGAATTCACAATATAAGAATAGATCTCATGAAGATGGCTGAGCGTCATCTATTCTGCATCTGTATTTTAACAGGCCATTAAAAAAAAAAAAAATACAACCAAAAAGCAAAACTGATATATTTCAATGGTCTTTTTTTTACTCAACCTGCTGTGAGCTGTTTTTAACAGACGTCAAAACAGTATAAGGTATATGTGAATTTTTTTACGGACCATTTTTTATACACTCATTCACGGTCATTGTTTTAAAAACAGCTAACTGATAGCCGTTAAAAAAATAAAATGGTTGTCACATGGCCTTTTTTCACGTGAATAAGCCTAAAAGCTACATTTACATAAAGGAATTTTGAGGTGATTTTGAGACAAATTCAGAGGTTTGCGCCGATTACATGGTCTCTGAGGCTAATAACGTGCACAGGGAAAGTATAAAACTGCCTCAAATTCCTCTAAAAATGTCTCCTTACACTAGGATCACACTACCGTTCAGGGACTCTGTCCCCCATTCCACTTGCAGGACTTTTCTCTCTGCTGATTTCAGTATAAAATAGGTGGAAATCGTGTGGAAACCCAACGGACCCCATTATAGTCTATAGAGTCCATGGGCTTCTGCAGATAACTGCTTTTTAAGAGGATAGGGTTTCTAGTTTTTGGGACCCCAAGTGGACCCGAAAAACAGAATCCCGATGGCTAGTGTCAACCTAGCGTTAGTCTGCATCGGCTTACGTCACAACTTAGTGACTATTAGTCATGTACATACTAGTAGTATGTTCTCTGAAAGTACACAAAATTCACAACAGTAACTTGTGAGGCAGGCATTATAAAACTACCATGCAAATATACAACAAAAATGATGACGGCAAACTAATTTATTTTTATAATTTGTAACTTTACCAATTTCTTTGTTTAGCCACTACAACACTATATAGCGATGATAATAACTTTCCTATACCTTTTGTCAGAGCTGTGTCACACTGTACAATGATCTAGTGTTAATTTGGAACATGTCAAAACATACTACTATTTCCAGCAATGTTGTAGCCTCTGGTGATAACATACATCGCGGCATCAATACAGTTATTTTATTGTTAACCTGGGACAACCACACATAAATTAGCTGAAGTGCTCAAGTACAAGCTCCAGGCTTGTGTCAAAACCCACTTCACTGACATCTAAGCGAGCGGGATAACCAGTTCTTCAATGTGACGATGTGTGTAAAATGTTTCCCATTCATGTAAACATCTATTAATTGCTCTGAAAACATTTACATCAGAGGAAGAGATCAATAGACTGTATAGACACATGCTAATCATGCCGTTCTCTTTCATCCTTTGTACTGGGATTCAGGTGCCAGCTTCACTGTGGTTCCCAAGCTTCACAATAGTTGCAAACCAACATAAGTGGGAGCGTCACAAACTACAGAATGTATCAAAGTCTATCTGCACACCTGCACTACCTTCTTATAGATATGTAAATCAGCGTGGACATGTACTGGGGGATGAGCTATGCTTGACAGATTTGCCTACAGACATCAAGTACAAGGCAGAGGCTGAAAATGTCAATCATGTGAAATAGGTAGAATTGGGCGGCAATGCTAGAGGAGAGCCGGAGCACTTGCGACCACTTGTAGGCAAATCTGGCCACCCCCAGAGGATTTGCAGGCTGATTTGTATATCCAAAAAATATGATTAGCTCTACTTTGCTTCATCCATTTGAGGCCACAAGGTATATTTGTGCCCTATTCAAAGCCCCTACACGGCACTATCATTGGTTTGGAAGGCATTTTTAATCCTGACAGACTAATTGTTAATAGCCCCATGATTTTTCAGGTAAACAGCATTTTTACCCACAAAACCATTAATTTGAAAACTTCACCGATTTGTGGTACTGTATAAGGATAAGTATGTTTATATATCGACACATGTACAGTACAAACCAAAAGTTTGGACACACCTTCTCATTCCAAGAGTTTTCTGTATTTTCATGACTATAAAAATTGTAGATTCACACTGAAGGCATCAAAACTATGAATTAACACATGTGGAATTATATACTTAACAAAAAAGTGTGAAATAACTGAAAATATGTCTTATATTCTAGGTTCTTCAAAGTAGCCACCTTTTGCTTTGATTACTGCTTTGCACACACTTGGCATTCTGTTGATGAGCTTCAAGAGGTAGTCACCTGAAATGGTTTTCACTTCACAGGTGTGCCCTGTCAGGTTTAATAAGTGGGATTTCTTGCCTTATAAATGGGGTTGGGACCATCAGTTGTGTTGTTCAGAAGTCAGGTGGATACACAGCTGATAGTCCTACTGAATGGAGTGTTAGAATTTGTATTATGGCAAGAAAAAAGCAGCTAAGTAAAGAAAAACGAGTGGCCATCATTACTTTAAGAAATGAAGGTCAGTCAGTCCGAAAAATTGGGAAAACTTTGAAAGTGTCCCCAAGTGCAGTGGCCAAAACCATCAAGCGCTACAAAGAAACTGGCTCACATGAGGACCGCCCCAGGAAAGGAAGACCAAGAGTCACCTCTGCTGCGGAGGATAAGTTCATCCGAGTCACCAGCCTCAGAAATCGCAGGTTAACAGCAGCTCAGATTAGAGACCAGGTCAATGCCACACAGAGTTCTAGCAGCAGACACATCTCTACCACAACTGTTAAGAGGAGACTGTGTGCAGCAGGCCTTCATGGTAAAATAGCTGCTAGGAAACCACTGCTAAGGACAGGCAACAAGCAGAAGAGACTTGTTTGGGCTAAAGAACACAAAGAATGGACATTAGACCTGTGGAAATCTGTGCTTTGGTCTGATGAGTCCCAATTTGAGATCTTTGGTTCCAACCACTGTGTCTTTGTGCGACGCAGAAAAGATGAACAAATGGACTCTACATGCCTGGTTCCCACCGTGAAGCATGGAGGAGGAGGTGTGATGGTGTGGGGGTGCTTTGCTGGTGACACTGTTGGGGATTTATTCAAAATTAGAAGGAATACTGAACCAGCATGGTTACCACAGCATCTTGCAGCGGCATGCTATTCCATCCGGTTTGCGTTTAGTTGGACCATCATTTATTTTTCAACAGGACAATGACCCCAAACACACCTCCAGACTGTGTAAGGGCTATTTGACCAAGAGGGAGAGTGATGGGGTGCTACGCCAGATAACCTGGCCTCCACAGTCACCAGACCTGAACCCAATCGAGATGGTTTGGGGTGAGCTGGACCGCAGAGTGAAGGCAAAAGGGCCAACAAGTGCTAAGCATCTCTGGGAACTCCTTCAAGACTGTTGGAAGACCATTTCAGGTGACTACCTCTTGAAGCTCATCAAGAGAATGCCAAGAGTGTGCAAAGCAGTAATCAAAGCAAAAGGTGGCTACTTTGAAGAACCTAGAATATAAGACATATTTTCAGTTGTTTCACACTTTTTTGTTAAGTATATAATTCCACATGTGTTAATTCATAGTTTTGATGCCTTCAGTGTGAATCTACAGTTTTAATAGTCATGAAAATACAGAAAACTCTTGGAATGAGAAGGTGTGTCCAAACTTTTGGTCTGTACTGTACATACATACATACATATCCATACAAAATGAACAGCAAGTGGAAGGTAAGATCAGTCACTATGGCGAAGAAAAAATTGCCCCATGGTTAGAAAATTGGTCTAAGTGATCAGCTCTTGTTCTTTACCCTAAATGAAATTGTCAGTAAGGTGTCTTCTACGGAGCCTGATCTGACACTTGCATCTCACTTCATCTCTACTGTCAGGCAGAGACAGGTGTAGTCAGGTGACTACATGATTATCACATAATAAAATCAGAAATAAAATATATTAGAGGGGGCCGGTAAAAAAAATAAAAGGCCAGTGACATCACCTGTTCATTTTCTGAGTCACCTGCAGCGAAAGACTTCCAGCGGTGACTTCATGGAGCGTGATGGAACGGTCAGTGGTGGCAGATACCAGGGTGCCGGGGACAGGCGAGTAAGACTTTTTTATTTTTAACCTTCCCCGGCCTCCTCCCTGATTTGTCTAATTCCTGGACCAATATTTGGTTAGCATTTGGCCTATATGATTTGGTAATAGAAGAAAAAGAAAGTAGAAAGAGTCATCCCTGTCTTGGTAAACGTAAATCACTTACACAGGTGCCCGGATTAAGTTTAAGAGGTTTTTTAGCCAATAATGGCTATTTCAAAAAGGCTCAGGATGGTTTAAAAAAAAGAAAAAGAAAAATTAAGACAACCACGCTCACCAGTCTCTTACCCCTCCCTGTCCTCATGCTGAATACCCCATTGGTCTCTATTTTCTAATGCCCATTTCTAAAACCCCATTGGTCTCTATTTTCTAATCTCTCGACACACGGAAATTAATAGCTCAGACAATTACAATTACTAGGTGAGATGGGACCAGAAAGTGGAGGACAGTTAGATCTGGAGTACTGGAGAAGTCGAGTATGAGTTGTTGTTTTTTTTTTATGCCATTCTGAGCATTTTCTAAATATGTTTTAGCAGCCAGATACCTTTAAATCGGGCATGTTGGCACTTCCACCTTGTGTTCAACCAATAAGTACGGTGCATATACTTTGGTTATGTTCTACCTTTATTATAGATTACATTTTTATGCAATTTCGAGCATATGTTTCATACATTTGTTAGAAAGTGGGGCTGTTCACTTGCTGAGTGCCATCTGGATTTCAGAATTTCAGCTCCAGCCTGTAAAGATGGTTGTGCTTACTTTTAATGTATTCATGTTTTATGTAATCTTATATTATTACTTGTTCACCCTTTAATGAGAAAAATGAAAATGACCCAAGTGGTTGTGTTATCTCTTCCATTCCTGTTTGGGTGGCAGTTTGAAAGTGTTCTGCAGCAACTCAGGCAAAAACTTCTATTCAAAGGGGAAGCTTCATGAAGAGTTCATGTCAGTCAGTGAGGTTATGTTTACATTGATGTTGCAGATTTCATCAAAAATCATGGATGGATAAGTCCTGAATGTACGACTTTTTCTTCCAGCAAAATGATATTATAACACATACCTGATAAACCGTATTGTAGTCAATAGAGTCTGTCATGATCCATTTGTGTCTGTCATAGGATGGATCCATCCCTGTTAGAATTTCTGTTTTTCTGTTCCTATAATAAATGTGGTTCTGCAGCAGCCGGGGTTTGTACTGTACAGTCCTAACTGCTGCAGAACCACATAATACAGTGCTCAACTGCTATAGAATAATATGGTCTCTGTTATTCAGTCAGCTGCTGTAATGAAGCTTCCGTATCAATAAAAAGACTCTAAAGGGCTTCTATATGTGATTTTATAAGGGATAATATAACCCCCTACTATAATTTACTGAGAATATTAGCTGTCATCTCACAGTTCTGATCGGTATAACAGCACTTGGCCTGCATTCTCCTGTCCTTCTATTGTAACAGAACTTCTTGATAAATGTAGCAGAACAAAAAAGGGACAGAAATGGATTTCAGTGTAGGATTTCACAGAAAGGAGGTAAAATATGCTAGTTTAATAGTTTAGGTATTCATTAACATAAGGTAAAAACAACCTCAGATGAACAGCACACAACACATTCCATCATTCATTAGTTATCCAAAAAAATAAAACCAAAAGCTATGTGTGAAAAACTAAGTACACCCCATTGTGAAGGATCTCGCCTTGCCAAGCCGCTTGGCACACCTGCGACCAACCTTCTTTCTTAACCTCCCACTCACACACCGTGAGCGGACCGTGTTTATAGGATAATACGAAACGAGCTTTCTAAATTTGATATATTTATTAACCCCTAAAAGGGTGGGGACTAGGCACTTAACACATACAGAACATACATGTAGCGGTTATCAAGCAAATATGGATAAAAGTAAAATATAGCACAACAAAATAAAAAGGGCAATAAAAGATAGAAAAATACCAGAACAAGTAGATAGTCCGTTTCTCTGAGCCCATGTGGTAGGCTTCAGGGTTCTTCCTTAAGCAAGTTACAGAGCATGTGAGCATGTGTCTTCTACATGCTGTCCAGAACAAGAAGACCTCTGCTCCCCCCAGACGAGACTGTATAATTATCCCCAGTCTCCTCCCTGCGAAATATCACTAGGAGGAGAAGCCCCGCCCTCCTTCCTAAAATCTCTATAACCATGCTTCGTTATATTTGCTCGCCTGATGACTGTAGAGTCGGGCAAGAGGTATGATAAATGTGTGCCTAGGCCTGGCGCATCTGGGGAATTTATCGGGGCAACTGTAAGAGGTTCCCCAGGACAGATATTGTCATAAAACCATATCCCTTTTGATTTGTAGCTGGCTCCATCTTGTCTGATGGCTGTGTGCAGAGAGCCCTCCCAGAACATCCTTTCTGCAGGACCCCCTGCTGTGTTAACGAGTATAGCACTGTTATGTAAACAAAGGCCTGTGTAAGTGACTCTCTGGGGATCAAAGGGTTGTGGGACAACAAAGGGTTGGATACACAGCAGACATACCACATGGTATAGGAGTAATCTGAGCACGTGACAACACACTGACGCAAAATACATATCTGGAAAATACATAGCTGGTGGTTTCTCATCATCACACCCATGAAGCCAAAGCTTGTAGAACCACCTTTAGCAGCAATAACTTCAAGTATGCATTTTCTGCATGACTTTATCAGTCTCTCACATTGTTCTGGAGGAATTTTGGCCTACTCTTCTTTACAACACTTCTTCATTTCATTGAGGTTTCTGGACATTTGTTTCTGCATTTTAATTGGGTTGAAGTCTGAACTTTGACTGAGCCATTGAAACATCTTGCATATTTTCTTTTTCAGCCATTCTATTGTAGATTTGCTGGTGTGCTTGGGATCCTTGCCCTTTTACATGACCCAGTTTGGCCAAACTTTAGCTGTTGGATAGATGGCCTCACACTTGACTCTAGTTTACTTTGATCAACTTAATAACTGCAAACTGCTCCTGTGGCTGCAAAACAAGGCAACAATCCTCCACAACCTTACTAGACTGTTGGTATGAATTGTTTGTGAAGATATGCTGTTTGGCTTTCAGCAAACATGGCACTTGGCACTGTGTATTATGGCCAAACATCTCCAATTTGTTCTTGAACTCTTTTGTTTTGATCAGATGCAACTTTGCCATCTTAAGCCATGCTACCATATTCTTTTTAGAAAGAAGAGGCTTTCTTCAGGTAACCCTTCCAAACCATACTTGTTCCATCTTTTTCTAATTTTACTGTCATCAACTTGAACATTTAACATGTTAACTGAGACTGTAGACTCTTAAGATGTAGCTCTTGGGTTTTTGGCAATTTCTCTGAGCACAGTCTGATCTTGGGGCAAATTTTCTTGCACGTCAACTTCTGAGAAATATTGTCATCTGTTTTGAAAATTTTCCACTTGTGAATAATCTTTCTCACTGTAAAATGATGACTTCAAATTGTTTGCAAATGGCTTCATAACATTTCCCAGATTGATGGGCAGCAATAATTGCTTCTCTTGGATCATTGCTGACATCTTTCCTCCTTAGCATTGTTTTAACACATCAGAATGCTCCAGACCAGAAAACTTCAAGACTATTGTTTTTATGGAGATGGTCAATCACACTTTCTGATGAGTAATAAAGTACATTTGATTAGTGGCACCTGCTACTTACCCTCTTAATTCTTATGGAAACAGTAAGGGTGTACTTCAATTTTCAGACACTGTTTCTGCATTTGGGCCTAGTTTTTGTTAAATAAACAATGACAGTGTAATTTGTCATATGTTGAGGCTTTATTTACCTAACTTTAAGGATCAGATTTTTTTTTTTCATTACGCCCTGAAAAAAAGCATAGAATTCAGCAAAGAGAGTGTACTTTATGGATTATCCATATCATGTCTATACCGTAGCAAAAGCAAACAAAGTCCAGTGGGGAGGACTGAAGCCTCAGTACAGGAAAGTTTCAGGGATTCACCTGGGAGGTAATCAGTCGTATGCTTCTATACAGCATCTAATATACAAAGGCACGTTTACGGACTCTCTATGAACCTTTAGAAAGAACCTGCTGTGTGCCTTTGTGTAAGGTAGCATAAACAGGTACAGTACAGGCCCATAACAGACTATGGTTGCTGTTTTAGAGATCCACAAAAAAAAGAGTCTGCCAAGATTGTTACATTGAGTGAGGCAAATAAAGAGCTTATGCTTCATTGGTCCTTGTTAGTATGGAGGTTTTGATGACCTTGATACACAGGAAACAAACACTCTCATCACAAATAAGAAAAAAAAAAAATCACTACAATAAGCTTTACTGAATAAAATCAATGAATAAACCAGAACTCCTAAAAATATACCAGAGATAGTGCCAAGCTGAGCCTAAGCAGTAATTTGCAAGGATGGTAGTTATGGTAAACCGAAAAGTGAGGAAAGTGCAGAGATTTCTAAAATGTGGGCTATGGGCCAATAAGAGCAATAAACAATGTGGTTTAGGGTTTCTAGAGCATTTTGCAGCGATGGTTAGAACACATACTTTATGTAACGCCAACCTTTCTCCTGGACTCACAAGTAGAAGGATCTCATGTTTCACAGCATTTGTGTGTTAAGACTACTGGAAATCAGAAATTTACAAGGAACCAGTACCAACTATTTACATATACACTGCTTTTAATCTAGAGTGGATTTCACTTTTGACCTGCAGGTCCCCACTTCTGTACTGAAATGTATTGTGCCCCCAGTGTTATCCTACTAGGCCCAATAGACTTCTATCAATGCCTGGCCCGAATATCATTGTCAGGCCCAGGCTACTATGGCAACTAATCAGAACCCCACAATCACTTCATGGGGAGATCCTGATGAGCCTGACCCCCCTACTCCCCAATCTAACTGCATGGATGATACAGTTGCTATTGACTGAAGCACTTAAAGGGGTTTTTGGGACTTACGTATTGGTGACCCATCTTGGGTGATAAATCTGTCGCATTATCAGACTCTATAATTAACTTTACACCTACTATTTGTTTACTTATTTTACACCAGATAAATGTGCCAAGATTAGGCATATTTTTGGGTGCACGGTGTCGCGACTTAAACCACGCCCTTTCTCACAAAGGCATATCCTTTTCCATACAAGTTGTAAAACTGTCTACAAAGTGTCTAAAACACTTCATAGATTTGATACAAGGCATGATAAGACAGTTTTTGGTGCAAATTATACCAGAATTCTACCACATTTTACTGAGTAAATCTCCCCTTTCTCTGTACCCTCAATTGTGTCTTGAAGTAACAATATTCTTAAGGCTCATACTCACACGACCAAGCCGATTTTTGGCTGTGTTTTTCACCAGAGCATTTGGGATTCATTTTTTTTCACTAACGTACTCACCTTAATGGGGCAAATGGTTTTCACAGATCCGAGAGTCCAATCTGTTAAAAAATAGTGCATGCACTACTTTTTCACAGATCATGGAGAGCTCATGGCCAAGAAACACTTTTGTGTGAATACAGCCTAATGCTTTTGGAACCTATTAGCAGAAGTTTATACAGGTATTTGATGAAAGTGCACATTTGATAGAAGGGATTAAGTTTTTGGGTCCAATAGGAAATGATACCAATACGGATATCAGCATGGTTTTCTAATGAAAGCAGCTGAAAGTCCTTTCCAATTTCAAGGTTACACACACAATAGCTTATGAAACTACACATAACTAATACATGTATGAATTATACTGATGTAGCCACGTTTTACATAACTTTTAACGTGTTAAATACACAGTTACTAATCACTTTAAGGCTAAGGCTACATGTTGGAGAAACGCATTTTTGACTGCTGTGGAAATGCAGCAGAAGAAAACACTGTATTTTATAGTACCAGCAAAGAAAAAGCTCAATGAAAAACGCAGCAGAAAAAAAAACTGCATAGCATTTTCTTCGGCAGCATTTTTTAGCTGTGTCTCACTACGTGGGGCCTTAGCCTAAACGTGACTTTTTTTTTCCATTGCTTTCAAAGGCTTTTGTTGTGAGTTATCATGGTGCAGTGATATTCAAGTTGAAGATGGCTACATCTGTATGTGGATTTGTTTTAATATTCTGCAGTAGAGTCAATGCTGCAGTGCACTAATAAGACCAGGTTTCCACTGCTGGGTGTAAACTGACGTATAACTTGCATACTCGTGTAACCATTGGCTACTGTGGCTGGGGTTGGCACTGTATATAGTTGTCACACAGTGTTAGTAGAGATAGCTAATAGGCCTAGATGTGAACCTATCCCAATACATTTTGGTCAAGGGTTATTCGTGGCCTAATCTCAAAAGTATTTAACATTAGGCTTTTACTATTGTAATAATTTCCATATTTCATTGCACTTCATAGGATAGGATAGGCACTGGATAGGGAAAGGTTTGCGATGCTTTGCTTAAAACCCCATTCACTTGAATGGATTTTTAAAGCAATGCGCAGGTATGCGCTTACACCATCTGCGCATTGAAGCCAGTTTTTTTTTCGTCGAACACAAAGTTGGACATGCAGGAATTTGTGTCCGACGAAGAAAACTGGTTTCACGGTGCAGAGGGTGTAAGCGCACACCCGCGCATTGCTTTAAAAACCCATTCAAGTGAATAGGTTTTTAAGCAAAGCGTCGCAAACCTTTCCCTATCCAGTTTTCCGACATTCAGGTCGGATTTGCGGTGTGTTTTTTTTGGGATTGGACAAAACAAAATGTTGACGCAGAGAGGTTGTTAATATACATTCAATGACAATTTTATCGCTTTCTGTCTCAGTAATTAAGTTTGCAACATTTGCCAGGGATCAAGCAGCTAACGATGATTTAGTGCTGTTTTAATGCTAGCTTCAATGCTGTATTACAGCCCATTACACAGGGAGAATTGTGAAGCCAGAAATGGCTTGGTGAGTGTAATACAATCATCACTGGCGGGGCAGTATATAGAAGCTGTCACGCTTTGTCTTTCTGCTTGTTAAATCTGAAAGCGTCTAATTAGTTATCATGCCTGCTAAGGACGGCGAACAATAGGAAATAAGGAATGGGAGGTAGAACTGGGGGCTGGTAGAGACTGCCAAAGCATCTTTGGCTTGGCCTCCTCTGTGAACCTAGGTCAAGTCCCTGATGCAGCGTGTGTGAGCACAGCGCTGCTGTCCCATTTTTGCAGGGCCAAGCGGTCTTGCTGGGAACCTAGAGTCCTGCTGGGAACTTCTAATCAGCAAGTGAAGTACAAGAGCAACGAAACAGCATCACCTGTTGATAAACAGCTTTGTTGGTTAAAGGGCAACTATGCTACACAACGTGTCCACATCTGCAGCTCTTTTGTCTAAGATTTCCAGTGCACAATGGTAACAGTTCAAACAGCTATACCAATTTTACCAGTCCGGCAAAGATGGCCATGATCTGCATGTTTGGGTCTATAACAAAAGTTACTCACTGAGTTTAGAAGTACAGATTTCTAGATGTCAAGATATGGATAGCTTGATTCTGAAAATATAGAAGCTCTATCTCCTTTGCATTTTGAATGATTTGAGATATGTTTGGGATAGTGCTAACACTAAGGCCCCATGCTGCGAAAATGCAGCATTTCTGGCTGCTGCGGAAACGCAAAGGGAAAAAACTTGCGTTTTACAGTACCAGCAAAAAGAATGAGATTTTGTTTAATCTCATCCACACATTGCAGGGAAAAAAAAGCTGTGGAAAAGTTAATTTTAATTTTAGCGTCAGAATTGTAAGCATTTTCCTTATATGTTTAAGGCCGGGCCCCACGTGACAGTACCTGCAAAGTGGATGAGATTGTAGCAAAACCCATTCCCACATTGCAGAAAAATAAGCACAGTGCAAATGCTGCAATTTCCGAAACTGTTGCAGTTTTGGAAATCGCAGCATGTCAATTATATCTACGGAAACGCCGGTGGTTTCCCTATAGGTATAATTGAAACAGAACATCCACAGAGGAAACCTCTGTGGACTTTCTGTGAAAAGCAATGCAGGGAAAACTGTGATGCATTTCCACCACGGTTTTTCCCGCAGTGCTTTTTTGCTGTGGTCGCTACGTGGGGCCTTAGCCTAATAGAGGAAGAAAAAAAAACCCAGCAAAAGCTTGATTTGACTTGACATTTTTTTCTGCAGCATTTTTTAGCTATGTTTCCCTAAGTGGGTCCTTAGCCTTAAAATTAAACATATTAAGAAGCACAAGTTCAGTTTTTAGTGGTCATGAGATTCTTGTATAAAACAACATCTACTTAAAGCTATATTCACACTTGTGTCTTGGCTACTTTCTATAAGAGCCATGATGCTGTAACACATTTGTCATACAATATATCAGCAAAGTAGATATGAGATCCATTATTCTTGTCATCAAACTACGTTCTGTAGCTGCCCCTGAATGGCGAAAGTGTATCTCTGCTGATAAACTTAGCAATATCTGAAGAGAAGGCTAGCAGCAGTCATGTACACCTGTAGTCTTGGCTTTGACTATATCAATGGGATTCTAACTTCAGCCCATATGATCTGCAGAAGCAGATCCACACTGTAGGTATATGACCATGTACTGCTGCTGAGAACCCTTTGTTCAGAGCATAAAGATGACAGGTATATACTTAACAAACAGCACACAATTGCTATAAGATTTCCCTTTTTTATGAACCACTGTCTATAAAATAAAGTTCCATCCACCTTGTAGGTCACCTCTCACTGCAGCCTTACAAAACTTCTCCTTTCATTTACTGTGACCATCTTTCAGTGCAGTTTCTGCACTGTACAGTCTGTATCCTGTGACGTTTGGCATTGACTATGCAAAACAGAAAGGGAGTAGTCCACACTGCACAAGAACAAGGAGACGTAGCTCTAAGAAACTTCTGCACTTCAAGATAAGTCACATTGGTGCTTTTTAGGCGAAAGCATCAAATTATTGTCCAGAGAATTTTCAGCTATGAAAGTGGAAATTAGAAAATCACTGTTTCTTCATTTTTTTCCATAATTGGCATAATGGTGATCTTTGAAATACTGATATACAATTTGAGATAGTTATAACAGTAGTATAGGTTATTACTGTACATTCACAGTGTAATATAATGATTAGTGTAATGTAGCGTGTAGTGTAATATAGTATAGAGTAGTATATAGTATGGTGTATATTGTAATACAGCATGTAGTGTAATGAAGGGGAAGTGGTAATATAATGTAATATACAATATAGCAGAATTACGAAGTAATTAGAAACACATTAGGGGAGAAATTCTGGCTCTATTTGTGCCAAAAAATGGTGAACACTTGAACCAACTTTATTTTGTGTTTTAGATATTTCTTCCTCTCCCTGCTTTTAAAAATTGTATACAAAAGGGCCCACGACTTATACAGTCATATGAAAAAGTTTGGGCACCCCTATTAATCTTAATCATTTTTAGTTCTAAATATTTGGGTATTTGCAACAGCCATTTCAATTTGATATATCTAATAACTGATGGACACAGTAATATTTCAGGATTGAAATGAGGTTTATTGTACTAACAGAAAATGTGCAATATGCATTAAACCAAAATTTGACCGGTGCAAAAGTATGGGCACCTCAACAGAAAAGTGACATTAATATTTAGTAGATCCTCCTTTTGCAAAAATAACAGCCTCTAGTCGCTTCCTGTAGCTTTTAATCAGTTCCTGGATCCTGGATGAAGGTATTTTTGACCATTCCTCTTTACAAAACAATTCCATTTCAAGTAAGTTTGATGGTCGCCGAGCATGGACAGCCCGCTTCAAATTATCCCACAGATGTTCAATGATATTCAGGTCTGGGGACTGGGATGGCCATTCCAAAACATTGTAATTGTTCCTCTGCATGAATGCCTGAGTAGATTTGGAGCTGTGTTTTGGATCATTGTCTTGCTGAAATATCCATCCCCGGCGTAACTTCAAAATCGTCACTGATTCTTGTACATTATTCTCAAGAATCTGCTGATACTGAGTTGAATCCATGCGACCCTCAACTTTAACAAGATTCCCGGTGCCGGCATTGGCCACACAGCCCCAAAGCATGATGGAACCTCCACCAAATTTTACAGTGGGTAGCAAGTGTTTTTCTTGGAATGCTGTGTTTTTTTGACGCCATGCATAACGCCTTTTTGTATGACCAAACAACTCAATCTTTGTTTCATCAGTCCACAGGACCTTCTTCCAAAATGAAGCTGGCTTGTCCAAATGTGCTTTTGCATACCTCAGGCGACTCTGTTTGTGGCGTGCTTTCAGAAACGGCTTCTTTCGCATCACTCTCCCATACAGCTTCTCCTTGTGCAAAGTGTGCTGTATTGTTGACCGATGCACAGTGACACCATCTGCAGCAAGATGATGCTGCAGCTCTTTGGAGGTGGTCTGTGGATTGTCCTTGACTGTTCTCACCATTCTTCTTCTCTGCCTTTCTGATATTTTTCTTGGCCTGCCACTTCTGGGCTTAACAAGAACTGTCCCTGTGGTCTTCCATTTCCTTACTATGTTCCTCACAGTGGAAACTGACAGGTTAAATCTCTGAGACAACTTTTTGTATCCTTCCCCTGAACAACTATGTTGAACAATCTTTGTTTTCAGATCATTTGAGAGTTGTTTTGAGGAGCCCATGATGCCACTCTTCAGAGGAGATTCAAATAGGAGAACAACTTACAATTGGCCACCTTAAATACCTTTTCTCATGATTGGATACACCTGGCTATGAAGTTCAAAGCTCAGTGAGGTTACAAAACCAATTTTGTGCTTCAGTAAGTCAGTAAAAAGTAGTTAGGAGTATTCAAATCAATAAAATGATAAGGGTACCCAAATTTTTGCACCGGTCAAATTTTGGTTTAATGCATATTGCACATTTTCTGTTAGTACAATAAACCTCATTTCAATCCTGAAATATTACTGTGTCCATCAGTTATTAGATATATCAAATTGAAATGGCTGTTGCAAACACCCAAATATTTAGAACTAAAAATGATTAAGATTAATAGGGGTGCCCAAACTTTTTCATATGACTGTATGTATTGGGCTACTGGGATGAATATTAACATGCTCTCAGACTATGGCCTTTATTTTATTAATCCGTTCACCTGTTCAAAAGATATGGCTGCTAGAAGTTTATATGTAAACTAACTCTGAATCTCCATGTGGGCGGTAACCTTTTTTATTTCTCAGAGAAAAGATTCCCGCCCACTTGGAGAATCAGAGCTAGTTTACATATAACCTTGCAGAGGCCATATCTTTTGAATGGGTGGAAGGATTCATAAAAATGTAACTTGCAATTATTCAGGTGCACCGGGGTACACAAATGCGGTACGACATTTAGCATTTTGTGTATTGTGACAGATCCTCTTTAAGGCCCTATTAGACAGAGCAATTTTACAGGTAATCATCGGGACCGAACGCTCATACAAGTATTTGTTCCCAATAATCTGGTTGTCTAATAGAACAAAGGATGAAGGAGCGGGTGATCATCTGAACTCGACAGGAGTGAAAAATCATCATGTGTGGGCAGGACATCCCCCTGTATAATACAGGCTCTGTAGCAGTGATCATTTTTCCTACATATTCTCTGCATCGGCCTGTGTGATCAGTCCAGTGCAGAATGAGCGCTGAATGGCACATAGTGCAATATAAAAAAATCTGTAGGTCTAACACCACCCTTAGAGGAAATGGAGCAAAAATATTGGTCTAATGTAAACCAAGCAAAAGGTGACGTAAGGGAAAAACGTTCCTTCACTGTAGTTTCCCCTCCAGCGTGGTACAGAAAAGCTGGAAGGAAACTGATGCCAGAATATTGGCACCTGGCATCCATCCAGCATTCCAGGCACTGAAAAATACTGCTAGGGGTGTTTTTGATGCAGCTCCTGGACAGGTTTTTCACCCTCTTGCGCACAAACTGATGTTGCGAATACTAGGACAGATGCCATAGAAATCGATGATATCCATTCTGGCATCAGTTGCCTTTAGCGTCTCTGCACATTCCTAGAGTGAAAGCAGACAACATGAATATGTGAACGCACCCTACCATGTGACCCACAATGCACCACAAAACATGAGTCACTGCGATAAATCTGGTGAATCTTCTGCCTGCCAGGCCTACTCTTAGGATGTCTAAATTTAGGATAGTAATAATAAATACTGAGCGATAAAATAATGTATTTTCTTTTTATCAGATGGTTCCTTTAAACCTTCCTGGAAAGGACTTTCAATTCACCAATCCACTTAACTAGTCTGGAATAGATATTTCTGTATATACATATAAACACAGTATTGTCCAAAGGAGAGTGGCTTCTATTTATTTGACTTGGCAAAGGCTTGAAAACCTCATGCCACGCTGTGAGGCACATATGAAAAATTGTCTGCAGGCAGCAGCTCGTGGAAACTAAATCCAAATCTCCACTACAACAGACGGAGTAACTCATTTCAATTTCCACAATGAGATGAGCCGGACGAGAGTGCAGACAGGGGAAAGGAAACTCACTAGAAAAGCCCTTCCCTTGAAAAATGCATGACACAAGAAGTTACCCTAATAAGTCGCTGGTGTGGTGTGAAGACATGTATGACAACTAAGGCAAGGGAAAGTGGAGCAACCAAATCAGGTCTATAGGAAAATTAATGCAGCGAACGACCAGAATTCCTGTAACAGCGCCCCCACACTGTGCACATGAGAAAAGAAAGAAAATGTTCATGGTTCAGGGAGTGTTAGGTGACCTCTTCCTTCTGAAAGACAGCTTAAAAACATTCAAGAGCTGTGCCTAGAAAGTTCTCCATCATTCATAACACTTCTGAAGGAAAGCTTATTATAACTTATACAAATGAATCATGCCATTTGTAGAGATGTACTGCAACAGCAAATCTTCTATTTTAGTTAAGTGGTGGTTATGTTAGTTATGTTTTATATACATTGCAGCAGATTTATTAATGGATTCACACCAGTTTTCTGATGCAAATTTGATAGGCACCGTGACTCCTCGCTGGTGTCAGGATGGTGGCAATATCGCTGCTCTGCTGTGGCCTGCACTTCACTCCTCCACGGCCAATGCACCACTCTGCCTTGCCTTCTCCTTTTAACATGGAGCCCAGACACCACCCCTGCAGGTCACCCGAAGGTACCCACAAGCGCTGAAGTCCTCTTTACTGACAGAGATGACATGTACCTAAACAGCACAATACTTCAATGGTTGCAAATGGCAGATGTGGTTAGGCCCAGCGTGCAAGATCATAGACCACGGCAATGAACAGCACGCATCTGGGATACACTACCTGCCATCAGAGAGCCCGTCTTCTTACCCACAAGTGTCCTAAGCTGTCTGGTTCAGAGAACCAAATGACATCTTTTGTGTCGAGAAGGTCACATTGGCATCTTTTTCCTTTTGGAGCCTAGGCATTAATTGTCTCTAAAAAGCACCTTTCAACAATTCCAAATCTTTCCATCCTTCTTCAGTAGGTGCCACTCCTCTGATTCTGCCGAATGTGGAATATTATTTGTAGCCCCCACCATTCCTGGGTCATCACTTCTGATAGTTTCAGCCCCGAATATGCTAATTAGACTCCCTACTGTCAGGTGAGTTACGCCAGGCTGTCTACTCCATCCAGGACCGCTCATCTGATAGCATGGAGCCTAATTAGCATATTAGGTGATGACATTAACAGAAGTGATTACTCAGGAAAGGTGGGGACTAGAGAAAGAAATTCCCACTGCACCATATTCAGTGGTGCAGCACCTTTTAAAGGGTGCAGAGATTGGGAGTTGGTTGAGGTGGTGAAAGGTTCTCTTTAACTCTCCTCTTTAGAAAGGAAGATGAAACAATCCCAGTTTTCAATATCTAATAACCTATTATTTCTTTTAATTATTTCAAATGGAAAACACTAAATAATATTATAATATTTTACATTAAAATCAAATTATATACCTTTTCTCCAAATGACAGAAGTTCATAAAAATTACCTGCTGCAGATCTGCAAGGGAGTATAGGTGGATTTGCTGAAAAAGATATTCACGAGGGAAAATTCTGGAAAAAGAAATCACAAAGAAATTGAGTGAAAAATACATTTTTATTGAACATCTCATTCCAAAATCATGGACATTAAAATAGACTTGGTCCTCGTTTTGCTCCTACAACAACTCTACAATTTGGATAAGGTATTCCATTAGATTTTGGAACATTTGCATTCATCTGATCATACAAGTGTTAGTAAGGATGTAGAACTCCGCTCTAAACTAAATTTTTTTTTAGCAGGTTGATATTAGGGTGCTGTGAAGGTCAGTCCATTTCAACCTTTCCAAACCATATTTCTATGGAGATTGGTGCTCAAGCACATTGTCATACTTAAAGTTGGCAGCACACAATTCTCTAGAATATCTATGTTTATTGAGGAGCTAGGATTCGCCTTCCTTTAGAATCTGACCCATCTGTCACACTGTAAATTAGTGAAGTGTCAGCAGTCTCTCCGGAGAATACATTGGTACTGTTCGTGAGTCCAAAGGGGTGTGCTTTATTCCAATAGACATTCTGCATTTTTTGTATCAGACTTGTGCAGTGCTACTAGGTCATGCAAATCCAATCCAAGAAATTTTCAATGAACAGATCTTGAGTTGACCGTGTCACTAAAACTAGTATGGAAAACAGAAGTGAATGTTGCATCACCACAATCCGCACTCATGTCTCTGGACTTTGTGACTGAACACTTATAACCAGTTTCACACATTAGCTTAGTTTTTGGATTTTGTTTGGGTGTATAGAGGAACTAAAATTCTGTGGTCAGGTGTTTGTACATATAATAAAAATGACAATATCTACATACAGTGCATAACTTCCAGGTTTGTGGCCTTTGAGGCACACTTATGAGCTCTGAGGGTATAATAGTGGCATATGGGTTCATTTAATATATATTCTGGTAGTTTTTCTGGTTCATATGGTAAACTTACACTGCAGACACGGTATGGAAAGATGGAATGGAAAGTTTCCTTAAAGGAAACATACCATTCTATGACATTATGAGTTCTTCACTTCAACAGCTAATATCTGACTATGAATATTGCATGTCTTAAAGGGGTAATCCCACGAACATAACCATATTTAAATTTTTGCAAATACAAGTAATTAAAAATTTGCAGAGTTTTAAAGATTTTCCCTAACCATCTTAGTGGTGACAGTCTGTTTATCGGTTGCCAATAGATACGACCATGAATAGAGGAACTTTCAATTATCTGAAATCCAGCCACAATTTCTTTATTGTAGCTGAATTATCTTCTTGTGCATCTAGTGTCTCTCCTTGATAACTTGGCCACAATAAGGAAATCATAGCTGGGTTTCTGATAAGTACCAGACCACAGAAAGTTCCTGCATTCGTGGTCGTATCCATTGGCAACCAATCAAGACAACAAACTGTCACCACTAAAATTATTAGAGAAAAACTTTAAAATTCTGCAAAATGTTTAATTTGTTATATTTGCAAAAATGTTTAACTTTTCATTATTTTTGAAGTTATATATAGTCATGTTCATGGGAATACTCCTTTAATGTTTAATATCATGCACCTATCAGCAATAAGAGTGGCTGTGGATGAACCTATTTATAAGGCATGTCCATTTTCTTTCCTTGTATGTATCATCACTAGTAATGATTTTTTTAAACAAAATAATTCCAAAATACAGCTCAAGAAAAACATGATATTACATTCCCTTAGCAAGGATAATAATTTGGTTTCCCGTTATAATAATAGGTCTATAACAGACACTTATCTCTTTTCTTCTATTCCATTTTGACATAGTAAGCGGTCAGACAGATGCTGCCTTGAGCATTAATCAGTCCTTGTGAGATCAATATCTCAACATTACAGTAAACATGTTTTGGAGCAGGCCTGCCAGACTCTTACATCGTGCAGCTTTTATATACAGACTAGCCCCTCAATTGAAGGCAATGCTACATCTGTGTCCCATTGATTTGATTTTACTCTATTTTTCAAAGTATAATCTTATTTTGTGAACCAACTGTTTCCCCCGAGCTGTGCTTACAGTTTAACTAACATTAAAAGGAGTGGCCCAATTCTTTGTCACAAGTCTGGTGGAATAAATAATCCAATTATTCATACAAAACCGTCCTCTAAAAGATATATATTATTTATTCAAATATGGATAAATGTTAAAGGATGAAAATAATAACACATACTATATTTTTTTTAATTCTAAATCAATGATCAATCATGGAGGAAATCATTCAAATTGCTACATATCATCATCCTAGGAATGGGAGCTGAGTTGCAGTAACCTGACATAGCCACTACACAGTAGATGGAGCTGTTTGCTTCTGTCTTCGACACTATGCAGTTCTGGTGCCACAGCTACGGATATCAGCTGACTGGTGGGATTTGCCATGTTACAGACCCCCACAGATCTGATATTGATGTCAATACCTTTTGCCTGGAAATCTCATTTACCAAAGGATCTTCACCTTTTGGTCATAGTGAAAACAGTTACAAAGAGTATCTTTTGCTCTGGAGGATTTTCCCTGTCCTGCTTTTTATAGATAACCCACTGACTTAAAAAGCACTGTGTGATGCTTTACTTCCCCTATGATAGCCGTACAGGGAAACAGAACACTTTCTGTCGTATTACCCTGTAAATAACAGTTGCTTTTTGGGGAACACTTTGTGATCTGCTTACTGTTAAAGGACTTTTGTAGTAAGAAAGGATTGTTCAAAGTAACCAACCCTTATACAGTCATTAACAAAATTAACACTGAACCATATACTCCATATCATATTATATATAGAGTATATATAATGCACGCACAGAAAATGCCATTAACTTCATTGACTAGTCTCAAAATTTATCACTACTGGTTCTGTCATGGTCAGATGGGAGATAGTTGTGTCCTCGGTCAAACTCCATGGGCCATTGCTTCTTTGCTGAATTGCTGTCATATTTATTGCTACAAGTTTCCTGTAATAATACATGTTTCTGCACCACTGGCAACATATTGACCTCAGCAAACATAGATACCTGCTTTAATCCTATAGGGTATCCCCCGGCATGCATGCCAAGAGTGGCACATGAGGCTTATTTCCCTGGCACGAAACGAAACTGCTATTATTATACTTTGGGGTCTCTTCAGACCCCAGAGTATAATAAGCGGAGCCCCAGGGGAGGTGATCAAACATAAAAAAACAATGTTACTCACCATCCCTGCGCTCCGGAGCGGCTCTGTTCTCTTCTGTGCTTCTGCCTGAAGTAAGAGACCGCTGATAAGGCCTCAGGGGTCACATCGGCATTATGCATATTGATGCAGAAGTGACCCCTGAGACCCAATCAGTGGTCTCTGATGTCAGGCAGAATAGCCGAAGAGAACAGAGCCGCTCTGGAGCGCGGGGAAGGTGAGTAACATTGTTTTTTGTGTTTGTCACCTCTATTGGCCCTCCACTTATTATACTCTGGGTTCTGAAGAGACTGCACAGTATAAAAATAGCTAAATACCGTATGTAAGGGCCGCTATGGGACATAATACTGGGTGCAGGGGCCGCTATGGGACATAATACCATGTGCAGGGGCTGCTATGAAACATAACACTGTGTGCAGCGACCACTATTGGACATAATACCGTGTCCAGTGGCCGCTATGGGTTATAATACCATGTGCAGGGGCCGCTATGGGACATAATACCGTGTGAAGGGGCCGCTATGGCAATGGGACATAATACCGTGTGCAGGGGCCGCTATGAAACATAATACCTTGTGCATTGGCCGCTATGGGACATAAGAGCGTGTACAGGGGCCGCTATGGAACATAATATCGTGTCTAGGGGCCGTTATGGGACATAATACTATGTGTAGGGGCTGCTATAGGACATAATACCATGTGCTGGGGCCGCTATGGGACATTATTCTGTATAACAGTGTGTTTTTGCACAAAAAAATGCAGGCATTTTTTTTGTGCAAAAACGCACCATGTGAACGCAGTTTTACATCGAAGTAACAGTTCCAGTGGCCTATGAATATAGCTGCATGCAGATACATAGTATATTTCCACCATAATGATGCTGCCATACGGTGCTCCTGAACACATACTTTTACCACTAATTGGGGGCTACACATGTACTTTCATTGCTTCTAATGGAAAAGAACAGGTGCGTCCCAGGAAATAGCAGTAAACGCATGCGTCCTAAAGCATCTTGTGGAAGCACTTCTGTGTTAGCGTTTGTGGTATATGACTTTAGTTTAGGGGTCGTCAGACTTACAATTATTGACCGGAACTCTGAGTGCCTCATCTTTGATTTTTAAATGGTAAATGGTAATGTCTGTACTGATGTGTCGATGTTTCAAAAAACCACTAGGAGGCCCATGGAAAGTCTGGTCAAGAGATAATCATGAACACAGGACCCCTATATTAACTTATAATTACTTGTAGGGTACAGGAAAATAGCTTCTGTAAATTAGACAACCCTTTAAGGAAAAAGAAAAGCCAGATATATTTTTATATTTCTATATATTCACATTTCTTATTGTGAGCCTTGTCAGAAGCTTAGAATCTTAACAACTATATCTGGCAACAAATATAGAAAAAACAATCTGAAAGGATTAAATATACATCTGGCTAAAGTGATGCGTTGAAGGAACGATCATCAATCTTGTAGGGTAAACTGGAAATGTACAATCTCTGCATTTGGTTTTCTTTGAGCTGGAGACATAACACCTTTTAAACAGTAACCTCGACACATTATCCCAAGAAGAGGCCTTGTTTTGGGCGCTTGTCTGCCGAGCTTCATACAATTTACTTGCTGAAACGCCAGCGATTTCAAATGTTTACATCACATTTCCCCAATATACCTATCTAAGAAGATATTGTAAATAAGTGTTCCATTATATAGATTCCAGTGTCTTTAAGAAAGAGATCTCAGCCATCTGGAATGTTTCACAAGTGACGACTACTGAAGACTGCAAAGCTTTTATTTTTTTTGGCCATTCAATCAATCCCAGTTGATTTCCATGCCTAAATAATTACTAGTCAAAGTAAAGCTCTGTGGCATGAACGGGGCAGTTAAGTACACTATTCCCAGTAGAGCCTCAATTCCCAGGGAGCTTTTTATTATGTTACTGAATAGCTCAGTCTACCTCCATAACTGGAAAAATCTAACACAAGAGTAGGGGTGCATTTATTTCTGTGTAGTCTATCAACATGTGGCTCTCATAGAGTACGTCACATCCAACTAGTCAAGTATCATCACAGGGATCCTGATAGTTAAACATAGATTTGGATCCTTTATCAATTCGGATAACAAAGGTTTTTTTGCACAGGCTGATGCTTGGTCATACGAATGTTGGTAGGAACATCTGTTGCCGACCACTGGTCAGCGTAAAAGACCCGGTTATTGGTGAACAAACAAAGGCTCATTTGTCAGTTGACTGCAGCTTTAATGCAGCATTGAAAACTATAATTTATTGGCAGCACATTGCCCTGTTCCCAATGATAATAGGTATGAACAGGTTACAAAAACTATATTATGTTATGGACAGTTATTTGTAAGGTCGGTCACCCCCTGACAGGTGCCCAGTGTACAGAAAGTCTTTAAAATTGCCAATTTGCACTTGTTACAGGTAAGTGTCTTAATTATTTTATACCCAAATGCCCTTAAAGGGAGTCTCTCACCAGAACCCAGCATATCAACCCAAACCACAAATAGATAGGTTAGGATCATCTGGATCTAACAATGTCCTCCCCTTGTGAATTGGTGCCTCCATTGCTGAGATATCACCGTTTTTGTCAATATGCAAATGAGCTATGTGGGTAATAAAGGCGCTACTGGTGCTTTAAAAAGGTAACGATGTATATGTTACTCCAAAGAGCTCATCTGCATATTTATAAAAAACAAAAACATCAAGATCTGGGCAATGGGGCACCGATCCACAAGGGGAAAACACTTTTTCAGGTAATGCTAACATTTGTATCTGCAGGTCTGGGTTGTAGTGATAGAATTCCTTTAAATACATTTGGTAAAGCACTTTAACCCACATGGAATATTAGTTATCCGTTTACCAGTGACAAACATAGGTGAAAACGTAGTCTGCGTTTGTATCCAGAGCTATGGTCTTCTCATTTAATAAATGATATATCTGCAGCACCATAGAATTCACCTAATAAGGAACACAGGAAAATAACCATAGTAAATGCAGGAGTGTCCCAATCCCATTAATCATTTTGCCTTTTAGTTCGCCGACAGCAATATTAACAGAGGGTTTCAGTCTGTTTATAAGACTGTCATAGGACTTCCATTGGTCTTGCTTCCTGAGTTATTCACACATGGAAGACAAATGTGGACTGTAAAAAAAAAAAAAACTTCAGTTTTACTGTATGGGTGTCAAAACTAAATATAACTTGAGACATTGTCTCCTGTGAGGTGAGTATCATATAATCTAAGAAAGAAACCTCTGAAAGGGTATTTTATGTTAAGTTTTAAAAATTGCCTTCAAAATTTGTGCATCTTTAGTGCTTTATTTTTTTTTTTTAAATTGCTAATTTTTATTGAAAAGTTATTATATAATACAAAACCAACTATGCAGAAGCAAATAGTCAGACAGGCACGACATAAAACTCAAAGGACGCCACAGACACTTTGTTTTGACATTTTTTAAATTACATTCTGCACTTTTTGTCGCTCATTGCTATTTTTTTTTTTGCCTGCCATCTATTTCTGTAGGATTTTCAGCACTGATTCTATCCCAAGATAGGGCAGGACACTTTTTTTTCCTGCTAGTTGAAAAAAAACAGCACTGAAAAAAAAAACAGACTGACCCCTATTGAAATCGACATGAGACCGATTTCTAGTGGATTTGGGGCTGCCAAAAAAGTTCTGTGAAAATACCTAAGCTCTGCTAATTTAAAATAAAGTAAAGCACTATTGAATTAATGGTGCTATATAAATAAACAATAATAATAATAATAATAATAATAAAGTACGGATAGTGGACTGCTGTTTCGCCTTACTCTCTGAGGCAACATGCACGCATGCATTAATAAGTTTTTCAGAAATGACTGGCTTTAGTATAAGCACTTTTCAATATAGACCCTGAGGACTCCAGCCCTGAAAGGCAACAATGTTAACCACTGAGCCACCATGCTGCCAACATCTTAGGACATTTTAATGGTGACATTTTTGATCATTTATCATCATAAGGCTGGATTTATGATTGGAGTTTAGGTTAGATTTTGTGATGTTTTACATTGAGTTGTTTAGAGATTTATTTTGAGTGGTGAAACGCATAACTATATGTCTAATATTTAATATAAATTATAAGAGAATTGGTCACTTGAATGTAGATTTGGTGGCCTATTGGACATACAGTGCCTTGCGAAAGTCTTCGGCCCCCTTGAACTTTTCAACCTTTTGGCACATTTCAGGCTTCAAACATAAGGATATAAAATTTAAATTTTTTGGTGAAGAATCAACAACAAGTGGGACACAATTGTGAAGTGGAACAAAATTTATTGGATATTTTAAACTTTTGTAAAAAATAAAAAACTGAAAAGTGGGGTGTGCCAAATTATTCGGCCCCCTTAAGTTAATACTTTGTAGCGCCACCTTTTGCTGCGATTACAGCTGCAAGTCGCTTGGGGTATGTCTCTATCAGTTTTGCACATCAAGAGACTGAAATTCTTGCCCATTCTTCCTTGGAAAACAGCTGGAGCTCAGTGAGGTTGGATGGAGAGCGTTTGTGAACAGCAGTTTTCAGCTCTTTTCACAGATTCTCGATTGGATTCAGGTCTGGACTTTGACTTGGCCATTCTAACACTTGGATACGTTTACTTGTGAACCATTCCATTGTAGATTTTGCTTTATGTTTGGGATCATTGTCTTGTTGGAAGATAAATCTCCGTCCCAGTCTCAGGTCTTTTGCAGACTCCAACAGGTTTTCTTCCAGAATGGTCCTGTATTTGGCTCCATCCATCTTCCCATCAATTTTAACCATCTTCCCTGTCCCTGCTGAAGAAAAGCAGGCCCAAACCATGATGCTGCCACCACCATATTTGACAGTGGGGATGGTGTGTTCAGGGTGATGAGCTGTGTTGCTTTTACGCCAAACATATCGTTTTGCATTGTGGCCTAAAAGTTCGATTTTGGTTTCATCTGACCAGAGCACCTTCTTCCACATGTTTGGTGTGTCTCCCAGGTGGCTTGTGGCAAACTTTAAACAAGACTTTTTATGGATATCTTTGAGAAATGGCTTTCTTCTTGCCACTCTTCCATAAAGGCCAGATTTGTGCAGTGTACAACTGATTGTTGTCCTATGGACAGACTCTCCCACCTCAGCTGTAGATCTCTGCAGTTCATCCAGAGTGATCATGGGCCTCTTGGCTGCATCTCTGATCAGTCTTCTCCTTGTTTGAGATGAAAGTTTAAAGGGACGGCCGGGTCTTGGTAGATTTGCAGTGATCTGATACTCCTTCCATTTCAATATGATCGCTTGCACAGTGCTCCTTGGGATGTTTAAAGTTTGGGAAATCTTTTTGTATCCAAATCCGGCTTTAAACTTCTCCACAACAGTATCACGGACCTGCCTGGTGTGTTCCTTGGTCTTCATGATGCTCTCTGCGCTTTAAACAGAAACCTGAGACTATCACAGAGCAGGTGCATTTATACGCAGACTTGATTACACACAGGTGGATTATATTTATCATCATCAGTCATTTAGGACAACATTGGATCATTCAGAGATCCTCACTGAACTTCTGGAGTGAGTTTGCTGCACTGAAAGTAAAGGGGCCGAATAATATTGCACGCCCCACTTTTCAGTTTTTTATTTTTTACAAAAGTTTAAAATAACCAATAAATTTCGTTCCACTTCACAATTGTATCTCATTTGTTGTTGATTCTTCACCAAAAAATTAAAATTTTATATCCTTACGTTTGAAGCCTGAAATGTGGCAAAAGGTTGAAAAGTTCAAGGAGGCCGAATACTTTCGCAAGGCACTGTATGTGACTCATACATCAGTGAGAGAGAGAGAGAGAGAAGGGGGGGGGTAACGTGTTCAGTATACAGAATGTCACACAAGAGGGAGACAAACACCCCATACTCAGTGAGTGACAGTTATCTATGTGTGCACACTCATACAGGAGAGGCTGTCAATTACTAAGTAGGACTGACCACTGGACAACTGAGCTCAGAAAGAACAGAGATTTAAACAAATAACCTTATATTGAATCTTTTCCGATAAAATTATACAGTACATTAATGTTCTGCCTCCTGCTCTATAACTTACTCCCAGCAGACTGCACTGCATTTTTATGTTATAGGTTCTCTTTAAACTGCCCTAATATTTGGGAATCAAACATCGAATGGATCTAGGCCTCATCTTATGTCTAATCTTAAGAAAGAAAGCTGTAACCACTGCCAGTAATTTTTTCATATGAGTGCGATATTTAATGGGGATATGCCATGAAAATTATTTATTCCCGATCCACTGAAAAGGGGATACATTTCTGATCAGTGGTGGTCCACAGAACCTCTGTGTTTTAGTCCTGTAGATAATGCAGCTGTGGATGCAGAATGAGCACCCATACACCTGGCTATTTCTGGTATTCTCACTGAAATTAAATGAGTGGGGTGTGCATTCTGTGTCCACCACTACTCTCTGAATGAGAGATAAAACACCTCCATTCCTGGCAAGTATCGGGAGTCCTAATATGTCATACATTTTTCCACTTAACTTAAAAACAGAAGATGGCAGTTTGATGTGTAACATTTACATTCAGTATAAGTGACGGTGAAATGTATTCTATCAAGCAGGATAGGCCCAGGATCATTGATTTCCTAATAGACATGTGATCTCTCTCAGCCAATTAGCATAAAGGAATACACTGCTTCCTATAAACTCCCTATAAGGAGGCTACAGTCTAGCCAAGCAACATTCTATAAAAAGTTTCCCATTAAAAAACAAAACACTATTGCTTCTTTTTGATCATGACGCCTGTAACGCTTACCTCCTTCGTAGATCTTCTGCAACCACCGCGCGACAGCTAAATAGATAGGCTCGAAGTGACTTTAGCTGCTGCCTTAGACGTACTACTTGTGCTAATGCATCCACATGCCGGTAGAGCAATGGGTTCTCCTGCTGCACATCAATCAATGGCTCTTCATAGACATACTCCAAGAACTCCTTAGCCTGCTTGGATACCTGAAAAAGAGGGCACATTGTCAGCACAGTTTGTCTGGAAACCTGATTTCTGCCTTTGTTTCCATTGTAAAAGTTTTCTGATTAAATACCCTTCGTAATCTTACAGCCGGGAAGTATATATTGTTACGAAAAGCACCTCCCTCACAGGCAGAATGCTTCATCTAAAAAAAAAACAAAAACCTTTTCCTTCTCTTTGTCAATTGCCTCTTAATTACAGCTCAGCCCCAATTACTAGAACTGAGTTGCAAACAGGACATGTGACATCACTGGCCTGTGAAGTGGAAGCGACGTTCACCCCAGAACCATGGCATCTTTGAGCAGCTTATTTATGTGGGGGTCATAGGTGTCGAACCCCTGGCACTCTGATATTGATGCCCCTCTCCCAAGGTCCTTGGGGGTGTACAATGTGTAAACAAAATAAATTAAAAAACAAACAGAAAAAAGTGTAGCCCCACCCCCGGTGACACAACACTGTCACCTATATAAAAATTACTGTAACAGAGAGGAAAAGCTATTTATATTGAAAAAAAAGAAACAAAAATTCATTGAATAACCCAAACAAAAAATTTTTTATAGCTATCAAAATCGCATGTACAAAAAATTTAAATGTTTGGGTTCTGAACCAGGGAAAAGCCAGTCCTGAAATGGTTAAAGGGAACCTGTCAGGTGTTTTTTTTTACAACCATTAACTGGACCTATCATGTGCAGGTTCAAGTAATTCCCTTTCCACTGGTTCCCCTCTGTAATAATTTACAAATCTTTTTTTTTTTTTTTAAACCTACTCCACCCACTACATTTGTGAACAATTTTGTCCTGCTGGACAATTCCTTTAACAAGCATTACACACCATCTAACTATGTGTTATTACATTTCTTAGTAAAGTAGTGAGATTATCATCAGTGGTCAAGGCTTTCGATGAAGACCACAAATGAATAACCATGCTCTGAGGTCAAAGTAACCGAATTACAAGTGAAATAGTGCAGTTGAATACCGTACTTCAGTTCAGAACATAACAAGTACTTTGGCAGTTTTCAGAATAGCATTCAACAAGGAAAATGACCAAATGGCTTCTTACTGATACAAACCCACATTTACAATTAAACATCTCTTATATGGAACGCTACTTGTACTGCAATTAAGGAATTTTTACTCCATATTAATACAATATTTTTTTTTATCATATCGGCTATTATTTACAAGAAACAAAATGGTCAGATATTAAAGCTAGACATACAATATTCACCACACAGGCCAACTGCATCAAGGATAGATTAATTACCAGAAACCACTGAACTAATTTTTTTCCTATTATGTATTCACTCAGCCAGAGTAGGGAAAAGATGAAATAGCTCCTGCTAATGTATTCCATTCTTAAGCATGGGGGAAATTTTGTCTATGACACTTGAGAATAGAATGATGGAAAATGATATATTGAACAATGCCATTAGGCTTCCAGCCCTTAAGTCCATGTTTACACTGAGACAGAGCTAAATTGTGCTATTTCAGGAAGGCAAATGATGGTAGAAAGGTTTTTTCTTTAGATTTTAAATGTCATCTTCTCTAGACATACTGTACCAAGCAACTTCAGTTTAATCGCAAATAACTCCTAATTAGGCCTAGAAAGTGCATTAAAAAACATCACTGCTGGACAAAGGGAAAAAAATCAATACATTTTATTTCAAGTAAGGTAAAATGTAGCTGTAATATTACATAGACTTTTCATATCAAGTTTAGTTATGAAGTTTTTTACATAGACATTTGAGGACACAGCAGCATGCAAAATAACTTTTCGAAAACTATATGTCAAATGATGAAATGTTGTATAACTGGAAGTCTTCTGGCACATCTGGGGAATATCCACAGACTCGAGCAACAACTGTTCAGAATGTGTGTCTTTGGGTCAAGGGTGGACTAACTGCTTAGGCAATTAGTGGCACCTACAATACCTCACCCAAAAATTCCCTGACTCGCACATTAATTAATAAAGTTAAAAAAAAGAGAGGATAAAAATGCATATCCATGAAGTCCAACCTATAATCCCACAGCGTTGATCCAGAGGAAGGCAAATGGGATGCCAATTAACCTACATTACGGAAAATTCCTTAACAACTCCAAATAAGGCAATCTGAACAGATCCTGGATCAACCTCTCATTTTCAATTATCCAATTCCCAAAACTTGTAACATTAATTAGAATCTTCAATGCCACTTTTTATTAAATAGCCAAGTTAGGTATTTTCCAAATGATGACATAATTTATGGACACAATTATTGGTACACCTACATATTACACCTAAAGGAGCATTTATGACATCCCATTCTAAATCCATAGGCATTTATATGGAGTTGGTCCCCCACTTTGCAGCTAGAGTTTCCACTCTTCTGGGAGTTTTCTACAAGATTTTGGAGTGTATTTGTAGGAATTTGAGAGGTCAGACACTGATGCTGTATGAGAAGGCTCGCAATGTCTGTTCTAGTTCATCCCAAAGGAGTTCGATGAGACTCTGTATGAGCCAGTCAAGTTCCTACACATTAAACTCATGCAACCATTGCTTTATGGATCTTACTTTGTGCAAAGGGGCACAGTCGTGCTAGAACAGAAAAGGGGCTTCCCCAAATTGTTCCCACATAGTTGGAAACAAACAATTGTCCATGTCTTGGTATGCTTAAGCATTAAGATTTCCCTTCACTGGAGCTGTAGCTTATGCCAACTCTTGAAAAAATCCCACAGCATTATACCTCCTCCAGCAAACTTTACCAGGTGGCACAATGCAGTCAGGCAGGTAACATTTTCCTGGCTTTACACCACTCCACCCAACATCTGATATTGTGCTTAGTGATGTAAGGCTTACATGTAGGTGTTTGGCCATGAAATCAATGCCACAAAGCTTCTGATGTACAGTTTGTGTGTCAAGAAATGATGGGGACAGGCAGACCAGCAGACTTTCATGTATTTTGTGCTTCTGCTCGGTAACTTTATGTGGTTTGCCACTTTATGGCTGAGGTGCTGTGGTTACTAAATATTTCCAGTTTTCAACAATACATTTGGCATCTATTACAGTGCCATGCTTAAGCTTAGAGAACTCTTTATAACAACCCATTTTTTCACAAATGCTTGTAAAAGCAGACTGCATGACTAGGTGCAGGATTTCATACACCTGTGGCAATGGGACTGAATGAAACACCTGAATTCAGTGATTAAAGCTGTGTCCCAATTTAAGTGTAGTGTTCTTTAAGTCAGTGGTAGGGCATTCCATGGTTTGACTACTACTATATACAGAAAGTTGTTCTATATAGATGGGCACCGATTAAACTAAGGCCAGTACACACTGCTGGAGTTGAACTGGCATATCTTGGCCAGTGGAATGTCATTCAAGACAGGACCTAAATAACTCCTCAGGAACTCGGGATCATCCACATGACTCACCTCAGCTAATTCACACACATGACACGAGAATTAATAGAAAACTATTCCCCAGCAATATAGCAAAATGGTGGTGGTTTGTGGCCAAAAATATAGATTTACTGATATTTTCTTTGCCTTTTACACACAAACATACTTGACTTAAGTGAACTTTAGTGAACAGATTTCCAAAATGATGCCAACCTATTATGAACTGTAACTAGCTGTAGTTTATTGTCCTAGGGCACAGCTATGGAATCATCAGCCCTATTGCTGAAGTTAAACTTGGGCAACCACCCCCTTAAAACCTCTTTCATTGCAGCCTGTAAGGCTATGGCTACCAAGCAACTACAGGTGCATCTCAATAAATTAGAATATATTTGAAACATTTATTTCTTTTAGTAATTAAATTAAAAAGTGACCTCCTATATTTTCTAGATTCTTTACACACACAGTGTTCTATTTCAAGTGTTTTATTTCTGTAAATATTGATTATGGATTACAGGTAATGAAAACCCAAAGAAAATTTGAATATTGTAAAAAAGTTCAGTATTGTAAATTCAGTGTGTCACCTGCCAAGGTTTCCTAAGCCTTTAAATGGTCCCTCAGTCTGGTTCAGTAGGACACACAATCATGGAAGACGCGGATTATGTATTACTGAATTACTGAAATGAATGAACGTTTCAAAGATATTCTAATTTATTGAGATGCACCTGTATGGCCGCAACTCCCATTGAGCAACCAAAGATTGCCATGTCACCTTGTGACTCCTTCACTAATGTAAGTGAATGGAATTGCACTGCTACCTAGGGGATGTTGTGATTGGAAATTGTAGCCAGAAAAAAAACAAGTACTGCTTAATTTTTTTTCTTTTTTTTTTTAAAACTAGAAGTGAAGGCACCCTCAGAGTCACAATGTGACTCCATTCTCTTACATTAGTGAAGGAGTAACAGTGTGACACAGCAATCTATGGTCACACAATGGGAGTTGCGGCCAAAATTGCCATGTAGCCCTAACCTAGCTTTCAGCTGCATTGCTGGGTCTCTTAAGTAACCCAGGTGTGAAAGATCTTCAGTGCGCCAACACCGCTTTGGCCCACACCTGAGACTTCTTTCATAAAAACCACACTCACCGCCAGTGAGTGCTGGGTCCACAGATAAATACAAGACAAGCTTTCTAAATTTTATATATTTATTAACCCCTAAATGGGTCGGTATTAACATCTAACACATGCAGTTCAGAACAGATATGTAGATATATACAAGCATTAACAGTTACTAGTTACAAGATACAGTACAATAAAATAAAAGGGAATAAAAGTGAAATAATTACTTTACCACACATATCTTGGATGTGGCTCTATCATCCAACCCTCACACATGGCATGTGGGGCTAACCAGTGGAGGCAGCAACATCAACACATTCCAGCCTGCATGCTCATCACAGTATGTCCCAATAGTCTCTTAGTCTCTTGAAGTCTCATCATAGTATTCTCTCAGTGGTAGTCTCAGCCCAATCTCCTCCCACTGACCTCTTACCTCATCTTTTATACCCTTGATTACACCACCCAGAATGAGGTCACCGGCGACGGCAAGTCTGATTGATTAATGCACTCAAGTCCAGATTCTTTATAAGGAGATGGGACCAAGTGAAATGATACAATGTTATCAACCATGTCTGATCAACAGCCCAGGCTGAACAATGCATGTTTATTTGATCACCCAGGGCTATGTAGGAATTCAATAGAGCTATTCTGGGATGGATACAAAGCCCTATTGTTACAATGTTGCCACTAATGACAACATACACCTAGGATTAGAGCTGCGCATATTATGAGTAAATGGAACTAAGGGGGAGATACGATACCCAGAGATCAAAATACATCTTTGAGTTATAGCCATATTTAAGCGGAATCATCACACCAGGGATGCCCCACTAAAAGCAAGTGGCCCTTTTTAAGCCCCCCAAAAGTTAACCGTGCCCCCACCACCAGTTAATAGTGCCCTTTTGTGGTTCCAACAAGGTAACAGTGCCCCTGCAACTAATTGTTCCCCTGCAGGTAATAGTTCTTCTTCTTTTCTTTTTTTTTTTTTTTTTTAGAGTCCTGAATTTGGACCGGATTTTGAGGTAGAATCAACCTCAAAATGACCTCTACATTTATCTGTGTGAACATAGCCCAATAATCCAACCCCACCATGGGTAACAGCAACCCCACAGACACTAGTTCTATCTCCTCCACCAACATAATAGTCTCCCCTCACAGGTAACAATGACTTGATAGTGTCCTCCACAGGTAATAGTCCACCTCCACATACCTTTTAGGTCACACTTCTGTTTACTACTTAGTTAAAAATTGTATAATTATCTTCTACCTACACAATTCTGTCGTGGTTTATGGGAGCCTATTATTCTATTCTTCCGGCTATGGTAACACTGGTTCTGAGAGCTGGAGACAGGAGGGCCAGGAGGAGAATAGAAGGTGCACACAGGCTTCCATGCACCACATCTGAGCTGCATAGGTAGAAGATAATTATAGAATTCAGCCAGTGTTAGTGTGGTGGGGAGACCAGTGGGTTGCAAGTGCTACTGCTGTGGCTGCAACATCACTGTTTATGTTAAGTGCCCCAACCTTGAAAATGCCATTCTTATATTCAAAGTACAGACCATAACAAAAGTACAGGGGCAATACTAGATGTCAGAGTCATATATTTCTTTACTACATATTATAAAATACTCTAGGGTCTAACATTTAACTTGAAATGTTAATACGGAGCTTAAAATCTGGAATTACATTTTTAAAAACTTAAAAAAAAATAAAGAAAAAAATAATTTTACTAGAAAACATTAGAATATGTCTACATGAATGAACATTTTAAAGCATACTTCCAGTTTCAAATGAAAAATGATGATAGGACAGGGCTTTACGCTATAATCGGTTTTCAAAATACTTTAGTTCATTTGGCAACTAAAATCTTGCAAGGACCACTCAATGTCTGTGCTGTGGGCTGCTCTTAACTACGCAGTATACAGCTCTACTGCCTTGGCAGCCATATCTCAGCGAAGATTCTAAAACGCTGGATCCCTAATTGAATGGAATTGCCAAGGCAGGGGAGCAGAATGCTGCTTTTCTAAGAGTTCAGGGGGACTGTGCGGGCCTCTTAAGTGCTGAATGCCGTAATACAAGCACTTACAAAAAACTTATAAAGCAAAGCCCTGCACTATTATCCTTTTTCATCTGAAATTGGAGGTGCGCTTTAAAATATTCATTCATACAGAGGTAGTCTAAAGTTTTATAATGAACTTGATGCGCATTTCATTGATTGTAATAAAGTCCTTTCTCCCAATAAGTTAAAATTGGAAGATGCTTATGCCGTCCATATAAATGGCAATAAAAAAACTGAATATGCATTTCAGAGTAATCTTGTAATGTGTTGTTATTAAAAATAATAATTCCTCACAAATATATCGCAATGATCTGCTTGTATTAGCACCCCTGTTAGTTTCATCAGGAGAGCTATTGTACCTTTTACTTATAACTACTGCTGCCCATGTCGGGCTTTCTCTCTAAGAAGAAAGCATTTTGTCCAACGTAAATTACTTCTCTAATTTTTACATTGGGGGTACAGCAGCTGTACTGTATTTTGCTGCAAATGCACGACTAAAACAGCCTCACTAGAATGACATGCACAGGCATATAGATTTAGAACACCATGGGGCGCTATCACATAGTTAGTAAGCTTGAAAAAAGACATATGTCCATAAAGTTCAACCAGGGGATGGGAAAGGGCATGGTATTCTATACATTTCCATAAACATCAATGCTATTTTTCTCTAACAAGGCATCTAATCCTTTTTTGAAGCTGTCAGCTGTGACTGCTGTGACCAGCTCCTGGGGTAGGCTATTCCACAGATTCACAGTCCTTACACTGAAGAAGACTTGTCGCCTCTGGGGATTAAACCTTTTTTTCTCCAGACGGAGGGCGTGCCCCCTTGTGCTTTAAGGAGATTTTACATGGAACAGCTTTTCCCCATATTTCTTGTATGGGCTATTTATATGTTTATATAGGTGTATCATAACTTCCCTTAAATGCCTCTTCTACAGACTAAAAACAGGTGCCCAGGACTGAATTGCATATTCCATATGAGGATGCACCAATGATTTATATAGTGGTAATATTACATCCCTGTCCCATGAATCCATACCTGACAATATCCTGCTGGCCTTAGAAGCAGCTGATTGACATTACATGTTTTTATTTAATCTAATCTGGTCTATAGCTCCTTCTCCAACAGTGACTCTCCCACCCCAGGACATATGCTGCATGGAGATTATTTTTATGCAGATGCAGAACTTTACATTTATCCACACTGAACCTCATTTGCCATGTGGATGCCCAAATACTCAGTCTGTCCAAGTCTGCTTGTAACCTACGTACAGTGCTGGCCAAAAGTATTGGCACCCCTGCAATTCTGTCAGATAATACTCAATTTCTTCCAGAAAATGATTGCAATCACAAATGCTTTGGTAATAATATCTTCATTTAATTTGTCTTCAATGGAAAACCACAAAAATAATTGTCAAAAAGCCAAATTGGATATAATTCCACACCAAACATAAAAAAGGGGGTGGACAAAAGTATTGGCACCCTTTGAAAAATCAGGTGATGCTTCTCTAATTTGTGTAATTAACAGCACCTGTTACTTACCTGTGGCACATAACAGGTGGTGTCAATAACTAAATCATACTTGCAGCCAGTTGAAATGGATTAAAGTTGACTCAACCTCTGTCCTGTGTCCTTGTGTGTACCACATTGAGCATGGAGAAAAGAAAGAAGACCAAAGAACTGTCTGAGGACTTGAGAAGCAAAATTGTGAGGAAGCATGAGCAATCTCAAGGCTACAAGTCCATCTCCAAAGACCTGAATGTTCTTGAATGTTCCTGTGTCTACCGTGCGCAGTGTCATCAAGAAGTTTAAAGCCCATGGCACTGTGGCTAACCTCCCTAGATGTGGACGGAAAAGAAAAATTGACGAGAGATTTCAATGAAAGATTGTGCGGATGGTGGCTAAAGAACCTCGACTAACATCCAAACAAGTTCTAGCTTCCCTGCAGTCCGAGGGTACAACAGTGTCAACCCGTACTATCCGTCGGCGTCTGAATGAAAAGGGACTCTATGGTAGGATACCCAGGAAGACCCCACTTCAGACCCAGAGACATAAAAAAGCCAGGTTGGAGTTTGCCAAAACTTACCTGAGAAAACCAAAAACTTTTTGGAAGAATGTTCTCTGGTCAGATGAGACAAAAGTAGAGCTTTTTGGGAAAAGGCATCAACATAGAGTTTACAGGAGAAAAAAAAGAGGCCCTCAAAGAAAAGAACACGGTCCCTACAGTCAAACATGGCGGAGGTTCCCTGATGTTTTGGGGTTGCTTTCCTGCCTCTGGCACTGGACTGCTTGACCGTGTGCATGGCATTATGAAGTCTGAAGACTACCAACAAATTTTGCAGCATAATGTAGGGCCCAGTGTGAGAAAGCTGGATCTCCCTCAGAGGTCATGGGTCTTCCAGCAGGACAATGACCCAAAACACACTTCAAAAAGCACTAGAAAATGGTTTGAGAGAAAGCACTGGAGACTTCTAAAGTGGCCAGCAATGAGTCCAGACCTGAATCCCATAGAACACCTGTGGAGAGATCTCAAAATGGCAGTTTGGAGAAGGCACCCTTCAAATCTCAGGGACCTGGAGAAATTTGCCAAAGAAGAATGGTCTAAAATTCCAGCAGAGCATTGGAAGAAACTTATTGATGGTTACCGGAAGCGGTTGTTCGCAGTTATTTTGTCTAAAGGTTGTGCTACCAAGTATTAGGCTGAGGGTGCCAATACTTTTGTCTGGCCCATTTTTGGAGTTTTGTGTAAAATGATCAATGATTTGACTTTTTTTTTCATTCTCTTTTGTGTTTTTTCATTGCAAGCAAAATAAATGAAGATATTATTACCAAAGCATTTGTGATTGCAATCATTTTCTGGAAGAAATTGAGTATTATCTGACAGAATTGCAGGGGTGCCAATACTTTTGGCCAGCACTGTACATCCGCCATAGAATACACTGTACTACATACAGTTTAGTCAGCCACCAATTGTGCAAGTTCTCCCACTTAAAAAGATGAGAGAGGCCTGTAATTGACATCATAGGTAGACCTCAACTATGAGAGACAAAATGAGAAAACAAATACAGAAAATCACATTGTCTGATTTTTTAAGAATTTATTTCCAAATTATGGTGGAAAATAAGTATTTGGTCAATAACAAAAGTTCATCTCAATACTTTGTTATATATCCTTTGTTGGCAATGACAGAGGTCAAACGTTTTCTGTAAGTCTTCACAAGGATGGCACACACTGTTGCTGGTAAGTTGGCCCATTCCTCCATGCAGATCTCCTCTAGAGCAGTGATGTTTTGGGGCTGTCACTAGGCAACACGGACTTTCAACTCCCTCCAAAGGTTTTCTATGGGGTTGAGATCTGGAGACTGGCTAGGCCACTCCAGGACCTTAATATGCTTCTTACGAAGCCACTCCTTCGCTGCCCTGGCGGTGTGCTTGGGATCATTGTCATGCTCTCAAAATCTCTCAGGATCTGAGTCTGGCTGCGTAGTGTGTTACTGACGGTAGCCTTTGTTACGTTAGTCCCAGCTTTCTGCAGATCATTCACTAGGTCCTCCCGTGTGGTTCTGGGATTTTTGCTCACCGTTCTTGTGATCATTTTGACCCCACGGAGTGAGATCTTGCGTGGAGCCCCTGATCGAGGGAGATTATCAGTGGTCTTGTATGTCTTCCATTTTCAAATTATTGCTCCCACAGTTGATTTCTTCACACCAAGCTGCTTGGCTATTGCAGATTCAGTCTTCCCAGCCTGGTGCAGGTCTACAATTTTGTTTCTGGTGTCCTTCCACAGCTCTTTGGTCTTCACCATAGTGGAGTTTGGAGTGTGACTGTTTGAGGTTGTGGACAGGTGTCTTTTATACTGATAATAATGTCAAACAGGAGCCATTACTACAGGTAATGAGTGGAGGACAGAGGAGCCTCTTAAAGAAGAAGTTACAGGTCTGAGAGAGCCAGAAATCTTTCTTGTTTGTAGGTGACCAAATACTTATTTTCCATCATAATTTGCAAATAAATTCTTAAAAAAATCAGACAATGTGATTTTCTAGATATGTTTTCTCATTTTGTCTCTCATAGTTGAGGTCTACCTATGATGTCAATTACAGGCCTCTCTCATCTTTTAAAGTGGGAGAACTTGCACAATTGGTGGCTGACTAAATACTTTTTTACCCCACTGTACCTGGGAAACACCTAGAGCACTTTTTGAAAATAGGCACCACATTTGCCTTGCTCCAGTCCCTTGGTACTGTACCAGTCGCTAAGGAATCCTTTCAATTAAAAATAGGGGTACAGCAATGACTGGACTGAGTTCTTTAACCCCTTCAGGTCTGAGCCCAAAAGTTCGTTAAGGACCAGGCCGCATTTTTCAAAACTGACATATGTCACTTACATATGGCAATAACTTTAAGACACTTTAATTTGCACAAGTGATTTTGAAACTGTTTTTTCGTGAGACATTGTACTTCATGTTAGTGGTAAACATTGATCAACATTTTTGTATTTATTTATTTATAAAAAAAATAGGAAATTTGATGGAAATTTGGAAAAGAAATCGCAATTTTCAAAATGTGAAATGCTCTGCTTTTCAAACAGATAGTCATACCACCCAAATAAGTTAATAAATATTATCTACCATATCTCTGCTATATATTGGCATCATCTTTTAATCGTCCTTTAATGTATTTTGGACATTTTAAAGCTTACAAGTGTAAGAGCGATTTTCCAGGTTTACAAAAAATTTCTCAAACTAATTTTTTAGGGCCCACTTCAGTTCTGAAGAGGATTATAAAGGCCTAACTGCACCCCTCATATAATTCAAAACAGCATTTGGGAAGTTTGTTAACCCTTTAAGCATTTCACGAGGATTAAAACAATATGGAGGTGTTATTTAGACATTCAATTTTTTTTTCAATAATACATTCATTTAGCTCTAAAATGAACACAATCACAAAGGGTTAAAGGAGAAAATGCATCTCACAGATTGTTATGCAATTTCTCCCGAGCACAGAAATACACCACAAGTGGGTGTAAACTGATGTTTGGGCACACGGCAGCGCACGGAAGGGAAGGAGCTACACTGGGCATCTGAAAAGCAGATTTTGCTGGAATAGTTTTCAGGTTTCATGTCTCATTTGCAGAGCCCCTAGAGTACCAATACAAAGGAAACCCCCTAAAAGGGACCCCATTTTGGAAACTACACCCCTCTCAGAATTTATCAAGAGCTATAGCGAGCATTTTGACCCAAAAGCCTTTTCACTGATTTTATTAACATTGGGATGTGTAAATAAAAAATTACTAAAATGTCACTTTATCCCCAAAATTTTCATTTTCACAAAGGGTTAAAAGAGAAAACGCTCCTCAAAGGTTGTTAAACAATTTCTCCTGAACACGGCAATACCTCATATGTGGTCATAATCTGCTGTATGGGTACATGATAGGGCTCGGAATGGAAAGAGCGCTATTTGGCTTATGGAGGGAAGATTTTGCTGGAATAGTTTTCGGGTGCCATGTTGCATTTACATCGCCCCTAAAGTAACAATACAATGGAAACCCCAAAAAGTGACCCCGTTTTGGAAACTATACCCCTCAAAGAATTTATCAAGGGGTATTATCATTTTGAGCCCAAGAGCACTCTCAAAAATTAATGTACAAAGTGAAAATTGACATTTTTAAATAAACATGCCATTTCGGTATCAGAGATGAATGCTCCAAAAGCATCAGAGTTGTGTCATCAGTAACACGCACTCCTAAAACTGTTAAGCGGGTATCCCGGGCACAACAGCTTTTGGAGCGTTCATCTCTGATACAAGCCGGTCACAACATATTACACACTGAAATGACGTATTCTTGGAAAAATTGTCATTTTCTCCTATCATTATCAGCTGCGTATTCATATCTGGAAACTTAATTAATGCAACACTTGGGGGTTAAAAATGCTCACTGTACCCCTGGATAAATTCCTTCAGGGGTGTAGTTTCCAAAATGGGGTCACATGTCAGGGGATTTCACTTTACTGGTGTTTCAGCAATTCTGCAAAAGTGTCATGTCGTCCTAAAAGCAAACAGTCTAAATCTGTGCTCCAAAACCAAAATAGCGCTCCTTCCCTTCTGTGCCCAAACAGCAGTTTATACCCACATATGACATTAAGAATGTTATCCTGGGTACACCAGTGTCATACATGTGGGCATAAACTGCAGTTTGGGCACACAGCAGGGCACAGATGTGAAGGAGCGGTATGTGGCTTTTGAAGTATATATTTAGATGTTTGGTATCTGGACGCCATGTCCATGTTTGCAGAGCCTCTAAAGTACCAGTAAAGTGGAATCCCCTAAGGAGTGACCGTATTTTGAAAACTGCACCCCTCAAAGAATTTATCAAGGGGTGTAGTGAGCATCAGTATTCCAGACGTGACTGCACAGCGGATGGTAAAAAGTGAATACATAAGCTGTGCGGTGTACATTGGAAACACCAAACTCCCTACTATTTCCCCAGTAGCTCCTATGATTGGGGGCTTGTTGTTTGCGGGGTGAGATGTATTTTGTAATGACAACATTTTCGGGTGCCTATAACTTATAGAATAAATTTTATTAACTCTTTCTTGGTCGATTAAAAAAAAACAAAAAAAAAAACATCAATTCTGGTAATGCTTTTTACCTTTTAATTTTTTTTTTCCATGCAGCGTACAGCATAAGTAACATGATACCTTTATTCTGAGGGTCGGTACGATTACGACGATACCTCATTTATATTGTTTTTTTTATGCGTTACTAGTTTTGCAGAACAAAAACCCATTTGGGGAAAGAAATCAATTATTCTTGCATCACCATCTTCTGAGAGGTGTAGCATTTTTTTTTTTCGGTTGACAGAGTTGGTTGAGGGCTTATTTTTTTTGCGGGACGATCTATGCTTTTTATTGGTACTGTTTTGGGGTACATATGACATTTTGATCACTTTTTATAGAATTTTTTTAAGGCGAGTTGGCAAAAAATCATTATTTCCTTGCTTTATTAATTAATTAATTGTTTTCATACACTTTACTTTTTTTTTTTTTTTATATGTCCCACTAGGACACCTGAACCAACGATAGTCTGATCGCTGATTCAGCACTATAGACTGCAATACATGTGTATTGCAGTCTATACAGGAATTCTGCCTATGTAGACATAGGCTGATTTCCAGAGGTCCCGGCAGGATCAACCAGGTACTGGGGGTTTCAGGTAGCCTGGGGTCAGGGCAGGCGTTAGGGGGGGGCAAACTGGGCAATTGCCCAGGGCCCCGTCCCCAAAGGGGCCCCCGGGATCCGGAGCCTGATGACTCCGGATCCCGGAGTCAGGCCTGGCCATATAAATAACATAAAGGGACCCAGCGCCACAGGGCCCCTTTCCGAGGTGAGTAAAAATAACAAACATTTTTACTCACCTGTCCTTGGCATCCAATGTCATCTTCTGGCGTTCCGGACATCACCTCTGAGGCCTGGCTATAGCGGTCACGTGGGGCGTGCTGACAGCGTGCTTCACGTAATCGCTGAGGCCCAATCACAGGCCTCAGCGGTGACGTCCACAATGCATTGACGTCAGTCGCAGAGAAGAAGAAGCCGGCGGGGATAGCGAAGCAGTGCGAGGAGGCCCAGCAGAGGTAAGACAAGGTAAGTATAACTGTTTGTTATTTTCCCTTACCTCCCCCGGGCCTTCGATTATTATACTCTGGGGTCTGAAGAGACCCCAGAGTATAATATAATAATAGTACTGAAGGAGTCTGTAGGGCCACTGTGGAGCATTATACTGGGGGGCCCCTCTAGATAGCATATTATACTGTGTAGGGCCACTGTGGAGCATTAAACTGGGGGGCCCCCTCTGGATAGCATATATATTGTTTTGGGCCACTGTGGAGCGTTATACTGGGGAGGGGGCCCTCCAGAGAGCATGTTATATTCTGTGGAGCATTATAATGTGTGGGGGGGGGGGGGCTTTGGAGAGCATGTTATATTCTGTGGGGTTACTTTTGAGCATTATGCTCTCCAGAGCATTTTATATTCTATGGGGCCACTTTGGAGCATTATACTGGGGGGGCCCCTGGAGAGCATATTATACTGCTTTGGGCCACCATGGAGCATTATACTGGGGTAATCTCTCTGGGCAGTATATTATACTGTGTGGAGGCCATTCTGGAGTATGTTATACTGAGTGGGGTCACTGTGGAGCATTATTCTGGGGGGGCCATCAGCAGAGCATATTATATTGCGTGGCGCCACTGTGGGGCATTTTTCGTGGGGGAACTAAGGAGCATTATAGTAGGGGGCCCTTTGGGAAGCATATTATACTGTGTGGGGCCTACTGTGAACATTACACTGGGAGGACACTCTGGGGAGCATAATATATTGCGTGGGGCCACTGTGGAGCAAAATACTGGGGGGGGCACTGTGGAGCATTATACTAGCGGGGGCCCTCTGGGGAGCATATTATACTATGGACCACTCTGGAGCTTTATATTGGGGGGAAGGGGCAGTGTGGGGAGCCTGTTATACTGTGTGGGGCCACTGTGGAGTGTATTATATTGTGTGGGGCTTTTCGGGATTATATTATACTCTGTGGGGCCATTGTAGAGCATTATACTGGGGGGGACTATGGGTAGCATATTATACCGTGGGGGACCACTGTGGAGCATTATACTGGGGGAACCCCTCTGGGGAGTATATTATACTGTGTGAAGGCCATTGCGGAGCATGTTATACTGTGTTAGGCCACTGTGGAGCATTATACTGGGGGGCACTGTGGGGTGCATATTATACTGTATGGCGCATATTATATTGTGTGAGGCTGCTGGGGAGCATATTGTACTATCTGGGGCCACTAAGGGGTACTATCTGTGTGGGCCAGTGTGGAGTATTAAACTGTGTGGAGCCTTATATACCATGTGGGGCCACTATGGGAGGCTCAGTGGAGCATTTTATACTGTGTGCGGCCACTGTAAAGCATTATATACCATGTGGGGAAACTGTGGAGGGGTCAGGGGAGCACTTTATACTGTGGAGCATTATATACCATGTGGAGCATTATACTGTGGGGGAGGGGCTCAAAATTCCTGCTGGCAGCCCTGTGTGCTATGTCTGCATCACAGCTTCCTCACTATAATCTTGCACCTACGTGTAGTGCCCCATGGCCATGTCATTCCCCCATACAGTACTGTGATTGAACTGGCCATGGAGATATTAGGGCCTGCACAGTACTATAGGGGCTGACTATACGGGGAACATACTCAGTAACACATGGACAAAATTGTTGGTACCACTCGTTTAATGAAAGAAAAACCCACAATGGTCACAGAAATAACTTGAATCTGACAAAAGTAATAATATAGAAAAATACTATGACAAACCACAAAGCTTCTAGGAGAAAGTCCTATGGACAGATCAGACAAAAATCAAAATTTTTGGCAAGGCACATCAGCTCTATGTTCACAGATGGAAAAATGAAGCATATCTTGAAAAGAACACTGTCCCTACTGTGAAACATGGAGGAGGCTCTGTTATGTTCTGGGGCTGCTTTGCTGCATCTGGCACAGGGTGTCTTGAATCTGTGCAGGGTACAATGAAATCTCAAGACTATCAAGGGATTCTAGAGAGAAATGTGCTGTCCAGTGTCAGAAAGCTTGGTCTCAGTCGCAGGTCATGGGTCTTGCAACAGGATAATGACCCAAAACACACAGCTAAAAACACCCAAGAATGGCTAAGAGGAAAACATTGGACTATTCTGAAGTGGCCTTCTATGAGCCTTGACCTAAATCCTATTGAGCATCTTTGGAAGGAGCTGAAACATGCCGTCTGGAAAAGGAACCCTTGGCACATGGCGGGACCCCTTGGGGTTAAAAACCCTGAGCGCCGATCGGAGGTTAAGGAGCAGGGTGTTCGCTGTCAGTTACAGTGAACACCCTCTCCCGATGTCGCTATTGACCGCGGCATCTTAAGGGTTAAACAGCGGGGATCGGTGTTATCACTGGTCCCCGCTGTTGCAGCGGGAGCCTGGCTATCAAATACAGCCGGGCTCCCGCGGTGATCGCACGGGCTCTGCTTCTGAGCCCGCTCGATCACCGTCACGTACCTTTACGTGGGGATGCAGTAACTAACCACATTCTCTCACGTACATGTACGTGACAATGTGTGAAGGGGTTAAGTACTCATGAGTGTAATCCATCAGGACCCGGAGTCTTGTTCACATTCATTTTGTTTATCTCGGCTTGGACCATTTCTATGTTTATCCAGTTTAGTATATTGGTTGATGTATTATTAGCATTGGTGACACCTACATCAACTACTCCCTGTTCTTCTGTATACACAGAGCTAAAAAGCTGTTTTTTATTTATCCCCAGTGACCAACTCTCCGTTACCATTAATTAAGGGACCTACTTGTTCTATAGACCAAAAGAACTTGTGATCAAAAAAAAAGATTTTTTTCAAATGATGTATGTAAAAAAATGTTTTTATTAATAAAATATCATAAACAGCACATTGAGATAATAAATTCAGCAGTATAAATAGTACCAAAGACACAGATAAAACAATAGGACAATATATATATTATATTGTCCTATAGCCATATATATTGCCATCCTGATATCTGTATGTATACTTACAGTGCTGGCCAAAAGTATTGGCACCCCTGCAATTCTGTCAGATAATACTCAATTTCTTCCAGAAAATGATTGCAATCACAAATGCTTTGGTAATAATATCTTCATTTATTTTGCTTGCAATGAAAAAACACAAAAGAGAATGAAAAAAAAAGTCAAATCATTGATCATTTTACACAAAACTCCAAAAATGGGCAGGACAAAAGTATTGGCACCCTCAGCCTAATACTTGGTAGCACAACCTTTAGACAAAATAACTGTGAACAACCGCTTCCGGTAACCATCAATGAGTTTCTTCCAATGCTCTGCTGGAATTTTAGACCATTCTTCTTTGGCAAATTTCTCCAGGTCCCTGAAATTTGAAGGGTGCCTTCTCCAAACTGCCATTTTGAGATCTCTCCACAGGTGTTCTATGGGATTCAGGTCTGGACTCATTGCTGGCCACTTTAGAAGTCTCCAGTGCTTTCTCTCAAACCATTTTCTAGTGCTTTTTGAAGTGTGTTTTGGGTCATTGTCCTGCTGGAAGACCCATGACCTCTGAGGGAGACCCAGCTTTCTCACACTGGGCCCTACATTATGCTGCAAAATTTGTTGGTAGTCTTCGGACTTCATAATGCCATGCACACGGTCAAGCAGTCCAGTGCCAGAGGCAGCAAAGCAACCCCAAAACATCAGGGAACCTCCGCCATGTTTGACTGTAGGGACCGTGTTCTTTTCTTTGAAGGCCTCTTTTTTTTTCCTGTAAAATCTATGTTGATGCCTTTTCCCAAAAAGCTCTACTTTTGTCTCATCTGACCAGAGAACATTCTTCCAAAAAGTTTTTGGTTTTCTCAGGTAAGTTTTGGCAAACTCCAGCCTGACTTTTTTATGTCTCTGGGTATCCTACCATAGAGTCCCTTTTCATTCAGACGCCGACGGATAGTACGGGTTGACACTGTTGTACCCTCAGACTGCAGGGCAGCTAGAACTTGTTTGGATGTTAGTCGAGGTTCTTTAGCCACCATCCGCACAATCTTTCGTTGAAATCTCTCGTCAATTTTTCTTTTCCGTCCACATCTAGGGAGGTTAGCCACAGTGCCATGGGCTTTAAACTTCTTGATGACACTGCGCACGGTAGACACAGGAACATTCAGGTCTTTGGAGATGGACTTGTAGCCTTGAGATTGCTCATGCTTCCTCACAATTTTGCTTCTCAAGTCCTCAGACAGTTCTTTGGTCTTCTTTCTTTTCTCCATGCTCAATGTGGTACACACAAGGACACAGGACAGAGGTTGAGTCAACTTTAATCCATTTCAACTGGCTGCAAGTGTGATTTAGTTATTGCCACCACCTGTTATGTGCCACAGGTAAGTAACAGGTGCTGTTAATTACACAAATTAGAGAAGCATCACCTGATTTTTCTAAGGGTGCCAATACTTTTGTCCACCCCCTTTTTTTATGTTTGGTGTGGAATTATATCCAATTTGGCTTTTTGACAATTCTTTTTGTGGTTTTCCATTGAAGACAAATTAAATGAAGATATTATTACCAAAGCATTTGTGATTGCAATCATTTTCAGGAAGAAATTGAGTATTATCTGACAGAATTGCAGGGGTGCCAATACTTTTGGCCAGCACTGTAGCTAACCCAGCATTTGTTACACACATCTTGTGTGTTGTTTTACCTGTGTCTTTGGTACTATTTATACTGCTGAATTAATTATCTTAATGTGTTATTTATGATATTTTATTAATAAATTTTTTTTTACATACATCATTTGATAAAAATCTTTTTTTCTGATCACACGTTTTTTTGGTTTATATGTATAGTATTGGTGTGGTCATGAATATACATTGGTTTCTGTTGGTTTGGTATATAATATATGACCTACCTGTTCTAACCTTGGTTTTTTTTGTCTCCCACTGAACCTCTGTATCTCTGTCTGACAATAGCTGCTCCCAAAATTGAGGGATTTTGACCTACCAAAATGTGTTTGCTTTTAACAATATAAGTGGAATCTGATTTAATTATGGTCACTAACACCAAAGTTTTTGGCAACAGTGACAATTCCAACAAGTCCCACATTATTGGAAATGACCAGATCCAGCAGAGCATCCCCTATAGTTGGATCTTCTACAATCTGGGCCATAAAATTGTCCTGCAACAAGCTGAAGATGAAGATTTGCAGATGATGCAGAACCATGCCCTCAGTCAATAACCGAGCAGTTAAAATCTCCCATCGAGACCACTGCACCCATATGCTGATCACTGTAAAATTTCTGCAAGGAAACATTTTTTTAATACTTTAAAAACTTGCTTTAAAATGCATGTTCAGTTTGCTTATTGACATTTGTATTAATGCCACAACCCCTATATAGGAAACTTGTCATACTAAAATGCAGTCCAATATGTACGAAACATGTTATAGAGAAGGAAAAACAGATCAGACTGATCTATATTTTTGTGGGAAAACATTCAATACAATTCCTGCTAATTCACAAAGTCTCATCAGGGCTTATGTTTTATGGGACAAATTGCACTTTATAATGCATCATTTAATATTCCATACAATGCAATGGAAAAAAAAAACAAAAAAACACGGGGTGGAAATAAAAAAAAAAGGCAATTGAGCCATTCTCTTACAGGTGTCATTTTTACAGCATTCACTGTGTGGTAAAAATGACACATTCAATAAAGTCTGACGGTCAATTCAATCAGAGTGTCACCTGATATAACTAATGTAGATTATTTCTTATTTTAATACCTTTAAAAAAAAAATTCTAAACTTTGAAGAAAAAAATAATATTTCTTTGCATCTCCATATTGTGACACAGTTGCTCATATTTCCATGGATAAAGCTGCTTAAGGGGACTTTTTTTGAGGGGCAAGATGCAGGTTTTTTTTATACCATTCTAGGAAATGTTTGACCTTTTGATCACTTTTTATTCAATTATTTGGGGAGGCAAAGCAGTGAAAATAGGGTGATTTAGCCATTTTGATTTTTTTTTCTGTTTCCTGTTCCTCTTTTTTCCTGTTTAATACTTCAGGCATTTTTGATGCGGGTGTGCCGAATTTTGTTTATGCTTATATGTAATTTAGGGAAAAGGGTGTTTTGATTTTCAAATTCTTTTTAAAAGGCTCTTAAAACTTTTTTTAGCCCGCTCCCAGAAGTCCTGAACCTGTGATCACTGGGACGCTTATACCCTAGACTGCAATACTACTGTATTGCAGTCTATTGTAAAATCGCAATAGAGAAAAAAATCTGCCAGAGGCAGAATTCAATACTTTTAGAACATTGGCAGACTCCTAGCTGCCATGGCAATGGAACAGCGCCAAAGGATCCAGCCATATCTACAAACAGAAACCAAAATCTTACTCCTTCGTATCAATCTTCATTCCCTGTTATGCACTCTGTGCAGTCTCTAATAAAATCCTACTGCTACCTAGGACCTGTGACAATGTGAAAGATAACCTAACAAGAATCTACCAAGAGTCCCAGATTCTGCAGTATAAAGGTGTATTCTTTCCTTACCTTTCATTTTTGCTGGACATGTCCAAATTTGTGTATCATGAGGTGGCTAGCTTTTCAAGACAATATGATTTTGCGATATTGTGTCACAAAGTAATATTCTATGTGTGTATACGTAACTACCCTTTGTTTGTCTTGTCAATGGTTTTGCTAACATATTGAAATACTGTATTGAATTAGTTTAATGAGAAATTAGAGTACCAAGTTAAGAATGGATACAGATGAAACTAAAACACCAATGGTTAGCTACTGAAATAAAAACATGAGGGGAACCAATAAGATCTGAGTAAATATTCAAGAATTATATTACACAGCTACTTGTTTGTCCATGAACTAGTCTTTATTGTTCAAAATCATAACCTTACCTTATGTAATGAAACCTTACCTTATGTTTAGATGTATCCCAATTGTGAACAAGTCGTGCAGGTATAATGAAACCATCATCTACATGGCATAGGTTACAATAATACCACCCGCTATAACTGCACACCTTGGCCTTTTCATTTGAAAGCCCAATTGGCCTCTGGCAACCTGGAAAAATTAGGAAAAGTGAGATATGCTAGTTGAACAGTGGTTGTATATATTACAGCATGAATGTATGAAACGCTGGCAACAAAATACTGTCAGTAGGTATTTTGCATGAAAAGTTGTACTTTTTAGTGCTGTACTTTGCTGATGTAAGAAAAGTAATGTATATAGCATGTATATATCACTAAACTGTAATAGAGGGCTATTTTGTTTTAATAAGAGATCGTAGCTCCAGTGTGGATGTTGAAGTTCCCAGCTAATAAACCAAGAGTACATCTAACTGCTGTAAGAAAAGTATGAGTAAGACCCTTTCTTCCATGTACTGTAGTTCTTTCTCATAATTTTCTTACAGCAGTTAGATGTACTCTTGGTTTATTAGCTGGGAACATTCACACTGGAGCTATGTATGGCAGGTAGCCTATTCCCTGCTATTATCCCTGTGTGGACATAAGCAATACCATGAGCATGGCACAGAGCCCTAAAAGGGACAAATGAATCTCAACTTGTTATAGAAAATAATTATTTTATTACTGATTTGTAACAAGGCTTTGCTACAAAGCTCAGACTTCAAATTTCACCCTAAGCAAGTTTTCTTCTAGGACACTTCTCTTCTGGTATACTTGGTAATTAATGCTCTGGTATAGTTACGTCTTAAGCTCTGCCCATAAAGTAACATCCTCTGCTTCTCCTTCCCTTTATAAACAACTCCCTTATTGTTTAAGTTGTAGCAGCTAATTCTAAGGCTAGGTTCACACCTGCGCCTGTAATCCGTTTGGGGTTTGCGTTCTCGAAACCGCTTAAAAATGCGGAGAGAAAAGTCCTGCAGGCAGGACTTTTTCTCTCTGCATTTTTTGGGCAGAAGCCGGGTGGAAACCTGGCGGTCCCCATTATAGTCTATGGGGTCTGCAGGTAACCACTTTTTAAGCGTGTTAGCTTCCCGTTTTCGGGCCCCCAAGTGGACCTGAAGAGCGGAAAGCCGAACGCTACTGTGACCCTAGTGTAAAGGAGAAGGAGTAGGGTGCCCGTTACCAATCCTGCAGGTCCTGTATCCTGCTTCTCCCAGGCACAGCTTCAATCAATCAATAACTATAAATGTATACACTATGGATGGCAACAACATAGACTAATTTAACTAATGTGTCTGGAATTCTCAGCAGTACCTTCCACTCTTTTAGCTCCATAGCTCACTGATCGGTATTGAAGTTTAAATATGCTATTCATTTTCTGCAGCTTCTGGCTTATATAGAAAATATATATTTTCATTGCATGGGGAATTTTATTGTTCTTAGCACTCCACAACTGGAACAATCTTAAAGTCTCTACAGAGATGTTCAATTATAGAGAATGCATTTTTCAACAATGTTTCATTATCAAGCAATACAAGGCCAGAACACCAAACAGCATGAACAGACAAATGAGAAATTATTTCCATGACCAAAAACACAGCTTTATGTTTGAAAGATCCATGAAAGCTCATTTACATTTAGTTTACAATTCTATGAATTTAACACTGAGTATGTATATCTACAAGGATACCAAAACCCTGTAACTAAACACAAACGCCCAAGAATATAGCACATCAGCCTGGTTAATAGTCAGTATTCTCCCTTCTTAATGGAGACTACTACTGAATATTGTCAGACACAGTAACTTTTTACATATTGTGATACTGGCTTCACCCTTACCCAGAAAAACTATACATCATGAATGCAAAATAATTCAAAAAACAAAGTGCCTAAATGCAGATATAAAAGGATATTACAAACATCAAAGAAGAGAAAAAAATCTGTATACTGTGAAAAAGGCATACATCACTTTATTTTACCAGGAAACTATATTTTGAAGTAACTGTGTCTTTATTGGAGCTTATTACCATTAACCTGTATTGAACTGAGCAGTAATGAGCTGCAATACCAGGCACAGCCACTATAAAATGTATGGCGCTGTACCTGGTAAACAACAAAGTGGATGCAGAGCTCCCAATCTCTTCAAACATCTGACCAGTGGAAGAACCAGAAGTCAGACCCCCAAAGATTTAATGGCCTATCCGAATGATAAGCCATGAATATCAAAGTCTGGAATCTACTTCAATATAGCAGATTAATATTTTCTACAAGACTGAGGACAACCCTGCTGTGATCAGTTTAGTAACAAAAATACAGCTTCAATATTTCTAGATCATCTTGCTGACATGGAACGCCAGTAATGTCATTGCTGCAGAAATCCAAAAGTGATTCTTACTTGTTCCAGTAACATGAAATAGTTAAGATATCAACCCATAATGGGGAAAATTTATCATACACCAGTTTTCTGGCATATAAAAGGCACAAACCTTGGGTTTGCAACTTTTCAATAACATTTTCTACAATATTTTTGACAAATGCCCTTTCATGGCACCCTTGCTATCAGCCCCAGCAGATTTACTACTGCTGTAGATTTCATTCTAGGTGTATGGACTGACACAGGATGTACTTGTGTACCGCCGCGTCATTATTTAAAGCATCCTCCGGCATATCTCAGTAACAGAATAGATTAAAAGCTCCATAAGGCAAATTGTGCAAAAAGGATTCCTGAATGTGTTCTCTGCAGGTTGCACATGACATGGTCATAGATCTCATTCAATACCATTAGAATGCTCTATAAAGTAGTACTTCATTGTGACAATTCACATAAGTAGCACTTCTCCGTCACATTATTAGAACTTTAAAAATGTATTTGGAATATTGCATTGTGGTGTATCATACACACAGAATAGTTAATTACACATTTTTTCTGAACTGCCCCTACAAGTGTCAGACAGAATACATCAATCTAAATGTGATGGCAAATCTTCCATAATTAACCTGACTTTGAAGTGTCTTCTCGTCCATAGTACTGCTCGTGAAATAATTAGATCATCCAGGAGTCTGGGCGCTGGAGGAAGAAGGAACACATTTACAATCCACAGGCTTTGAAAGGCCCTAGAGTATAATTAACCACATTTTGGACATCTTCACATTTTGAGGATAAATGAAATCTTGATATAAGAGGCATTTATTTCCAAGTTCCTTATTTTACACTGAGCTGTAAGGCCGTATACACACTTCTGTGAATCACAGATGCGATTTCCATAGGTTTATTAAGATGTTCATAGACATGCACTATTTTGGTCAATTTTGTGGACTAAACACGCCCATTGAAGTCTAGGGGTTTGTAGGAATTAGGAACAGCACACTGATGCCATCTGTATTCGGTTTTTTGTTTGTTTTTTAATAGATCCAATGAATTGAAAAGTTTTTTCACAAATAAACTTCTAGAAGTAGAGCCTTAGCAGTGCACCCACCCTCATTCACTGCACAACATAGGATACATTCACATGGGACATGAGCTGAACATAAAATACCTGCAGAGTATCCATCACGTGTGAATATACCATTAGGGGGCAGAGGGAAGAGTATATGAGCAATGTTCTATATGTAAAAATCATTAGGGAAAAATAGCATCAATGCTTGGTCACGACGTGGAATGGTAGAACTAGCAGGGGAATGGACAGGGCCAGAGCGATGCCACCATACCAGGCAGACTCACATTTTGCAGGGTCAATTTCAATACCAGAAGAGACTGCAGATCTTGAGCACCAATTTTAGTCACAGCAATAGTGCACTGGTGAGTGCAAATGGGGAGGCCTCGTAAAATATCAATTTGATTGCTATTCAGGGCAAAACTAGGTCTCTGTCTGTTATTATACAGTCATGGCCATAAGTTTTCACACCAATAAAACTTTTCCAGAAAATGTATTTCTCCCATAAAATTACTGCAATTATACGTTTTGTTATACAAATGTTTATTTCCTTTAAGTGTGTATTACAACACCACAAAAAAAAACTGAGAGAAAAAAGCAAATTCAACAATATCACACAAAACTCCAAAAATGGGCTGGACAAAATTGTTTTGCCCCTTTTCAAAATTGTGGGTAAATAACTTTGTTTCAAGCATGTGATGCTCGTTCAAACTCACCAGTGGCAAATAACAGGTGTGGGCAATATAAAAATCATACATGAAACCAGATAAAATGGAGAGAAGTTGACTCAAATCTTTGCATTGCGTGTCTGTGTGCTCCACACTAAGCATGGAGAACAGAAAGAGGAGAAGAGAACTGTGTGAGGATTTAGATAACCAAAACTGTAGAAAAATATCAACAATCTCAAGGTTACAAGTCCATCTCCAGAGATCTTGCTGTTCCCTTGTCCACGGTGCGCAACATAAATCAAGAAGTGTACAATCTATGGCATTGAAACTAATCTCCCTAGATGTGGACGGAAGAGAAAAATTGATGAAAGGTTGCAACACAGGATAGTTCGGATGGTGGATAAGCAGCCCAAATCAAGTCCCAAAGAAATTCAGGCTGTCCTGCAGGCTTGGGGAGCATCAGTGTCAGTGTGTCCACATTTGACTGAAATTAAACGCTATGACAGGATACCCAGGAGGACCCCACTGCTGACACAGACATAAAAAAGCTAGACTGCAGTTTGCCATAATTCAGGATTGTCCCCTGAGGAAGCCTGTTTAGCAGGCGTTACGCGTGGGGTGATGGCGGTGGAGCTATCATTTGTTAGTCTTTTCAATAGTGACTTATATTATGATTTATATTGTCTTTGTTGTATGACCTGTTCTTATATATTTTCACGTTATATTTATATATATTTATTACAAATCACGTGGTTACTTGTATCAGTATTATTTATTCATTGTTTTTCTTTTCTTATATTTCACAGATGGCAATTGTTTGTATAGATTGTAGGGCTATATTGGCAGGGTCAACTTCATAGATTACATATTTCACACACAATGTGCACATACAGATTTAAATAGACCTCACCAATTACTATAAAGTTTTTCAGCCATTTTCTAGATTCCACTGACTGGAGTTCTTTTAATTGATAACTTATTTACTGTCCAGTAAAGATTTGTTACATTTTTGATACATACAGTGCCTTGCTAAAGTATTCGGCCCCCTTGAACTTTTCAACCTTTTAATTTTTTGGTGAAGAATCAACAACAAGTGGGACACAATCGTGAAGTGAAACGAAATTTTTTGGATATTTTAAACTTTTGTAAAAAAAATAAAAAACTGAAAAGTGGGGCGTGCCAAATTATTTGGCCTCCTTAAGTTAATACTCTGTAGCACCACCATTTGCTGCGATTACAGCTGCAAGTCGCTTGGGGTATGTCTCTATCAGTTTTGTACATCAAGAGACTGAAATTCTTGCCCATTCTTCCTTGGAAAACAGCTCAAGCTCAGTGAGGTTGGATGGAGAGCGTTTGTGAACAGCAGTTTTCAGCTCTTTCCACAGATTCTTGATTGGATTCAGGTCTGGACTTTGACTTGGCCATTCTAACACCTGGATACGTTTATTTGTGAACCATTCCATTGTAGATTTTGCTTTATGTTTGGGATCATTGTCTTGTTGGAAGATAAATCTCCGTCCCAGTCTCAGGTCTTTTGCAGACTCCAACAGGTTTTCTTCCAGAATGGTCCTGTATTTGGCTCCATCCATCTTCCCATCAATTTTAACCATCTTCCCTGTCCCTGCGGAAGAAAAGCAGGCCCAAACCATGATGCTGCCACCACCATGTTTGACAGTGGGGATGGTGTGTTCAGGCTGATGAGCTGTGTTGCTTTTACGCCAAACATATCATTTTGCATTGTGGCCAAAAAATTCGATTTTGATTTCATCTGACCAGAGCACCTTCTTCCACATGTTTGGTGTGTCTCCCAGGTGGCTTGTGGCAAACTTTAAACGAGACTTTCTATGGATATCTTTGAGAAATGGCTTTCTTCTTGCCACTCTTCCATAAAGGCCAGATTTGTGCAGTGTACGACTGATTGTTGTCCTATGGACAGACTCTCCCACCTTGTTAGGTAGTTGGTCCAGACGGGCAGGGGTTAATTCCTGTCTGTCTGTACTTTCTGCCTTGGGGAGGGGTTTTTCCCGGTGCCTCTGCCCCACCCTCTGTGGTGCTATATAAACTGGGGCTTCACTCTTTCTCACTGCTGGTTATACTTGTGTGTCCAGCCATACCTGTGCTGTGGGATCTTGTACTCAGGTTTTGTATGCTATTCACAGTGTATGTTGATTCTTGGATTAAGCTGTCTGGGGGTCAGTGCAGGGGACTGCTGGTTTATTGTGGGTTTAATTTCAGGGTCAGCTCACAGGGATTCTAGTAAGGTTCCTGTGAGGTGTCTTCTTTTAAGAGGAAAACTCTGGCGTCAGGCAGGATCAGTCAGGGCGGATCGCAGGGCGATTTCTATTGTTATTTTCTCCTGCCTACTCTGTTTTACTTTCTCAGTTATTTTGTCTGCCCTTTGTTTGTTTCGTGTTTCTTCAATAAACCAGTTTATGATGCATGTTTGTTTATTTTTCATTTGGTTCGGGGACAAACATAACACAACTCAGCTGTAGATCTCTGCAGTTCATCCAGAGGGATCATGGGCCTCTTGGCTGCATCTCTGATCAGTCTTCTCCTTGTTTGAGATGAAAGTTTAGAGGGAAGGCCAGGTCTTGGTAGATTTGCAGTGGTCTGATACTCCTTCCATTTCAATATGATCGCTTGCACAGTGCTCCTTGGGATGTTTAAAGTTTGGGAAATCTTTTTGTATCCAAATCCGGCTTTAAACTTCACCACAACAGTATCACGGACCTGCCTGGTGTGTTCCTTGGTCTTCATGATGCTCTCTGCGCTTTAAACAGAACCCTGAGACTATCACAGAGCAGTTGCATTTATACGGAGACTTGATTACACACAGGTGGATTATATTTATCATCATAAGTCATTTAGGACAACATTGGATCATTCAGAGATCCTCACTGAACTTCTGGAGTGAGTTTGCTGCACTGAAAGTAAAGGGGCCGAATAATATTGCACTTCCCACTTTTCAGTTTTTTATTTTTTACAAAAGTTTAAAATAACCAATAAATTTCGTTCCACTTCACAATTGTGTCCCACTTGTTGTTGATTCTTCACCAAAAAAATTAAAATTTTATATCTTTATGTTTGAAGCCTGAAATGTGGCAAAAGGTTGAAAAGTTCAAGGGGGCTGAATACTTTCGCAAGGCACTGTAACTGGGTTGAGCGCCTTCTTTTTAGCTATGTGCTTTTTTCTTTCTTTGTTCACTAGATTCACAATACCGTCTTAGGCCGGGGCCCCACGTAGTGTAAACCCTGCGATTTTGCCGCGGAAGAAACGCCGCAGCAAAAGCCGCTGTGTTTTACAGTACCTGAAAAGTGGATGGGATTCTAGCTAATCCCATCCACACATTGGAGAAAAATATCCTGACATGCTGCATTTTCAAAAAGCATTGTTTTTTTTTAAATTGCAGCATGTAATTATACCTACGGAAACGCTGGCGTTTTCCATATAGGTATAATTGAAGCAGAAAATGCGCAGAGGAAAACTCTGCGGACTTTCTGTGAAAAGCGCTGCAGGAAAAACCGCAATGCACTTTTACAATGAATGGACTATAAAATGGTCAAAATGACTGATATAAATAGAAAACTTTGCAGCTGCATCAGTCAGAAATGACTACAGTGTTAAGAAAACAGATGGAAAGTCCTTTCTGCCTGCTTTCATGTTTTTTCAGTCAGAGGAAAGAGCGCAGCATGTTGAGCTTTTTTTGACTAGTAAAAACTGTAGGTATATGTTTGCTTTCTTAACACCTTAAGACCCTGTTCAAACTGCAAAATCTGCCCACTGATTAGGCTCATTCATATGAGCCTAACTAATGGTAGAAAGCCATGGCAGATTGCCAATCCGGAGCATCAGCATTCCAGTGTAGGGAGCTGGGTGTTGGAAAATGTCCGCCTCAAATTCCTCTTCATTTTCCAACATTTGATCAGGGCCTTAGAGTACGTTCACATGGCGGAAATGCCCTAGGAATCTGAGGCAGACTTACCCCTCAGATTCTTCTTCCATTTCCACCCCTCTGGCTCTCATCAGCTGATTAGGTTCAGATGAATGGGCTGAAGTGACTAGTTACGCAGAATCTGCGGGAAGATCAAGCCGGGCGCCTATTTTTTCAGCGTCTTGCTTCAATTTCTACCTCCCATTGATACAAAGAAAGACAGAAACAGTGCGGAATTTGGCAGATTATTAGGCAGAATCTCAAAATCAGTGCTAAATTCTACTGTGTGAACATACGCTAAAAATTCTATCCCATGAACATAACTATTTTTAAATTTGTAGATAATTAAAAGTTAAACATTTTTGCTAATATAAGTAATTAAACATTTTGCAGAGTTTTAAAGATTTTCTCTAAATATCTTGTGTTTTCAAGCTGTTGTCTTGATCAGTTGCCAGTGGATACGACCATCAATGCAGGACCTTTCTAAAGTCATAAAATCAGCCATGATTTCCTTATTGTGGCCGGGATATCTTCTGATACATGTAGTGTCCCTGCCTGATAACCCAGCTACAATAAGAAAATCATGGCTGGGTTCCTGACAAGTCTCAGACCATAGAAAGTTTGTGCATTTGTGGTCGTATCCATTGGCAACCGATCAAAACATCAGACTGTCACCACTAAAATAGTTAGAGAAAATCTTTAAAACTCTGCAGAATTTTTAACTACTTATATTTGCAAAAATGCTTAACTTTTACTTATCTACAAATATAAATATGATTATGTTCATGGGAATACCCCTTTAAGGCTAAGGCCCCCACTTTGAGGAAACACCACTTTTTGTTGCAGATTTTGTTCTGTTTTTTTTTTTTTTTTTTTTTGAGCCAAAGTCAGGAGTGGATTTAACAGAAGGGAAACGTCTAAGCGCTCCCTGTATATTTTCCATTCCTTTTCCATTCACTCCTAATGTCATGTATGGATTTTTTTTTTTTTTTTTTTTTTTGGGGGGGGGGCATTTTACATCCACCTCAAAGAGCAGAAAGTCTAGGTGCTCCGTTCACACTAACTATGATAGAATGCAGCAAACCGCTATGCATTGTCTCCCAGTCCCTACATGTGATGATAGACAGTATAATAATGCCCGTACAATGTGCCCCTGCATGTCTACGAAACGCAGGTCCGTTGTGGTGCAGACAGAGCCAGTAAACTGTAGCTGGATTAGAGGGCAGTAAATGGTTACTATTATAGGTAATACTGTCTGTGCAAGCCTTTCGTAAATGCATGTGCAATGCATGATGGGAAGTCAGGGACAGGAAGTCCAAGCACTTTTCTGATGCCAGACTTCTTGCTTTCCAGATAGGAATGGAGAGGACAACTAGAAGTAGTGCAACAAGATGGAGGCTCCATGACGGGAAAAAGAAATGGATTGAGATTTAAAAAAAAAAAAAAGGGTCTATGAATGCAACTAGTAGCATGTAGGAAACAAGCCATGCATATTTTCAGGTTTGAGCAAACATGACAGATGGGCTTTAAATATAACGCTAGATTCACACTAGAGTTCATGTTTCCATCCTTCGGGTCCGAATGGGACCCGGAAAATGGAAACCCTATCCGCTTAAAAAAGCAGTTATACGCGGAAACCCACAGACCCCATAGACTATAATGGGGTCCGCCAGGTTTCCGCCCGGTTTCTGCTGAAAATGGTTTTCGCCTATTTTAAGTGGAAGGGGGTGGAGTTTCTTACTGAGACTCAAACACTAGTGTGGACCTAGCGTAACAAGCAGTAGTGCTCTTAAGTGGGATTTACTATCTTTCAAAAAATCAAATCTTTAGGCCCTGACTACACTGAGATTTTGGCTGCAACTCCTGTTGCACAACCAAAGATCACCGTGTTGCCCTGCAACCCCTTTACTACTGTAAGTAAATGGAGTTTCATTGCGATCCAGAGGATGCTGTGACTGCAACTTCTAGTCACAGAACAGTTGAGCACTGGTGGATTTATCTGCATGTAGAACCTGCGGCCACAGCAAACTTGGGGTCAAAAGCAAATCCATTAACTCACATTAAGAAATGGGTCAAACGGGTATCCCCATCTCAAGGATCCTATCTATACTGCTAGCTTACGTAAATTCAAGGCTTTTACTGAATACATTGCTTTAGCAATGCTGCTTGCCTGTTATGTGAAATTATTCCTCCCATTGTTTACACATCGTTTCCTTGGTCCCTGTCCTGTACCTGATAACACAGGTCGGAGGATGAGTCACTGCTCTCTGGGGGGGGGGCTGAGTTCTCTCCCTGCTCTGTGGTCAGGACGATCAGTTCAACTAATTGCAGTTTGCTGATAAAAGCTCGGACAGTGTGGGTTATCTCTCTATGTAAACACAAAGATAGCAAAGTTTACTGCAAGAATGTTTTTTTTTTTCTTGAATGGTCTTTACTGTTTACGGAAGCTAATTCCATTGCTTTAATTTCACATTAATTTGACTGACATATATCAGTGCTGTATGTGGAATATATTCACCCATAACCTCAAGATGCAGTAAATTATTATTTCCATATTGCAAAGGGTATGTTCACACTATCCCCATTACAGTCCATTGCCGCCATCCATCATAAGATGATGGCAACGGACATTAATGGTAGTAGAGTAACAGACACAGAGTCCCCTCTGCCCGTGTCTGTTCGTATTGACTATAATGTGAACAACATGGCGGGCACAACTTCCAACATGACGGGTGCCATCTTCTGTCGTGTTTGTTTAGTTTTGAAATGGAAGTAAAGTAAAAAACATGAAGGAAGAAAGCTTCTATCATGTTTCCTATATGAAGGTGAATGCAGATGGACATGCGACGGAGGGGGTTCCCTCTGCATCTGTCTTTTAATTTCCATTGCTCTCATCCTGTGACAGTAACAGTAGCGTGAACCCACCTTTAATGTACAAAGCAGTCGATTGTTATAAAGTGCACAACAAAATGTTTCACTGATACAAAGAAACAAGTCCCCTTGTGCACACAGCAAGACAAACAACCTCTTAAACTGAACACACACAACACAAGAGATGCCATGTGGCTCTGAAGACACAGCAATCCATTACCAAGGCTGATTTTTAATTCTGGTCCACTTTGCTTCCTTCTCTCTAGTAGATTATCTGCTTGGGTCATAATAGAGGTGTCCCTGCATATTGAGTTCAGAAAGATGCTGGCCGCCTTTGATGTCAGGCGCTTCAAAGTAAGTGAGGTTGGAAAGCAAATTCTAGCATCACAGAGCTGGATGTCAATTAGGATGTTTATTTGGGAGGAGGGTTCAGGAGAGCAGCTTTGAAATACAAAGTTTTCTTTTATAAGTTGATATTCCCACCCTAAAAAGATTCCTTTTTTTTCCCAATGCACTATGTTTGATGGTAAATGTAGACCGTCTCTTGATGTTCTTGTATCCAGTCTATTGTGCTAAGCAATAAATATAGCTGCAATGCATTTCACACTTTCATATGGTTTAAAATAGACACAACACAGAGATAACAGGAAATGCATGAATTGTCTATGTGCAGGTGATGTATAGGACTATATTAAGAACTACTGTACTAATGCCTATAAAATAAAAAATGAAAATATGCGCCCACGTAATAATACATTTACAACATAGAGAAAACATCAACGCCAAACAAATTATTTGCCACCACAACTTCTTATCTGCCCAGCCTTATTCATTCATCTCTAATGCTTAAAGCCAAGAGTACAGATACATGTACACACGTGGACAAAATTGTTGGTACCCCTCGATTAATGAAAGAAAAACCCACAATGGTCACAGAAATAACTTGAATCTGACAAAAGTAAGAATATATAAAAATTCGATGAAAATGAACAAATGAAAGTCAGACATTGCTTTTCAACCATGCTTCAACAGAATTTTTTAAAAAAGAAAACTCATGAAACAGGCCTGGACAGAAATGATGGTACCCTTAACTTAATATTTTGTTGCACAACCTTTTGAGGTAATCACTGCAATCAAACGATTCCTGTAACTGTCAATGAGACTTCTGCACCTCTCCACAGGTATTTTGGCCACTCCTCATGAGCAAACTGCTCCAGTTGTCTCGGTTTTGAAGGGTGCCTTTTCCAGACGGCATGTTTCAGCTCCTTCCAAAGATGCTCAATAGGATTTAGGTCAGGGCTCATAGAAGGCCACTTCAGAATAGTCCAATGTTTTCCTCTTAGCCATTCTTGGGTGTTTTTAGCTGTGTGTTTTGGGTCATTATCCTGTTGCAAGACCCATGACCTGCGACTGAGACCAAGCTTTCTGACACTGGGCAGCACATTTCTCTCTAGAATCCCTTGATAGTCTTGAGATTTCATTGTACCCTGCATAGATTCAAGACACCCTGTGCCAGATGCAGCAAAGCAGCCCCAGAACATAACAGAACCTCCTCCATGTGTCACAGTAGACACAGTGTTCTTTTCAAGATATGCTTCATTTTTCCATCTGTGAACAAAGAGCTGATGTGCCTTGCCAACAATTTCAATTTTTGTCTCATCTGTCCATAAGACATTCTCCCAGAAGCTTTGTGCTTGTCAACATGTAGTTTGGCAAATTCCAGTCTGTCAGATTCAAGTTATTTCTGTGACCATTGTGGGTTTTTCTTTCATTAAACGAGGGGTACCAACAATTTTGTGACGTGTGTACATGTGCAATCTTACTGCTAACCAAACAATGGCTAATATCCATGAGTGTTATGTGGTCTAACCTGCAAAAACCTTATGGATGTTAACAGTCTTATCAAAATCATGATGATTTGCAGAAGTCCCATACCGCTCCCATACCACACATTGCCGAAAAAAAATCTGCAGCGGAAATGCAGCGATTTCATAAATTGAAGCATGTCAATCATACGCTGGCATTTTCTGTATAGTTATAATAGAAGCAGAAAGTCTGCAGACTTTCTGTGAAAAGCGCTGTGGAAAAATGCGTTTCAACGGTGCGTTTTTTGTGCAGCACTTTTTGTTGCGGCTCGCTACATGGGGCCTTAGCCATGTGTGGATGATTGGCCATAGATCAGCTAAAGGCTGGGGCAGTGTTTTTGTATGCTGTGACAATGGGGTGGAAAAAAAAAGGTGTTTTACAGTACCAGCAAAGTAAATTAGATTTCTTTTCATCTTATCCACATATCTTGTATAAAAAACTCAAGGGAAATTGGAAAATCAGCTCCAATCAATGGATACAATCAATACAAAAGAGGATCAAAGTTAAAACATAACTTTTAATGGTATAAAATAAAAATAAATTTAATTTGAGATAATCGAGATAAAATGAAAATTAATATAAAAATCAAGGAGACAGGGAGAGCAGATAAAACAGGGATCCCAATAATCTGCAGACGCAGTAAATCCCATGCCAAAAATAATATGCCAGACTACAATGATAATCTATCTACCAGCTATTCTCCCTACTCACAATGATAGTGAGAGTTAATCCAGGTCACTGGTGCACAATTTGCTGCTGGTGTGCTGCACAAAAACATAAGAGGAGACGCAGGCACTGAGGTTACTGGCCTGAGGAGACGCAGGCACTGAGGTTACTGGCCTAATGCCACGCCAACAGTGCCAAAAATCTCCAGGCAGCCCAGACAAGTGCATAGGGAGAGATTAACACTCCTAAACTGTTACAAATAGCGACCCTACGCGTTTCATTAAAGCCATAAATTCATCAGGGGTCATAATGCGGCGAATGGCACTAACAATGTTGCCAAGAATAATCCCAAACAAACAAAATGCTACGTGATGGTATAGCGTGACCGCTTCCGCTGTTACCTTTGTACACTGTATAGAAAAGCATGGCAGCCTACACTGTTATATGCAAAAGGAAAGGAAATTTAAGATCTACCATCCAGGGGAGCCTTCTGGTGACCAAAGTATCTATATGGCTATACAAGGCATAAATTGTGGCCGGTCACAGGAGGTACAAGTCAGGAAATGCACTTCAGAGTGAACAGAGCCTAAGAAACATATTGTAAGGTAAAATGATCCATGTGTTCATTCTATAATAAACAGCCAGCACAGTGAATGAGTATATATTTCTCTAGATGAGATCTGCCATTCACTGCTCTGATTGAGGGCTATACAAGTGTTCTGCTCACACACTTTGCCATCTGGGAGCCTCTCATCTTCAATGAATCATCATCAACTAAGCTACAGTACTCTTTAGAGAGCTCCAAGGTTAAACTAACCAGGTTCCATACACTTAGCTTCTTCACCCCATACTTGCAGTTAATGATAATTGAGATATATTAAGTTAAGTAATAGAGATTCCTGTTAGGTCCATATTTTGGTAAGAAATTCAGTATAAGACTTTGCATACAATAATGAAGGTCCCGCAAGTTTCCTTTCTGTACAATGGTAGGCAGATAAACAAACTAACATTATATTAGTTGAATTTGCTTAAAGGGTACCGAGTTTTCATGAAAAGCTGAAATTTGCTGGGAAGTCTGTTATCTGGCTGTATGAGCCTTCATATATAGTGTCCTATCAGTTTTTCTGCTGCTAATATTCGCATTACAGCTGCAGCACATTTTACATTTCTCTCTCAGGCTGGGGGCATGTACAATAAGGAGCAGTCTGCCCTCTCCCCTAACAATTACAACCATTACTGGTGTTACATAAAATTCTGCCAAGATTAAGTGTAAAATAGCAAACAAGTAGCCAAATAAACATAACAGGGGAGATCCAGGTACACTGGACTGCAAATACAGGGCAGATCCCTCACACACAAAAAAAAAAAAATCTATGATCACAACCAGGAAAGCTGCTTGCTATCTATTACTAACAACCCACTAGCAATAACACAAACCATTAGAGGTAGATACAAGTGCATAAGTAGACTTTTCTTATATTATAAAATGCAGATGGAAGATGCTAGAATGGATCGAGCAAAAACAGGTGCTGTCTGATATGCTGTGGATCCAGTAGGTGGTGCTGCCTCCTGTGACTGATAGTATGAGGCACCACTTCCTTTAAGTGGGTTAGAGTTCCATACAGGGGAGGCACAGTTAGCCTCTATTTCAACAATTCAACACCTGAAAATGCCAAGGCTCTGTGTGTGTTAGCTGTGATGGGCTGGCAGACAGAGCCTACCAGACCGCACAGCTAACACTCCCACAGTCGAGTCAGCGCCAACTACTGGATCCACGACACACAGGATTTAAACCACTCCATTCTAGTCTCAACCATTTGTAGACTTGTGAGGAAAATCAGCCCCTCCCATCTCCATTCACTGTGTGAAGAAAGAATAGACCCTTCCCACTCACTGTGAAGCCGTCTTTCTTTTCTAATGTTATCTTTGTACGGACCTTCCCTAGTGAAAGGAAGTGAACAGCAAATCACCTAGAGGGGGACATCTAGAACCATTTGTTGAACATGTTGTCTGATCTGACCGGCAGCATATTATACAACAGGAGAGGCAGACTGATATATAGTTTTATAGAAAAAGATTCAGTGTAACTTGAACCTTAATGCTTGAAATCCCTGCTTTTGCTAAGCATGGATGTAAGTCACTGGACTTCTAAGCACAGAAAGAACAGGGTTTTTAATTGATAAGTTGTCAGTTATACTATACTTTTCCCACAAAACTTTAGCTCCTCCTGCTCTATAACAGGCTGCCAGTAAACTGAATAGCATTCTCTCTTTACAATTGAGCTGCATATCAGGGCACACCAGTGCTTTATAAAGGGATAAAATAATACTTGTTTTTTGAAAGGTATGACTTTCAGATCTACGAAATAGTATCTTTGTAGATTTCAGAGTAGCATCGACAGTTGTCAAAATATCCAACATATGACAATAAAATGTGTATTATGTTGGTACTGCTTCACAACCACAAAGGTACAGGTGCACAATGCTTTCCCTATGGCTGCCAGATTCAATGTTGTACTACAATCTTCCTGTATCCCATAGGGCAGCGGTTATCAAAATATTTTATCATAAGGCAGTCTGAAAAACTACATTAGGCTTAGTGTCTAGGGGGCTTACATAGACAATGGACAGGAACTTCCAAGGAACGAAGGTTCCTGATTATTGCCCATTGGATGGCTACATTTACATGCAGCAATGGTCGTTACAATGGTCATTATGATGAAGAAAATATTTATCCCCATACAATTCGTTGGAAGCACAGCTTTACCCTGTTTACACAGGCCAATAAGCAACTGCTTCTAGGAATGATCGTTCTCAATAACTGGCCTGTGTAAAAGGGCACTATCTTTACTATCTCAAGAAAGAGAAATGAATCATGGGCCGGATTCTCTACCTTTAAGGTGATGGTCATCTGTTGTTATGTGCTGGCATACTGTATTCTGCCCTTGTTCTCTTAAAATAAAGAAAAATATATACAATGCCACAACAATATCTTTACCACTCCAAGAAGTAGCAATATAAATAGTACCCAAATTCTCAGTGCCAAATTGTGCTTTAGTGATACCTACAAGTTGGTGATTTTTAGTGTTTTATTGCTTTACTAAAGAGCATCTTTCAGGTCCCTAATAATCTCTGGGAATCTCTGTAATACAATTTAAGTGTTCAACTACGCCTATGCAAGAGGCATCGAGAAAATGGTTCCCTGTGAATATGACACTGCTCCTAGAAATCACAAGCATTGGGAAGGGACACTGCTAGGAATCGGCACTAACAGTAATGTGGATTGTGTAACAATAGCCACAGGAATGCTTGCCACATAATGGAGCAAACTAGTCTCTGTAAAGCCCACCCTGTGAAGAAGTACGTTTGTGGCACAATTGCTAAGACAACCATACAACATCTGACGAGAAACCATGTGGGGGAGTGAACCTAGGTGGTGGTGAGGGTGGACCCAAAATCAGGGTTAAAAAGGAACTTGACCACATAGCAAGATCTCCATAGCAAGGTCTCACAGCAAGCGTGCGTTGTTCATGTCCTGCAGGAAGAAGGTAGACTGCGTACCAGTTGGCAACAGACAGGTGGTCTGTCCATAAAGGACTGGCATCCAGAAGAGATTTTATTTAACTCCGTGAAAACCAGAGTGCTGAGAAGGAACCTAAGTCAGGTTATCTTGCCCTTAGCAGTTGAGGAAATAAGGTATTGCCCTGTGCATGAGCTAGGCTGTTTTTTTTTTTCTTTTCACTCCAGCAATCATTTTAGAGCTGTATAAAACCATCTCTTTTGGATCATCATAAGCGTCAATGCTATTTATTTGGCACTCGGCAGCACAAACACCCCTGAAAAGTCCAGGATACTGCTAGCTTTGATGCAAATTAGCCTCAAGCTGTCACACCATACTAAAGACACTTCTGCTATTTGATGAAACTAGTGAATGGTGCGACAGTGACATTTTAAGTGCAGTTCATTTAGTGGACATGGGGGGGGGATTTATTATTCCCCTACACCAGTTATCTGGCGTGAAAAAAGTGGGGGTATGCGACTATATATACGTCACTTGTGACAAAACTTGTTGCAAGTGGCATTTTTACACAGCTCTCCTCTGGATCAAAATGATAGATTTATAAGTTGAACTAGACTTGTATTTTTATCCAACTTTATCAACTATGTTATTATGTTAAGACCGCCATGGAAAATGCCCCATTATACATAAAGCTTCTGTCCCTTCTAACACAAAACAAGGGGGCAGATAAACTAATACAGTCTAACTTCTAGACCAGGGGTTGGCAACCCCCGGCACGCGTGCCACTCTTGGCACGCGAGGCTTATTTCCCTGGCACGGCAGCGGAGTCATCACCCAGCAGTTTCAATCGGACCAAACACGGCCGAAACAAAACTATTAGTATACTGTGGGGTCTCTTCAGACCCCCGAGTATAATAAGCGGAGGCTCAGGAGAAGTGATGAAACATAAAAAACAATGATACTCACCTTGTTCCCTGCGCTCCGTGGAGGCTCTGTACACTGCAGGCGCTTCAGACAGCTGACAGGGCCTCAGAGGTCACGTCCGGCATCATTACGAATAATGATGCAACGTGACCCCAGAGACCCAATCAGTGTTCGCTGACTACAGGCAGAAGCTCCCAAAGAGAACAGAGAGCAGTGGAGCGCAAGGAACAAGGTGAGTGACATTGTTTTCTATGTTTGTCACCTCTCTTGGCCCTGCACTTATTATACTCTGGGGTCTGAAGAGACCCCACGGTATAATAATAGCAAGTGAGTGGGGACAATTGTAATATTATAAAAGTTGGAATATTATACTGTGTGCAGGGACCACTATGGGACATAATACCGTGTGCAGGGGCCACTAAGGGACATATACCGTGTGCAGGGGCCGCTATGGGACATAATATCATGTGCAAGGATCTCTATGGGACATAATACCGTGTGCAGGGACCACTAAAGGACATATCGTGTGCAGGGGCCACTATGGAATATAATACCGTGTGCAGGGACCGCTATGGGACATAACATCATGAGCAGGGACCTCTATGGGACATAATACTGTGTGCAGGGACCACTAAAGGACATATCGTGTGCAGGGACCACTATGGAATATAATACCGTGTGCAGGGACCGCTATGGGACATAATACCGTGTGCAAGAACAATATAGCACATAATACCGTGTGTTGGGACCGCTATGGGACATATACCGTGTGCAGGGGCCACTATGGGATATAATACCGTGTGCAGGGACCTCTATGGGACATAATACCGTGTGCAGGGACCGCTAAAGGACATATCGTGTGCAGGGGCCACTATGGAATATAATACCGTGTGCAGGGACCGCTATGGGACATAATACCGTGTGCAAGAACAATATAGCACATAATACCGTGTGTTGGGACCGCTATGGGACATATACCGTGTGCAGGGGCCACTATGGGATATAATACCGTGTGCAGGGACTGCTATAGGACATAGAACCATGTGCAAGGGCCAATATAGCACATAATACCTTGTACAGGGGCCACTATGGGACATAATACCATGTGCAGGGACTGCTATGGGACATTATTCTGTATAACGATGTGTTTTCTGTATTAGGGATGTGTTTTTGCACAGAAAACACAGGCATTTTTTTGTGCAAAAATGCACCATGTGAATGTAGTTTTACATTGAAGTAAAAGTTCCAGTGGCCTAAGACTATATCTGCATCCAGATTCATAGTGTGTCACGACCCTGAGGGTGCTGCCATATGGTGCTCCTGGACAAATTTACCACTAATTGGGGGCTGCACATGGAATTTTATTACTTCTAATCGGAAAGTACAGGAGCGTCCCAGGAAGTAGCAATAAACGCATGTGTCCTGAACCATCTGGTGACAGCACTTCTGTGTTATGGTTTGTGGTATATGACTTTAGTTTAGGGATCGTCAGACTTACAATTATTGACCGACACGCCGAGTACCTCATCTTTGATTTTTAAATTAAAATCAGCACGCCGAACAAAAAAGGTTGCCTACCCCTGTTCTAGACTAATACCTAGCACCTAATGCTGTTTGAAAATCTGGCACACTTTTTGACTATCTAGTCTAACTTTACACCACTGATTAGTTGGTTTTCGCTTCTGACAAAATTTTGGTTCAAAATTTTGTTCCAATATCCTGAATTATGGCACATTGGCCAGAATTTTGGCACATTATCTATTGCACAGGTTTGCATATTAAGCTCTGGCCCCTTTTTTTCAAGCCATGCTCATCTGCCAGATGAGAGGCAGGAACTGTTAGAATGTGTCTAAGGTCGGGGCCCCTCATGGCGTAAGTGCCGGGGTTTGCCCATGGTGTAAACGCCGCGGAAGAAACCGTTGCATTTTACAGTCACTGTGTAGTGGATGGGATTCTAGTGACTCCCATCCCCATAGTGTGGGAAAATACATGCTTTGGACACAATGTGATATCCAAAACCGTTGTGGTTTTGAAAATCGCAGCATGTCAATTATACCTACGGAATCGCTGGCGATTTCCCTATAGGTATAATTGAAGCAGATAATCCACAGAGGAAACTTATACAGACTTTCTGGAAAAAGTGCTGCGGGAAAAAACGCGATGCGGGAAGCTACGTGGGGCTTTAGCCTAAAACACTTAGAAAATATGGTGTATATACCCCAGTTTTTTGTGCAAATTACTACAGAATTCTGTTGTATTTTTCTTAGTTTATCTGCCCCAAATGATTGGATGCATGCATTAGGGCAACATATCAACAGCAAATGGATTCAAAAACTAAACACAGTTCCAAAACCCCCCAAAACAAGCATTTATTTAGCATATAATAGCAGCATCAAAACTTAGTGGTATCCACCCATAAAGAAATATTTGCTTTACAAAGACACTGTTAAAAGCAGTTTTCAGGTTCTAAAAGTAACCACATTCATAGTATCTACAATAATATACAGAACATTGAAAGGTCTAGTGGTCCAAAGTGACTTGTATAAAACATCAGGGCATCCTTGGCTTTCAAGTGATGTATGTCATCCATTAATATGGGGCCTTTGATGTGCAGGTGTGTTTTCAGTGTTTCCTTTTCTAGCCCATTCATTCATTTATTCCTATTATAGCTATAATAAAACCAACTCCACCCAGGGAAATGCTTCTAAAACACAGTAGTGGAAGACAGTTTTCTCTAGTGTACAGGGGAAACCTTGAGCTCTGACAATATACAGTATTAGCTGAAAAAATGTATGATAAACAGTAAAAATATCATTCTAGGAGAGAAAATGCAATGTACAATACAGTATATTTATGGCAGCTACATATGCAATATTCATCTAAGTAAAGTTGGCTGGTCCTGCCAAAAACAGTAGGTTGGAAAAACCTACGTCTAACATATAAGGGAACATTAAGTAATTAATAGAACAGAACTAAAGACCCGAGTGGCTGGTAATTCACAATGGCCCACAATGAACAAGTACAGGCCATAGGCAGAAGCTCTGCGTAAAATGAGTGTTTGTTCAACCGCTCACCAAATTCCCAACTACCATACACACTTGAATTGGCCCAGTGTGCACGTGCACCTTCATAGTAAGAGTATGATGCCAGCAGCCAGTCTGTACATACAGTCTCCCCAGACATTTTATCTTATGCAGGACTCCTGTTCCCATCACAGCAAAAGTCGACTATATAAAGAGCTTGCCTAAGCTGGGCAAAGACCCCATAGCCCCAGGGTCCTACCGCCCAACTTCTCTTATTAATCAGGACCTAAAGTTAGTTGCCAAGATATTGGCTGATCAATTTTCACATATCTTACCCACAACAAGTGCCCCTTGTCATGTGGGATTTGTGTAGTGAACACAATCCTTCAAAGAGTCCTCACAGTCCTGCATGCATCAGCCACTACTGGCAAATATAGGGGCCCTGATGGTCCAGACACCAAAAAAGCCTTTGTTAATGTGCGCTGACAGGGGCCTCGATTTGATTCTTGAAAAATTCCAATTTAGGCTAAGGCCCCACATGGCATCCCACAGCAAAAAAGCGCTGTGGGAAAAACTGCAGCGCAATGAATCGTGGTTTTTCCCGCAGCACTTTGCACAGAAAGTTCACAGAGGTTTCCACTGCAGTCTTTCTCCTTCCATTATAGCTATAGGGAAACGTCAGCGTTTCGTAGATATAATTGACATGCTGCGATTTCCAAAACCGTGACCGCGTTTACACCACATGGGGCCACGGCCTTAAAGACTGATTTCACACATTTCTTTCAGTTATATAAGCCTCACAATAAGCAGCAATATACACTCCAGGCTACAGATCACTGAGAAAGGGTACTAGAGAAGGGTTCCTGCTTTCTCCATTACTATTCAATCTAGAGCCTTTTTGCCCACAACTTACAACCAACTCCATTGTACACTACGACAAGTGAGCAGCAGTGTAGTAATTGAAGCACTATTTGCTGATTATGTGCTGCTTTTCATGGTAAACCCAACTGGACAGCTACCAAGGGCTCATGGATTAAATAAATTTGGTCAAAATGGTCAGAGTCACATGGGAAACTTTTTCTTTGAATCTCATGGGTCAAGAACATCTGGTCATAATAATCAACTTCACAAGACTCCTGTATCTGATGCAGACTGTCCTACTATTGAAACACAAAGATGTATAAATTCTTAATTTGGCATTTGCACCCTTCCTTTGGCAGGGCAAGACGCCTCGAATTTCTCCGGCTAAACTTACGCAAACTAAGGAACAAGGAGGCCTTAACTTTTCAAATATTCTCAAAGGACCCACTGTGCCACCTAAATGTTTTGACTTTGGGCTACTCATGAGGGCGTTGTCTAATTGATTCCCTAGTTTTCACAAAGATCTGGTCTTTGCTGTGGGCAACCACCAGGTAGCTACCCCTAGGAATAGTCCAGGTGTAGGTGACAGCTGACCGAAAAGCCAGAGAGAGAGCTCAGGCAAAAGCGTGGTCAAGTCCAGTCTGAAGGACGGGGCAGGCAGCAGAGATACAGGTTCATGAGTAACCAAAAGGTCAAACACCAAAGATCAGGAGGACAGATACGGAATCAGTAAGAAAGTCGAGAAACAGGCCAAGATCAGTACACGGGATTACTCCTTCTCTGAAGTGTCAGTTGGTGGCAGTAACTTAACATCATTTCATCTGGACATGTTCTAAAATATAGAAATCTTGGAGAGAGGTGTTACACTTAATATACAAAATATATTCTGAACTGATCCAATTTGCACAACCAAATTAAAACACTACATTTTGGTAGTATTCTGACTTTGCTACACCTTACTGATGAAAACTAGCCTGAGTACTACAATTGAACTTGTGTCACATTCTCAAATGATGTATGTGATGTTTTTGGATTTCAACATTTCAATGTGCACCAGTTGTGGCCACAGTTTCTTATATCTGCACTGTTTAACAGATATGACGTCAATGGCTTCGACAAGAATGTACTTTATTTTTACATCTGTCTCAATAACAAAATAGAATAAAAAAAGTCTTATGTACCCCACAGCAGAACGGATAAAAACACTTGTATTGCAATAAACAAGCTCTTTTATGGGTATGTTGATGGAAAAAAACAACAGTTATGGCCCCTCCAAAGGCAGGAACAAAAAATATTTAAAAAATCTGCTGTGTCATGAAGACCAAAAATGGTTACGACAGTAAATGGTTAAGGCTATTTTAAGGTAAAATTAAGTTTATGACTATAAGTCTGGAATGCACACCATATTGGATCTCTGAGCTATCAGTGCCATATGAAGTTCTACTGCATACACTCTATACTTCTAATTTATTGAAGTTTTTCTATATTGTATACAAGCCTATAGATTAACCCCTGAACATTTCAGTCCTGTTCCGGTAGCTCTAGTGGTCTTATTTTGTCTCCCCCTTCAGAATACATGCAGCAGAGTGACTGCTAACTAGACATAACCATGGCAAAGAAAAATCCAGACACACTTCAAATTGATTTGTAAAACGTTGTATGAGACCCAGCCTCTCTACTTCTATTCACACAAATCTCCATTCTCATCGGACTTGTTTGCATTTCTCAGTCTTTGTCACGGTTCTGATTTCAGAAATAAAATAGAGGGGAAAAAAAGTACAGCCTAATTCATCTTAAAGTGCATAAGGAAAAAATTGGGTCCTAGCAACATGTTTCCTTATCACTGGGTCATTGTCAATCAATTAATGGAGACAGCTGGAGTCTGTGGAATTGGGATTAGGAAAAAAGACAATGCTCTGCCCTGAGCTATTACAATTTAATCACTTTAACTAAACAAATAAGGCAGTCCTGAGCTGCTGACATGTCAAGGGAATTTGGAACAAAAAGAAAACTTCAACAAGCATTGGTCTTTACTCGTTTCCCCCTTTGGCAGGACAAGAGAGGGTTATTACTGTAGCTTTAAGTTCCATCTTTGTGTTTCTTGTCTTTGATTCTCATTCGGACCTTGCCACTTTTTGGCACTAATTTGTCAAGCTAAACAAAGAAAGGATTTGTACCTCCTGTAAGGTCTCAATTAGAACTGGCTTCGTCTGTTTTATGCACCATTCAGTAAGGACACAATGACTATAATTACTGGAATTTGCACTAAATGGCTGAAGAATTTGCAGCAAAGCCCTTCTCTTCCCAACCACTGTTTGCTTCTCTTACAAATAGAAGGGTAAGAATTCAAATCTTACTTCTACTATTTAGAATTGACAGTGGATACCATTTTGGGTTAAATAACAATAGAAGAAGGGATAAAGACTTGAACTCCAGACTCAGGACAGTGTAAATGTTTAGCCCTGTTTTTCATAAGGATTAGGTTTTTAGTTCTGTACCCAGTGGAAAAGTTTTTGGGATGACTAGTTCCCATCTTCTTAGTATTTCCTATACACATTAAAAATATTTAATGATGCACATAGGCAAAAGAAGAGGGGGCACTCACCGAAATATATAGCAAAATTTCCACCTTTAGAAGATGCAGATAGGAACACAAGGAGCATATAGGCAACAGTTTGAAGCTGGCGCTGTGAGCTGTATTTCACAGTGTGTATGAGTCCAACGTCATTAGGTGAGCGAATCGCAGGAGGAACACTCTCATATCGGGAAAATTTGCAAGTTCGTGTAACAAGGCCAGAGGTGGCGCAGTGTTGCGCAAAATGGCCGTCGCCTATACACTCCTTTTGTTCCTCTCTCCATCTGCTGCTGTTTTTATGTCCTTATAGGAGTAAAGGTGGAACTTTAGCTCTTGTATAAAGGTCCTCCCATGTGTTGTTTATAAATGGAAAATGATCGATTTCAGGACTTGTAGCTGCGCCGTTCTGTGCTGTTCTTAGGACAGTTGTGACATAAAGAATATTTATGATGTGGCCGTTTTACATCTAAATTTGAAAATCCATAAAATGTTAAAACAGCAATTGTACTGCTGTCTAAGAGTAGAACAGCATCTTAATTGTTTCGTCACCATAAAAAGTAATGACGTATCGCTAGGATAGACTTTCTAATATAGTGTGGCCAGACTAGAAGGTCCCCACTGACGTTCAGAAAGAAAGGAGGGCTGCTAAATCTTTGTAACTTCTTGTGTGCAGGAAAAAGAACCAATTCAGACTTTACAAACTAGTCATCTAATATGCAAGGGAACCTCCTAACTCTTCTCACATGATGTGGAACATAAGGATTGGGCACTTGGATTTCAACTGCCTAATCCTTTTGTTTTCGGAGAGATAAACTCAGACTCATCTGGTAATGGCTTATCATCTTCTCCCCTCACCCCGTTCAGCATACATGCACTGCTCCATGGGTCAGTCTGAAGAAATGGCTGTTGGCTGACAGCTCTCTAAAAAGTGTATTGCCAGCAGTAGTCCCTTTGCTCCTGTCATCAGCGGGGGACCCCCACTGATCAGAAAGTGCACAGTAAACAGAACCTAACATGAAACGCAGTAATATAGTAAGCTTGAAAGTGTTTTCTTATTTAAAAAATTGTTAAAAAAAAAGGAAAAAAAAATTAGGACTAGATATTTTAAAAGTTGTATAACTTATTTTATATTAACTAGCATGGAGGTGTTTACACAACAGTTGTATCATTTCCTGTTTTATCAGTTTTAATCTCCATAATGAGACATTTCCAACAGAAACCAAATTACTTTTCATGAAAAAAAAAATAAATAAAAAAAATGTTGACATTTTTACATGTGCTGACATCTAGTGGTCAAAATGACTATGTTTCTGCCTGCTTTTCCTTGTAATATATGAAAATTTATTTATTCAGAGGTACTGGTTAGCTGGTCACCTGAAATGTAATACTGTTGTAGTAGGTTCCTTCTTCCATTAAGCAACACTATTGATGGCAGTATCAGTAAATTCCATTTGCATTTACATAAAAAAATATTCCCAGCACAGTCCTTGCAAGAACCTTGTCTAGGGAACAATGATACTCCCTACTGAGTCTTAAAGACAACTGTTGGGATGGTGAGCAACAGTGAGAGATAGAATATCAAAAGTAAAATTCAAAAAATCACATTGTATAAATTTATTATTTGCATTTTGCAGAAATAAATATTTGATCCCTCTGGCAAACAAGACTTAACACTTGGTGGCAAACCCTTGTTGGCAAGCACAGCAGTCAGATGTTTCTTGTAGTTGATGATGAGGTTTGGGCACATGTCAGGAGGAATTTAGTCCACTCCTCTTTTGCAGATCATCTCTAAATCATTAAGATTTTGAGGCTGTCGCTTGGCAACTCTGAGTTTCAGCTCCCGCCATAAGTTTTCTATGGGATTAAGGTCTGGAGACTGGCTAGGCCACTCCATGACCTTAATGTGCTTCTTTTTGACCCACTCCTTTGTTGCCTTGGCTGTATGTTTTGGGTCATTGTCCTGCTGAAAGACTCAGTCATGACCCATTTTTAATGTCTCGGCGGAGGGAAGGAGGCTGTCACTCAGGATTTTATAGTACATGCCTCCATCCATTCTCCCATTGATGCAGTGAAATAGTCCTGTGCCCTTAGCAGAGAAACACCCCCAAAACATAATGTTTCCACCTCCATGCTTGATAGTGGGGACGGTGTTCTTTGGGTCATAGGCAGCATTTCTCTTCCTCTAAACACAGTGAGTTGAGTTAATGCCAAAGAGCTCAATTTTTGTCTCATGTGACCACAGCACCTTCTCCCATTCACTCGCAGAGTCATCTAGGTGTTCATTGGCAAACTTCAGAGGTCCTGCACATGGGCCGTCTTTAGCAGGGGGATCTTGCGGGCACTGCAGGATTTTAATCCATTACAACGTAATGTGTTACCAGTGGTTTTCTTGGAGACTGTGGTCCCAGCTACCTTGTGATTATTAACAAGTTCCCCCCCTCCCCCCGTGTAGTTTTAGGCTGATCTCTCACCTTCCTCATGAACAAGGATACCCCACGAGGTGACATTTTGCATGGAGCCCCAGATCCATGTCGATTGATAGTCATTTTGTATTTCTTCCATTTTCTTACTATTGCACCAACAGTTGTCTCCTTCTCACCCAGCGTCTTACTTATGGTTTTGTAGCCCATTCCAGCCTTGTGCAGGTCTATGATCTTGTCCCTGACATCCTTAGAAAGCTCTTTGGTCTTGCCTATGTTGCCCATGAGTCTGACTGATTAATTGAGTCTGTGGACAGGAGTCTTTTATACAGGTGACAATATAAGAGAGCTGTCTCTTTAATGCAGGTAACGAGTTGATTAGGAGCGTCTAACTGGTCTGTAGGAGCCAGAACTCTTCATGGTTGGTAGGGGATTTTCTGGATTTTATTTTTGATATTCAATCTCACTGTTAAAAATGACCTACCCTTAAAATTATAGACTGTTCATGTTTTTGTCTGTGAGCAAACTTACAAAATCAGCAAGGGATCAAATACTTATTTCCTTCACTGTATTAAAGAAGATTTTGGGATCAGGATATTGATGGCCTGTTGTTAGAATATAGTTTTAGTATGGTGATGATCTGACTCTCAGCATCCCCACCAATTAACTGTCTAAAGTGACCACGTAGTCGGGCAAGCATTATAGGTTCCTATACTTGATCTACCTGCTCATAAAATCATCTACTTAGTAATGGCTGTGCAGGGAACTGCAGCTTCAACCTGACAATATACAGTATATATTGTGCAGGTAGATGGACCGAAGAAAATAATGAAGAGGTGCCAGTACTCGCCCAAGTTCCGTGATTCCTCCAAACCGCTGACTGGCAGGGTTGTTCCCCCACAAATCTGACTTTGATGTTCTATCATAATCGCCTTTACAGTGGGCAAAAAAAGTATTTAGTCAGCCACCAATTGTGCAAGTTCTCCCACTTAAAAAGATGAGAGAGGCCTGTAATTGTCATCATAGGTAGACCTCAACTATGAGAGACAAAATGAGAAAACATATCTAGAAAATCACATTGTCTGATTTTTAAAGAATTTCTTTGCAAATTATGGAGGAAAATAAGTATTTGGTCAATAACAAAAGTTCATCTCAATACTTTGTTATATATCCTTTGTTGGCAATGACAGAAGTCAAACGTTTTCTGTAAGTCTTCACAAGGTTGGCACACACTGTTGCTGGTATGCTGGCCCATTCCTCCATGCAGATCTCCTCTAGAGCAGTGATGTTTTGGGGCTGTCACTGGGCAACACGGACTTTCAACTCCCTCCAAAGGTTTTCTATGGGGTTGAGATATAGAGACTGGCTAGGCCACTCCAGGACCTTGAAATGCTTCTTATGAAGCCACTCCTTCGTTGCCCTGGCAGTGTGCTTGGGATCATTGTCATGCTGAAAGACCCAGCCACGTTTCATCTTCAATGCCCTTGCTGATGGAAGGAGGTTTGCAATCAAAATCTCACGATACATGGCCCCATTTATTCTTTCATGTACACGGATCAGTCGTCCTGGTCCCTTTTCAGAGAAACAGCCCAAAGCATGATGTTGCCACCCCCATGCTTCACAGTAGGTATGGTGTTCTTCGGAAGCAACTCAGCATTCACTCTCCTCCAAACACGACAAGTTGTGTTTCTACCAAATAGTTCTACTTTGGTTTCATCTGACCATATGACTTTCTCCCAATACTCTTCTGGAACATCCAAATGCTCTGTAGCAAACTTCAGACGGGCCTGGATATGTACTGGCTTAAGCATGGGGACACGTCTGGCACTGCAGGATCTGAGTCCCAGGGGGCGTAGTGTGTTACCGACGGTAGCCTTTGTTACGTTAGTCCCAGCTTTCTGCAGGTCATTCACTAGGTCTCCCCGTGTGGTTCTGGGATTTTTGCTCACCGTTCTTGTGATCATTTTGACCCCACGGGGTAAGATCTTGCGTGGAGCCCCTGATTGAGGGAGATTATCAGTAGTCTTGTATGTCTTCCATTTTCTAATTATTGCTCCCACAGTTGATTTCTTCACACCAAGCTGTTTGCCTATTGCAGATTCAGTCTTCCCAGCCTGGTGCAGGTCTACAATTTTGTTTCTGGTGTCCTTCCACAGCTCTAGTGGAGTTTGGAGTGTGACTGTTTGAGGTTGTGGACAGGTGTCTTTTATACTGATAACAATGTCAAACAGGTGCCATTACTACAGTCATGGCCAAAAGTTTTGAGAATGACACAAATATTATATTTTCACATGATCTGCTGCCCTCTGGTTTTTATGTGTGTTTGTCAGATGTTTTTATCACATACAGAAATATAATTGCATTCATATTATGAGTAACAGAAGCTTATATTGACAGTTAGAATGAGTTAATGCAGCAAGTCAATATTTGTAGTGTTGACCCTTCTTCTTCAGGACCTCTGCAATTCTCCCTGGCATGCTCTCAATCAACTTCTGGACCAAATCCTGACTGATAGCAGTCCATTCTTGCAGAATCAATGCTTTAATTTTGTCTGAATTTGTTGGTTTTTGTTTGTCCACCCGTCTCTTGATGATTGACCACAAGTTCTCAATGGGATTAAGATCTGGGGAGTTTCCAGGCCATGGACCCAAAATCTCTATGTTTTGTTCCCTGAGCCATTTAGTTATCACCTTTGCTTTATGGCAAGGTGCTCCATCATGCTGGAAAAGGCATTGTTGAGTGCCAAACTGCTCTTGGACGGTTGGGAGAAGTTGCTCTTGGAGGACATTCTGGTACCATTCTTTATTCATGGCTGTGTTTTTAGGCAAGACTGTGAGAGAGCCGATTCCCTTGGCTGAGAAGCAACCCCACACATGAATGGTTTCAGGATGCTTTACAGTTGGCATGAGACAAGACTGGTGGTAGCGCTCACCTCTTCTTCTCCAAATAAGCTGTTTTCCAGATGTTCCAAACAATCGAAAAGGGGATTCATCAGAGAAAATGACTTTACCCCAGTCCTCAGCAGTCCACTCCCTGTACCTTTTGCAGAATATCAGTCTGTCCCTGATGTTTTTTCTGGAGAGAAGTGGCTTCTTTGCTGCCCTCCTTGAGACCAGGCCTTGCTCCAAGAGTCTCCGCCTCACAGTGCGTGCAGATGCACTCACACCTGCCTGCTGCCATTCCTCAGCAAGCTCTGCACTGCTGGTAGCCCGATCCCGCAGCTGAAACACTTTTAAGAGACGGTCCTGCCGCTTGCTGGTTTTTCTTGGGCGCCCTGGAGCCTTTTTGGCACCAATGGAACCTCTCTCCTTGAAGTTCTTGATGATGCGATAGATTGTTGACTGAGGTGCAATCTTTCTAGCTGCAATACTCTTCCCAGTTAGGCCATTTTTGTGCAGTGCAATGATGACTGCACGTGTTTCTTTAGAGATAACCATGGTTAACAGAAGAGAAACAATGATGGCAAGCACCAGCCTCCTTTTAAAGTGTCCAGTGGTGTCATTCTTACTTAATCATGACAGATTGATCTCCAGCCCTGTCCTCATCAACACCCACACCTGTGTTAATGGAGCAATCACTGAAATGATGTTAGGTGGTCCTTTTAAGGCAGGGCTGCAATGAAGTTGAAATGTGTTTTGGGGGATAAAGTTCATTTTCTAGGCAAATATTGACTTTGCAAGTAATTGCTGTTAAGCTGATCACTCTTTATAACATTCTGGAGTATATGCAAATTGCCATTAGAAAAACTGAAGCAGTAGACTTTGTAAAAATTAATATTTGTATCATTCTCATAACTTTTGGCCATGACTGTACAGGTAATGAGTGGAGGACAGAGGAGCCTCTTAAAGAAGAAGTTACAGGTCTGTGAGAGCCAGAAATCTTGCTTGTTTGTAGGTGACCAAATACTTATTTTTCACCATAATTTGCAAATAAATTCTTTAAAAAATCAGACAATGTGATTTTCTAGATATGTTTTCTCATTTTGTCCCTCATAGTTGAGGTCTACCTATGATGCCAATTACAGGCCTCTCTCATCTTTTTAAGTGGGAGAACTTGCACAATTGGTGGCTGACTAAATACTTTTTTCCCCCACTGTATGTGGTTGTGGAATGCCGAACGCTGACCATACACATTAGGTTTTAGACTTCTATTGTTTGTCTGGAATTAATATTTGTTCATCAAAACCAAACTAGAGTGATTAAAGTGTTAACAAAGAATCCAAAGTGAAACAAAATAAAATAAATAACTTTTGGTTGTAAAGTGGTTAATAAGAAGATGTTGAGTAATTATACAGCATAAGCCTGGTACGAGCATTCCTCGCTTGCAGTCGTTCCTTCATAACGGATATTTAGCTTAATGAATACTTGGAGCTTGGATGTCACTTCCTGTTTCATGACAACCTGCGCAATCAAAGCTCGGCAAGATGGCTCAGGGGAGCCGAGGAGGGAGCAGTACCAGGACCACACCTATGACTATAAAAGGAGGTGGAAGAGGTGGACATCATGGATTATGATTGCCACAAGGGCATGGGGATTCCCTGGTTAAAAGACCAAATCATAAAAAGGTGGTAAGATCTGAAAACTCGAGATGAAAGCCTGAGAAGTTAAAAAAAAATAGTAAGTTTGTGTAAAGATTATCTGTATGCCAAAAAAACAGTGACTGTAATGTGTAAAAAATGTGTTTTTCTATACACTATAGAACAGTGCTCCCACAATGAGCCCTCACCACCAACACCACCTTCACTCTGAAGGGTTAAATACAAGTGGATTTCCACAAAAGAAAAAAATGAATCATGTCTCCTCAGTGGTTGTGAGTTGGAACAACCAATGGTGTGCCAGTGGTAGAGTCAGCTGCTGCACATCCCATGGGCCAAGCAACAAGTAGTTGATGGTAATAAAATAGACATAGGTAGGAGTGGAAAAAAATGGGATACAGTTTTGTGCACTGTTGAGATGGTGGAAAAATGTACAAGGAAAAGGACCAATTATATGAAAATATTCCTTTAATAATTCATATATACTGGCTTAAAGGGTAACTAAACCTTTCTCTACTTTTTCATAAATAGTGCAGGTGAAGGGAACAAACTTGTGTATTTACTACTTACCTGAGTGTACACCAACAGGGTCAGTTTACAAATATTTCTATGGAGAGGGAAGAGGGAGGAGGAGAAAGACAGAGATATGCTTTTTTTTTTTTTAACATGGGGTAATATGACGCACACATGTATACATTCATAATACAAAACAAATGTTCATTCCAGACTATATGTTGAAAAAAACATGCTCACAAAATATAAATCACTCACACGTCTGTCAGTCTTACATACATACGCAAATGATTACAGCCAACAGACAGCTGAAAAATCCAATAAGACCGATTTGGTTCTGACCAATGTTAGTTGATGGTTGGCTGTATGGATGAACATTCTGAGGTTTATGTACAAATGTTCAAAATCTTCCATTTTAGTAGCCTAAAATCTAATGGGTATGGCCAACTTAAGACTTTAAACATTCTTTCTTTGTCTTTTTTCATAGCTATGGAAAAGTCATCTTGCCTGAGATGTTGTTCTGAACCGTAAACTGCATTTCCAGACATCTGTCTTACACCAGGCACCTAGAAACATGAAATCTCAATCAGAAAAGGACTTGCTGATCTCTGCTGGCGAGTGATATGGGCATGCTCCTTGACTTGTGCAAAGGCCACTGTGTCCTAGAATAGGTAAGAGGAAATCACCTATTCTCAATTGCGAAATCCTGTGTTATCTCCAGCTTTTTATAGATAGTACTTTTCATTGTTACCCTGCCTGTGAGGATAATAAGATGACTGCTAAAGCCAGAACTCTACAAAACAGTGAGAGCTCAGTGGGCAGAGAGAAAACTGATCAATGGATTATTTTTATATCACATAATGACAGAACAGATTAATAAAACCACTCCCAAAATAAAATATGGATACAGTGGCGTAAATACCGGAGTAGCAGCGGTAGCAGCTGCCACAGGGCCCGGGACATTAGGGGGCCCGGCGGACCCCTGATGTTTTGGTTTTTTTAATAGGCCGTTACCTGCTGGAGTAACCCCAGCAGGTAATGGGCCCTATTTACTTACCGATCCCCGCTCCTGCTCACGGCCACCTGCGCTTCCCCTTCTGCAGAAGCGGAAGGAGCTGTGAGCAGGAGCAAGGATAGGTAGGTAAGGCCACAGGCCCACAAACCCCAACAAACACTGCTATCATTATACTCTGGGGTCTGAAAAGTATGGGGTATAATGATCGGAGGCCCAAGGGAAGTGAGGGAACATAAAAAATGTTACTTACCTCTCCTGGGATCCAGCAGTCTTTGGACCTCTTTGGTGATGTCTCAGACGTCACGTGGGCCAGGCCGGCGTCATTATGCGTCGTGATGCCGACCTGGCTCACATGACGTCTGGTCCAACATTGAAGAGGGCCGAAGTAGCGGGGAGTGCACCGGAGCCAGGGAGAGGTAAGTAACATTGTTTTTTATGTTTGTATCCTCCCCTGGGTCTCCAATCATTATACTCTGGGGTCTGAAAAGACCCCAGAGTATAATAATTGTTCATGGGTGGTCCACAATGGGGCATAATACTGTGTGAAGGGGTCACTATGGGACATAATACTGTGTGAAGGGGCCACTATGGGGCATAATACTGTGTGCAGGGGCCAATATGGGGCATAATAGTGTGTGCAGGAATGCGGGGAATGCGGTTTGTGTGTGTGGGGAGTTGGCAGGGGGGGACTTGGCCCCATGTCAAATGTTCACCTTGGGGCCCAGCTATTGCTAGTTATGCCACTGTATGTATATAAAGGGAGTCTACCAAATCCCCCAAAAATATTCTACTGTCAACACTGTGTTACAGAGCACATTACATTGATAAACAATTTACTTTTGTTGTGTATGTCACTTTATAGTTTTGGAGAAAAACAGGACTTCAGTCCTTGGAGCACTGCTCAAGTAGGATGGGTGATGTTACAGCAGTGGGAAGATCAATTCTCACTGCACGGGGTGGTGCTGGCAGGAGATGGTAGGGGTCTGAGTGGTCAAGCGGTGCTCCAGGTAGCTGAAGGCCCACACCCAGCACACCAACTGCCTCATTTGCATTAGACTTCAAAGTTGTTTTTCTCCAAATCTACAAAAGTGACATAGATAACAAAAGGTATGATGTTTATCTCTAGAATGTGCTCTGTAACATGATGGTGATAGATGGCTGTGCTTGGGGGAGATGCTAGACTTCATTTTAACCCTTTCCCGACATTGTCTGTAATAGTACGGCGGATGTTGTGCATTTAAATATGGTGGCCGCTCAGGAGCTGCTGTGGTATGTATGACTTTTGATCACTTTTTATTGTCATTTTTTGGGGAAAGAAAACACGTTAATTTGCACATTGTGGTATATATTTTTTTACGCCGTTCACCGTACGGGATAAATAACGCTATTTTTGGATAGTGGGGACTTATACGCACATGGGGATAGCTAATATGTATGTTTATTTATTTTTGTTTACATTATATATTTTTTGAATATAAAGGTGTTTTTTTTTTTTAACTTTTTATTATTTTTATTTATTTTTGTGTGTTTTTACTATGTGTTTGTGTGCTTTTTTCACTTTTTAGATGTCCCACAAGGGGACTTGAAGCTGGGATCTCAGATCCCCAGTGCAATGTCCTGCAATACATAGTATTGCAGAACACTGCACAGTAGTTCCTATGGAAACTGTGCGTAGGAAGTCAGGAGGCCGTGGCCCAGCCTCCTGGCTGCCATGGCAACCCCTTGGAACCTGCGATCTTATCGCGGGGGGTCTGAGGGGTGGTGGCGATCTTGCACCCGAACCCCCTTGATGCTGTGATCGCTATTGATCACGGCATTCAAGGGGTTAATCAGCCAGAGTCGAATTACCTTCCGACTCCGGTGGCTTGTCCCGCCCCTCAGCTGTGTAATATAGCCGAGAAGCAGGATGTAATGCCGCAGGTACTGCTTCTGTACCCATGGCAATACAGTGCTGTACTAGTACTGAGCTGAGCGTGAACTAAATACATGCCGCTACATACTATTACGGCGCAGAGCGGGAAGGAGTTAATACAAGTGCCACAATTTCACAATGCATTGTATTAGTGATCAAACCCCCCTGGGGTTCAAGACACCTAAGGAGTCTAAAAATTACAGTTAAAAAAAAAAAAAAAAAAAAAAAATTCAAATCACCCACAATTTCCCTAGCACATATATAAAACTACATAAATAAAGTGAAACACATACACATTAGATATTCCTATGTTTGACAATAACCGGTCTACAAACTTAAAGAAATTACTTGAATTCAGCGCACTGTCGGATTTCCCGTTATGTGCCTTGGGGCTGTAGATATCGGTGCCGTTAGTTTCGGCAACGCCGCCCCTGACTGTACTCGTCCATAGCCCTGTACTGTCAGAGGGGGCGTTCCTTACCGCACAACGATGACGCTGAGCTGCGAGGAACGTTCCCCCAGTACAAGTCTATGGATGAGTACTGTCAGGGGGCGGCGTTCCTCACAGTCCAGCTAGACTGTCAGGAACGCCTTTCTGACAGTGGGCAGAGATCGTTGCCGAAATTAACGGCACCGATATCTCCCGCCCGGGGCACATAATGGGAAAGCTGACAGTGCGCTGTTGGTTTTCTAGCGGTATATAAAATTTGAAAGAGCCAAACTGCTATTTTTGAACTATTTCGCCTCCCAGAAAAATTTGGATAAAAAACAAATCAAAGCAATACAGTAGACATTCCCCAAATTGGTATAAATAAAAAGTACATCCAGGCTCCGCAAAAAAAAAAAAAAGACGCCATCCCTGTACACTGAAAAGTTACCGGTGTCAGAATATGGGGACTCCAATAAAAAAAAAAATTCTTAGAAGTTTTTTTTTTTTTTTAAGGAGTTAAAGCATTAAAAAACTATATAAATGTATATGTAGTCTATGTAAGACTAAAATAATATAAAATAATAATAAGAAAACTAAAACAGATATGAATAAAAAGCAAGAAATGGCTGCTGAAAGCTGTAAGTTACCTTCTATGTTTCAGAATCGGTTCTCCTTTAGCACTCTGTATAGTACATAGGATGTAGCATAAAAATAAATCAGAGCCACCATCACTAGGTAAAGAGCAATCCAGAACATGTAGAAAGCGACTACTAGGAAGATCATTGCAAGCACTTTAGTAGTACAGTTGTTTTACTAGTGATGCCATCATGCTGAACGGCAGTTTCTTTCAGCCAATCACATGTGCTGCAGATATGAGAGAACTCACCACTCCAGCCCCCATTGCTTCCTTTCTATCGCTTGCTAGGTCCCCACTGGTCTCTATTTCCCGATCTGATCTTGACACAAGGCATCCCTGCCCAGCCAATCACTGGCCTTAGCGGTGACGTACCTGAGCCAGTAAGTGGCAGTAGTGGTGATGCACCTGAGCCAGTAAGTGGCTGTAGTGGTGATGCACCTGAGCCAGTAAGTGGCAGTAGTGGTGATGCACCTGAGCCAGTAAGTGGCAGTAGTGGTGACTCCACCTGAACCACTAAGTGGCTGAGCAGGCATTTACCGTGGGCCAAGACAGCAGTAGGAAGTAAAGACCAGCAGATACTCCGTATGCATTGGAATGGAAGGGCCGGGGATCAGTAATTTGTATTCCATGTATTTTCTGTTTTTAACCCAAGACTGTTTGAAATATTCTTTTTCCCACTAGACATGGTTATTTTAGTATATACAGTACTTCTATTGCCCACAAAATAATCATCTTCTCTGACATCTCTGCAATATGTTTTTCCACTGTTATTCTTCTTATAAATCTATGAACACATTTTCAACTAGTATTTACCACATCCCTTGGTAACAAAGCATGTCCAAACCCTGACAACGTACAAAGTGTAGACAGACTGTGTAGAAAGAAATATGCTTAAAAATTTCAAGGGGAATACAAGTAATAATAAAAACGTTATAAAAAAAAGTGAGGAGAGCTGTTATGTTTTTTTTTTTATTTTTGGCTCAACCATTCCTGTTAGGTAGATAATATATTGGTGGAATGATTGGCAGTTAGTAATATCTAGTATGTAAGATTTATAGTTTTACTAACTGTCACATTGCTTGGGGTCTGACCGCTGGGTGATCAGGAAAACGCTGCCACAGATTGCAGTTCTAGCAGCCCCATAGAAGTGAATGGAACGGAGGTTACACAAGAGCCCCGGCACTTCAATCACAGGGAGGATGCAGGGGGACTTTTAGTCCTGTTTTCTTGATCACTGAGAGACCCAGTAGTCGGACCCCCTGTGATGTGACACTTATCCCTTATCCTGTGGATAGGAGATAAGTGTCCTTACTGGGACCACCCCTTTAACAAAAACTGACCATGAGATCAATAAAAAATTACTAAGAGCTTATTTCAAGTACATCAACTGTAATGTATAAATCACCAGCGAAAAAAGATGTCTGCGAAGTAAGTACTTTGGTAATAAAAAGGTAAACAACCCAAGCATAGAGGAGTTTCGCTTAAGCTGGTATAAGTTCTTTTTTTCAGTCTAATAATATAATTATTACCTGCACATTTGAAGCTCTGAGCCGTGAGCCCCCTCTCCAAGGCCAATGTTGTCAGGATCCCAAGAAAACTTGTGGTTACAGACTGGCGCTTGCTCTTCTGCAGCTCCCTTAAAGATTGCTGTTCTTTGGATTTGTTCCTAAGAGGCACTAGTACATTCTGATCGGGCTTCCTAACAACATTAGCAGCAGATATAATAGCATCCATCCACTCATGCGCCCTCTGGCGGGTTTCGGTTCGAAGACGAAGAACATCTTGAGGAAATATAACTTGGAAACAAGAATCATATCCATCAAGAGTATCCATCTGGACAGATGCACATGTATCAATGCTGTAACTAATCAATGGGTCTTCATCCAGACAACTTGGTCGATAAGCTGTAAAGTGCGAACTGGTAAGAACAAATGTGAAGGCTTTCCAATTATTTTGCAATGTTAACCGATATAAAGTCCCTGTTTTCAAAATGTTTTTTTGATACCCGTTGGTCAAGTTATTGGCTCTTGAGAGTTCATTAGATGTATTTGACAAGTTGTGAGTTTCCATAAAGTCACTGTTATTGTCACTTGTGGGTTTTGACCTTGTTGTAACATCATGCTGTGATCTCATGTAATCTGGAACTAAAGTCAAAGCACGTACTCCCTCCCATAATTTTTGCCCCCAGTCCAACGCTTCCCATGCAGAATCTGCCTTTAGTTGCAATTGACTGTTGTCTGACAGTAAGACATCAACCAATTTGGTCTCATGGCTTCCAGTTATAGTTATGCTTTCAATATGAGCAAGAGGATAAGCAGTAATGGCATTATGGTTACCACTGCTGTCTGTACTGTAGATGTGAAGTTTATATTGAGTTATCTCGGCATAACAGCTCTTCCAAAAGCTTTCTTGAGTTTTCCGAGTTTCAAGAAATCCTTTTTTCAGTATATTTGGCAACATATGTTCTGCAAAATAAAACGTATTAGGTTAAAAAATGGACAAGAATGAGTTTTTAGTGACAAATCTTACAACATAAAGTGAAAATGTGTAAGAAAAAAAAAAATATGTCTAAGGATAACTTACAAAAGAGTTTTGCCTATAGTGGATAGTAATAAACAGTAAATCTCACTTGCACTAGCGAATGCTAAAAATTAGATAAACTGGGAACTAGAGACACAACACTATAAATTTTACCAATTTCAAATATGAAGTTTGATTTCATAAAAAGGTTATGTTTATTACAAAGTGTTTGGTATAGACATAATTATAATAAAAGAAGAGATATAATAGGCTTATGGCAGGAGTTAGACAACATATCCAGATGGCAGTCAATGGATTCCCCTGATGTATAATGGGGTCTCCCAGGTTTCCTTTGCTTTGATAGCAAAACCCCAGTGTCTATTGCCCATAACAATTAATCGCAGCAAAGCTTTTTTAATTTCTTATTGTGGTCTGGAAAAATTAACGCCGTGTTGTAATTCGTTGCTACGGGTAACAATTTTGCTTTGTGATCTGGCAGCATTTCAAGGATTTTACAAGCATGTTGCGATACTGAATAGTATGATACTGAATTAGTTACATGAGAAATTAGTGTACTTAACCAAATTTAAAAGTGGGCACAGCTGTGTGTCTTTTATTAGGATAGGTAACGTTGGTAGCAAAGTCATATGATTGAGCAGAGGGGGGCGCAGCTCGAAGGGAAATAAAAGCATAGTAACTTCAAGTGACATGTTGCATGTGTTATATTCATCAGTCAGTCATAACATACTAACAGTTAACGTGGTTCTTGAGGCTGATGTGTTATGTAAGGATCTGAGCAATGAAGAGCAGAACTCTACAAAATGGTGGTTCTGGTATAGTGATCCCAATATGCAGTGGTTATTACTTACTAAAAGTGATCCAGGAAAGGACAACAGTGAATGAACAACAGGGTCATGGGCACTCAAGGTGGCTGATGCATATGGGGAGCAAAGTCTAGCCTGCCTGGTCCTATACCACAGTAGAGTTACCGTTACACAGACTTGTGAAAAAAAAAAACGTTTTAATGCACAGGTTGGTGCATATAGGTGTGCATAGCTGCAGACCAGTCAGTGCGCTCATGCTGGTCCCTGTCCACCACTGAAGGAGTCTACAATGGGCATGTGAACATCCAAAATAGGCCATGAACAGAAGCAATGCATGAAGATAGCTTTGTTTGATGTTTTCCTTCTCTCATGTGGAGGGCCATGAGTGTGTGTCACTTACTTAGGGAAAACGTGGAAATGGGGTGCTCAGGGCAATGTTCTGTTGGGAAACCATAGATCTGAGTATATAATATAATATATATAAATATAACAACACTATCCCCTACAGTTGGATAACATTCCCTGCCACACTGAAAAAATAGCTTTGGCATGGTTTGAGGAATGATTTGAGTTCAAGGAGTTAACTTGGTTTCCATAATCCACAGATCTCAATTCAAGCGTCTTTGGGATGTGCTGGAAAATCATGTTCAATCCATGAAGGCCCCATATAAACTTTCAGGACTTACACTGTACTGCCAATTCTAAAAAAAAATTGAAAGTATAACAGGTTGCTGTTCACATTGCAACTGTGTTTGATAAGCTCAGCCTAGTCCAAGTAGTCAGGGACTATTTTCTGATTAGATAGTGCCTGGACAAGGCTAGGACTTTTTGTTTTTATGTGTGCAACCTGTAAAATAAACTGATTGAAGACTGTTTAAACCAGTATGTCCTCTGTGTTGGGCTGAAATTCTAGGTGTGCCATTCTGTCTAAACCAGGAAAGACGGCGATCCCAAGAGCTATTCCGCCTGAAAATCTCGCTATACATATACACACACACACACATCGAAATAGTTATATGAATTGTAGTTTGTTAGTTTTTTTAGGTTTCACTTTAATTTTTAATTCATATTATGTTTTATGACACATATACATATATATATTTTGGAAGCATTTTTATAATGTATAGCTAGTATTCAATAATTTACACAATATGAACAAACAGAAAATAGAAAGATATAGCAGTGAACTTTCCTATCCATAGGCAAAACAGACAGGTCACTTATTGTCTCATGACAATTTATTAGTATTTTGCTTATTTTTTTCTTTTCAAATGACATTATCATTGCTTTACTATTTTGATTTTTGATTTAGTATTTTTAGTATATGTAACGTTTCCTCTCAGCCATGGTAGATACGTTTCCTTTTGTGCTTATATTGTACAACACTGCATATTCTTACAGTACATATTTACTGTGGTGCTGCCTATTTGTTATCCATCTTGCTTTTCTTCATACAAATTCAGCCGCATAAAATCTTTATGTCAGTTTTTATTTCATTATCTTTTTTGTATTTGGATTTTAAGGGCTAATTGCGGTACCCCTCCACCCTTTACCTATGGTGCTGTGTACATGAATTTTTGTCATAGTGAAATAAAGTTTGGGTGCAGATTGCTGTGCAAAGAATTATTTTACCAAAGTGCCTCAACACACATAAAAGAACTAAGGATAGCTTGCATACATCTATTTTAGTTTTTCTTCTGCGTTACCAGACATCTAATGTACCATTCTTACCAATCTTTTTTTTCTAACATTCATAATGTATTCTGAGGGAAAAAATAGAGCCATTACATTTCTTTGAAACTCACACTAATCCCTTTAAAGTGCACATAATGGTTATGCATTTTGTGACCATTTTACTTTTCTGTTAATCCAATAAGAGGCCTAGCAAACCTGACCTGCAATCATGTTCTCTTCTCTCTGCACAGATGATATTTTCAGCCTTCCTCAAGACGTCTATTTCTGCTCCCAATGTGCCCTCATTCCCACTCACAACTCTATAAATCGTAGTTTGCTCGGATGTTCTCCACACAAATACAAGAAGTCCTCAGGCTTCTGTTATGACGGCAGCCAGCTCACTCTATTTTCCGTGAAGTGTGCAGGTCAATTAAATAAAAAAGAATCTCTTAGGACTTGGTTCAGGATGGAAGCTGGCAAGGAAAAGTCCAATCAAAAAGCCCAGGTTCAATCTTCTTTCCACTTTCAATGAAAACGCTAATACTTTTCCATTTAATTTGGCTTCCCAAATTGAGAAATTGAATTTGAGGTGGAACAAAAGAAAGCTAATCACAGTAAATGACCTAACATCTGGGCTGAGCTTTTACATTGTACGAGACTGAAAAGAGACGTCCTCTACAAAAGGGCAGATGAGACAACAGAAATGGGTTCTGTACTGTTCTAGAAATGTTTTACCCTGGATATTGTGCTGGGTATATTGAGGCAAACAAAATTTAGGAAATGCTTTCAGGCAACTAAATAACTTTCAAACAACCTTACTCAAGAACAGTTTACATACATTATATAAGTATGGCTTTAAGGCTGAGATCCCACGTTATGGAAACTCAGCTTTTTTGTTGTTGCAGGTTTTGTTGCGGTTTTTTGAGCCAAAGCTAGGAGTGGATTAAGTAGAAGGTAGAAGTATAAGTACTTCCTATATATTTCCCATTTCTTTTGTAGCCACTCTTGGCTTTGACTTAAAAAACAGGCAACAAAATCTGCAAAAAAAAAAAAAAAAGCTGAGTTTCCGCAACGTGGGGCCACAGTCTAAAAGCCTTAGGCTAAGGCCCCACATAACGGGTTGCAGCAAAAAAAAAAAAAAAAAGATGCAAAAAAAAAAAAAAAAACCACGGCGGACACACATCGCATTTTTTTTTCGCAGCGTTTTCCTCTGCGGACTTTCTGCCCCTATTACACCTTTACAGAAAACGCCAGTGTTCTTCAATTTTCAAAACGCAGCTTTTCTGCTGCAGATTTTTTTCAGCAATGTGTGGATGGAATTAGCCAGAATCCCATCCAATTTGCAGGTACTGTAAAACGTGGTATTTCCACCGTAGCCAAAATGCTGTGTTTTCCCAACATGGGGCCCCAGCCTAAAGAGGTTTTCTTGGATGGGAAAAAGTGTTGACAACAGTCCCATAATGGGTTAATGAAATAAAAGAAGCAATACTTACCTTAAGATCCCCACTTTCCCACACTCCATATGTTCCCCACAAGTCTTTGTTTCCAGGAAGTAAACAGTTAATTGTACAATATTGGTACAGGAATGGCAAGGGATCAGTGAGTTGAGTACTGCTGTGTTTCTTTTTTTCATAATCCTGTTGTAAACATTTTTTACCAACTGGACAACTCTTTAATGTAAAAACATTTACCTATCCATATAATTAACTGAATGAAAATAAATACATTTACATATTAGGGTATGTTCACACTGCGAAACTTGGCCTTGATTTTATAGCAGATTTTGTCTCAAAATCAACGCCAAATTCTGCCCTGAAAAAATAAGCGTCCTGTTCAACCTTGCCATGGATTGCGTGACCGATTCAGCAGCAGACCCGTGGTGTAAGGCACT